>CM041760.1:4207500-4747500 GCA_023373885.1 Hestina assimilis | reverse complement strand
ATTTGTAACTATCAAACAAGTTCCTTATCCGATACAATTGTAACCGAGACGTGAGAAGATTGTACAATGTTACAATTAATTTAATTGTTTGAAGGACGCTCTTCGATAACGTGACAAGATTTCGATACAAGTATAATTTAATAGATCAATGTTACTAAAAAGTAACTCCAAACATTTCTAGTTACACAAAACAATCTAGAACGCTGGCGGGTAATTTTCTCATATATATAATTATTGAAGAATTTCTTTCTATATCCACGCACATCTTGACCAGATACATAGACATTCTTCATTCAACAAAAAAGAATCATCAAAATCGGTTTATAAAAAACAAAGACCACATAAGAAATCAACAATTATTCACTTAAATATTGGCCTCTAAAATGATAGCTATAACCTGTGCCCGAAGTTTGTAACACATACAAATATAACCACCCAGTCCACAACATATGTATGTATGGTCAATACAAAGATCTGCCTCGAGTTTTTAAGCAGGTTCCCAACTACACTGTAAAAGGATCTTTAATAATATAAAGTGAAGATCATGTCTGAGAATATTTATTTTCAGTGTTTTTTTTAACTAAAAGGCTTAAAAAAACACTGAAAGAAATTTATTATAATTTTATGAAAGAGTGATTTCCTTGTTGTGTGTTGTAGGGCATTTGATTAAAGCTCCATTAAAATAGTTCCACAGCCACACATAACAATCCTTATGTAAGTGTAATCCGAGGCATTTCCCATTCGATAAAATATAGAGATGCTTGTTCTTTAGCGTTGGAGGGCAAGCATTACTTATACTTCGTTGTAAAACTAATAATAAATGTGAAAATGTACAATTCCCGTAATTAATTGATGATTGGACTGCTTTAAAAATAAACTAACTTGTTTCAACCGGTTAAGCTCTAAAGTATACAAAAACTTGTGGATGCAGTGGTGATTTTCGTGAATGACTTCAATATAATTTTGTAAACATTTTTAAAAAAATTTACATATTGTGACTAAACCTACCTTACATTATATATCTAATATAGAAATAAAATAAATTTAAATAAATAATAATTAAATGCACGAAGTAAATAGCATAAAACTACGAAATTGGCACGTGTATCGTCTAGCGGCCAGGACCCTTGTTACGTTGTGATCGTAATAAACCGTGTTCTTTTAGAGCATCAGAGGCAACAGGTTCAATTCGACAATGGAAAACAATAATATTTATTATATAGTTTATATTATTTAGTTTAAATTATTTATTATATAGTTTAATTATATTAGTGTAATATGATTATCATAATAAAAATATTAATATAAGCCAATAAAGGCTAAATGGTGAGATAATAAATATATCCCTATACTTTCAACACCTCTTACGAGTAGCTGAAAGTAGTCCGCTCCTCCAATTCTTATATACTTAAACTCTATAGTAAAAATATAAAGAAGAGGGGAGATCGATGGCCCCGCACACGCCACCGACTGTGGGCTCCAACCATAGATACGAGCCCTCCCGGGTAAGGGATAGGCTATTTATAGTGCGCCTGCGACACACAATTTGATTTTGATTGTTATAACGTGAAAGGACATAGTCCTGGTAATTTATATTTATAGTGATTTCGTTATCGGGACGCAAGATTTATTCTGTTATATTATTGTTATTTTCATAGCATAGAAAGGGATCAAGCCCTGATATTTGTTAATAGTATCAATTAAGACCGAAGTCACATAATATTTCATATTCATCTTTGTATGAGAAGGCAAAATGCCATAATAATTGAGGACAAGCCCTGGTCATTATATATAAGGGAATAAATCCCTGGTTCAGATATGTATTCGAACATTAAACCGCCAGGCGGCATTCCGTAAGCACAATGCTATAATCGTCAACCTCACCTTAGTGAAGTAAAATTCATCAATAATAATAATTAGTAACATTTATAACGTATATTTCTCGTACCACTATATATGGTTAATATAGAGTTTATATTTATCATAAACTTCACCTTTGTTAAGGTATTTTCATCAATAATGCTATTTATAGCGTATATTTCTTTTATCACTATATATGGGTAATATAGTATTGATAATATTCAATTCTTTATAATATCACAACCGCAATTCCTTAAAACTAAGTCCTACCTTACCCTACCTAATTGTTATTTAAATTATCGCATTGTCTTATAATTAATATTCGTTGGCTTATTATTATCGTATTCGTAATCGCATTGTCTTACAACTAATATTCTTTGGTTTATGTCATTTTCGTATTATAACTTTATATCATAAAAACCATAGCACTTGCTCACGCAAAGTACCCTTTGGCTCAATAATCAAACATAAATCCGAATCCAGTTCATTATTTAAGACGTGATAAACACGCACGATAAGAGTTAAGCAGGCCACACTGTCTAATACTAGTTAGCAATCTCGAAGTGAGAAGCAACCAGTTGCCCTAATAGTATGACATGCTACAATGTCAATTATAAAAATCCCTATTGCTAAGCTAAGGGGCGTCTCTAATAAGAAGACGAGTCATTTTGCTACAAACGATATATAACATTCCAGCGCCTCAGCAACAAACCGAACTACATCACGGCATCGACGTAAGTCGCACCACCGCAGCAATTCTAATCTGTATCACTGGGGCCGCTTCAGCAATGGACCTGAGGAAACTACTGCATCGATATAAATCGCACCACAGAGTCAACTCCATGTCAACATCACATCAGCAAAGCCAAAGGACCTCACTCGAGGACACTATAGACATGACCAAAATCATATCGGAGCCTCATACTTAAGCATCGGGTCAACTAAGATTAAAAATCCTCGGGCCTCGCTTAAGGACACTATAGACATGACTCAGGTCACATCAGAGCCTCAAACTCAAGTATCGGGTCAACTACAACTCGCCAAAACATTATACACGTATACAGCTGAAATATAATTATTTATTAGTTATGACGCATAAATTCTTCCCAACGCATACTTTTAAATCTTCATTGAATTTGCTTCTTCTTAGGTTTCAAATAATCGATTAGATTCTGAAACATAAACAATATTTGCGCCGAAGCATTACTTTCGCTATTACAATATTATATAATATTAAAGAAACTGAGTAAACTTCGTTTCTTAATATATATCAAACATATATACATTCATAATTGACGGACCCACAAACCGTCATTAAATATTTAATTTATAATAATAAATTATATTCAATATATTTCAACGATATAAATTTGCCTTTAACATGTATAGATCATATTATTCATATTAGATCTCTTTGCCAGTAATCATAGACGGACCACCATACCGTCATTATTTATTAATTAATGTATATATATTTAATATATACTTTATATATATTATTTGCCATGCATCACCAATCACCATTAATAATATGTATTATTAAAAACCATATTAAAAACCATATACGAAGATCGGAAACCTTGACTAGCATTCTAGCAGCATGGCCGCCCGAACGCACCGCCTTGGTAAACCGTCCACATATACGCGGGGGTAGAGACGTCTGACGGGCACTCACTAAGCATACGCTCGGAGACACCTTCGCCGACACCACAACCCTTATATATGTGAAACAGCTGCAATGACATTCGGCACCTGACTCCGTGAATTTCCATACATTTTCCTTTTTCTATGGAAATTTTCATACAAAATTTTATAAATTTTTGATTTTGTAAAAATATTATTTTCGGGGTATGTCCATACTTAGTATTACGTTGCACATAGTCACGTGGTCGGCAAACGACTTTTAGGTTAAGTAACTTTGGGTGCGGTCAGTAAATGGATGGGTGACCGTCCATAAATAGGTTCATAATTTAGAAATATGAACATATTTTAGAAAATATATTGTTTTAGAGATTTAAATAAAGTGTAGTGTTGAGATCGTCACAATATGTGTAATATATATTTTGAAAGAGATAACAAAATCCACACCACTGAACTGACAAAAAGGCAGTGTTTCATGGGGAGATGTCAAGCGCAGCCGAAACTGAGCGAAACGTACATAGAATAATCATACATCATAGAAATGGCACGTACTTTCCAGAAATAAAACTACGTAAAAAGAGGATTTTTAATTTTTTGCTGGTCATGATGGTTGGCAGGATACGGTCCGTCTGATAGTAGACAGTCACTGCCAGCTATGAACTGTTGCAATACTTGAATTATCAAATGTCTGTTGGTGGGATAGGGATAAGAAGGGAGATTGGGCTTCCGACCCTCTCACTCATCGCACATAACGCAATAAGACTTATATACTTTTACTTTATGACGATTTGGGATAACCTCTGTCACAACAGAGATTATTCCACCAGTACAATCAGTCGCACTGGTGGTAGGTCTTTTGTTGCAAGAGGCCGGCTAGGTAGGTACCACCGCAGTGTCCAATATTCTGCCGCCAAATAGTAGTGTTTAGGCACTACTGTGTTCCGGTTTGAAGGGCATTGTACGCTAGTGAAATTACTGGGCGAACGAGATTTAAGAACTAATATCTCGAGGTTGGCAACGCGTGAGTGGCACCTACTAATGGTGCTGCAAGCACTCATAGGCTGCGGCAGCCACTTACCATCAGGTGGGCCGTATGCTTGTTTGCCAACTTCTAACATAAAAAAAAAAAAAAAAAAAAAAAAAAAAAAAAAGATTTGCTGTGAGAGGTTATTCTAAAAGAAATCTTAGAATTTGCTTTCAACTTTTCAAAGCAAATATGAGAGAGACTAGTTGTAGATAAAGCATACAAAGATAAAATAAGTTTTTTTAATAACAATTTAATGAAACAATAACCATATTATTATATGGATTTCCATTTATTTTTTCAACAATACATAGTCAAAGTATGAAGCAAAGACAAAAATTTAAAAAATAGTAATGAAAAACAAATACAGCAGTTAAAGCACGTATTATATTTAAATGTTGTTTTAATGTCATTTCTATGTTAGTTCCAGTTCAGTGGTCTGTTAGTGTTTCTCCCAGGTCGAGAATTAAATTTCAATTTCGAAATTAAGGCTAGAGCGTTTGCCACGTGTTCAAGCGCTTACTTGCGATATTTAGAGACTCACATGAGAATTGGAGAGATAGTATATTAATCATATTTTACATACTACCTATGTTGCTTATACTTATACTGCCATGTTACTTCAATACAACATAAAATAAATAAATAATCGCTATACACTCAATGGCTCCTATAAAGATGGTGATATCCTGTGTAGGATGTCCAGAAACACACACACAAAGACAATCAGAAGCGGGAATCGAACCGGCGACCTATGGCTCTTAAGACATGTTCGCTACCGTCCACAATGTCGTCAAAACTTCAAACGATGACTATTATTTTTGCAAACTAAAATGACTCGTAAATTAATAGTATTTGAGTATGAAATCCAAAAGCTGAATTAAAAATTGCAGCTATTTAAGCATAAAATGCTAAGTGCACTTGACTCAAGTCTCCTTTTAGTGCGCTTCTAACTTTGTATCTAAGAGCAGAGCAAATAAGCATCTAATAATATAATCCAATGTGCTGCAAGTCAAATGTACTAGGTGGTGGTGGGGTGTGTACAGCTTTGGGTGCCATATCACCGGAACCAGGTTACAAACCTGCCTTAAGCGCCACATGTCGCCAGCTCGATTCACGCTTTCACCAACGGTTTGTAATGACCATAAAGGTATGTGTTCCGGTCTGGGTGTATTTGTCTTTGTTTTTGTGTATGCTAATAACTAAGTAATATAAATGTTCTAATGCGGGCCGTTGAGTATGAAGCGTTTATTTATTCAACCCATCTGGATATAACCTGGAATGTAGTAACGGCGTCGGATATTAAAAACTTGCCTTTTGTATTTTTGTACAAGAAAAAGCGGCACACCAAATGGTAGGTCATCAATTTCATATGTTAAGATTTACTTATAAATGTAAATAAACTTCCATTAAATCAAATCGAGCTTCTCAATATTTGTAACGGAAATACGTCAATCGAATGCTCTCAATAGAGACAGTAATGCATCGTCAGATGGACAAGGCCGCATCCGGCGGAAGTGGTTGTCATTTCCGCCTGAGACGCAATGTATGCGGTTTGTAATCGAGTCTTGAAGATAGCTTTGTTTATATGTTCGGTCATCGACATTTTGTTAAACGTACGGCGTTATTAATTTTTAATCTGTTGGGTTAATCTCTATCACAGAAGATATTATTCCACTAGAGCAATCAGTCACACTGGTGGTAGGTATTTGTGGGTAGGTAAGTAGGTGCTTAGGTTCACTAGGTAGGTACCTCCGCAGTGTCAAATATTCTGCCACAAAGCAGTAGTGTTTTTTGCATCACTGTATTTCGGTTTCAATGGTACTGTAGGCTGCTGAAATAACTAGGCAAAGGAGATTTAAGAACCAATATTTCGAGGTTGCCTACGGAGGGCGTTATCTACAAATGCTGATGCAAACGCTAATAGGCTACGGCAACCGCTTCATCAGGTGGGTCGTAGGCAGGCTTGTCAACTTAGTAACTTAAAAATAAGAAAAATAAAGAATAGTCTTCCACTGACGGGTTTGACTCAACTGAAAAATATATCATAAAGCGTAAAAACTGCTGAGTAATCATTTTAACCCTAGAAAATATAGTAACGTAAGGAAGTAAGCCCTTTCCGATCGGCTTGATGCTTTGGCATTGCGTAGAGATGTCGGATCACTCTGCACCTTCTATCGCATATATCACGAGGAATGTTCTGAGGAATTGTTTGGATTGATCCCACCGGTGGAATTTCACCATCGGACATCGCGACTAAACTCTAAATTCCATCCATACTACCTCGATGTCTGGAAATCCAAGACAGCGCGATTTAGAAGACATTTTCTTCCTCGCGCAACCACTCTGTGGAATCAACTTCCGCCGGCGGTCTTTCCGAACCTTCAAGAGAAGAGCCTATTCTTTCCATAAAGGTCGGCAACGCGCCTGCATGCCTTCTGGTGTTCCAGATGTTCATGGGCGGCGGTGATCGCTTAACATCAGGTGAGCCTCCTGCCCATTTTCCCATCTCACATAAAAAAAAAGTAAGTACGATTACAAATCATTCGGCCCTTGTAGTGTAAATTTATTCATGAAATCTAAACATTATCATCAACTTTCACAAATTGCAAAAAAAAATATTTTGTTTCACATAATAAAAGCGCTATACTATACTATTCTACACTATTGACTTTTTCATGCAATAAACAATAATATTTGACACTTATCGATATTATGCTGACGCTATCTAATGACACCATTTAGTTAATGGAACCTTTTTCATAGATTGGTAAGAGTTTTTCAGCTTTCATAGAAACATTTAGCGTGTTTATCGGTCACATGTAGTGAATAATCACTGCTATTTTCCGCCGTCGCGGCGCGCGGCGTTGTATAAGAATCCACTGAAATTTACTACTACTAAAAATCGCTGGTAGATAATTAATAAATAAATACAAATTAATAATAAATAAACGCTGCACACTCAACGGCCCCTATTATGATAGTAATATCCTGTGTCGGGGGTCCGGAAACATTCACAATGACAAGGACAAATACATTCAGACCGGAAAATACGCTTGCATGGTCAATAAAATATATTACGCTCCGAGCGGGAATCGAACCCGCGACCTGTGGCGTTTAAGGCAGGTTCGCTACCGCTGCGCCACAACGTCGTCATAATTGAACGTGTTAATCGTTTTTTCTTGGAATAGATGCTAATTGTGAAATGCTATTTGCTTATATTTGCTACGAAAAGCTATAATATTTGAACTACTCGTAAGTGATGAGATCTGATCGATGACGTTCGTTTGACGCAAATGCTTTTTTTATTATAATTGTTTATGTTTCTTTTTTTTTTACAAGTGCTTAATATTTGTGATGTTGATGTTTAAAAATAAAATCAAATATTATACAGTTTGACATTTAGATTTATCTGCAATACAAAATTTTAAGCGGACCGCAAATTACTACATAGTATAAAACAAAGTCGCTTTCTCTGTCCCTATATCCCTATGTATGCTTAAATCTTTAAAACTGCGCAACGGATTTTGATGCGGTTTTTTTAATAGATAGAGTGATTGAAGACGAAGGTTTATATGTAGAATAACATCCATTAAAAAGTGGAAAAATACTGTTATTTTTGAGGTTTCTAATGTGATGTCGTAAATAATCGTGCGGGCTACGGGCAGTAATGAATAAATCAAAACTACTGGATCGATTTTAATAATTTTTCAGTGAATGACATAGGCTATATATTTTATACCCTTGCGAAGCCGGAGCGGGCTGCTAGTAAAATATAAATAAAATTAAAAGTAAATTAAAAAGGATATAACGGACAGTTACCACATGTATTCAAAACAGTGGTTTAACTAGTTTTTTTTTTAAATATTCAATTTCATTTTCCCGTTCACTCAAGTTCATTCAACGGCCGTGATTAGAATAGTTATATCCTGTGTCGGGGGTCCGGACACATACACAAGGACAAGAATAAACACACCCAGACCGGAATACATGCATGTATGGTCAATACAAACATCTCGTCCGAGCAGGAATCAAACCCGCGACCTGTGGTGCTTAAGGCAGGTTCACTACCGCTGCGCAACAACGTCGCTCGTAATCAAATGCGACTATTATTACACTCTTAATATTCCTGTTAATTTTATTATTTATTTTTCGGCTTTTTTTTAACATCGAAAGCAAAAGTTTTTCATTTAAAATTCCTATTAAACTTATAGCATATTTATTGTAATGCATTTCGAATCGTAATTGAACGTAATGCTCCTGTGGCCATATAGTGAATGAAACGTGAACGCTTTCTGATACAATATTTATACTTTTGCAGGAAAATTTTATTTATAACAATAAAACATTTTACTATAGTAAATTTAGCCTTTGTGACTTTGAATCGTATCTTATCTAATCAATACTACAAAAAAGTACGAATTTTGTGAGCCACTATTCACCTCGGTGTCTAGAAATCCACAACAGTGGGGTTTACAAGGCATTCTTTCTCGTATAACATCTCTGTGGAACCAGCTTTCGCCAGCTGTCTTTCCGAACTGATATGAATTAGAAACCATCTAGAAAAAAGGTTTTTAAGGTCGGCAAAGGCCCTTCATACCTCCGGTGTAACAGATGTTTATGGGTGGTGGTAATTGCTTAAAATCAGGTGAGCCTTCTGCCCGTTTGCCCCCTCTAGCATAAAAAGCATATGTAGAGGGTAATCTTCTGATCTACGTTTTAAGTAAATACTTTATTCCAGATAAACTAAGAATATTTATTAAGTGCAAATTAGCTAAAGTTATGAATATATGAGTCAACCATCTCCGAAGTTCTTGATCAGATCTTCACCCATACTCCATCCAACAAAAAGAATCATTCGATTTAAAAATCATTACAAGAGACAAAACATAAAAATAAAACGATTTAAGAATCTCCTCATTCTGATTTCTTTACAACAAAACACAGAAATACATCTACAGATAGTTTATAGTGAAGGATCGTGTAAATGATTTGTCGTTATAGTGAGTAGTGAGAGATCCCAAGGGCCACAACTAGTACATACCATCCATACGTACGTCCCATTAAATATATCAGACTCCATTATTTCGTGTTCACAATTCCAGTGTAACTTCTAAATTTCAAATATACGGTTTATTTAAAACACCTAAGCATGATATTATTACTACCCAAGCATGATATTAGGTATGTTTTCATACTATTAATATAATTACAAAAGAAATTAGTTAAACCCAAAAGTATTAAACTTAATGTAAAATAGAAACGCCTAAAACTCCCTTTTAATCGGTTTAGGTACCTACTAGTTTCACCGTAGGTGCGAGACGGGTCCTGACCGCGAACGTAGCCTACTCACTTATATTTCTTACTTACTTACTTACTTATTTTTAATAATTTAATCAAAAAGTATTTGTAAATAATTAATTAGCAGGTACCAGTTCTAACACCACTCTCTTATATAGGGCATTGATCAGACTAAAACAAAATCGTCAGACGTAACGTAGCCTAATTAAATATTTAAATGTTCGTTCTCTAATGTCGCACTATGATAGTGATGGATATAATTTTAGACTGATTGTTTATTAGATTCATGAAAAGCATAGTTATGATATGAGGAGATTGATTGTCGATAGTAGGCCAGGCTAGCAATGGGACTATCGTGTAGTGGACGCTAAATTTTGATGAAAAGAGAGCGAATGATAATCCTTGCCTGTTCTAGCCTCTAGAACTCTTCTCTTTTTAACTGGTCCACACATTCCTCGGTCTATTCCTATATATCTGTGGCAGAAAGACGGCGGCGTTCATGGATTTACAACGATAATGAATATATTGTCTATATTGTCATTAGAACTAAATGAGTGTTCCAAATGTCAGTTCAATCTGTCAACAGGAAAAGAGTAGTATTTCAATTACTAAATTTGTCTCAAACAAACGGAGCAAACAAACTAAAGCCGTTAATTAAAAATGTTATGGAAATAAGTACCATTTTATTTATTTATTTAAATATTTTTTCATCACAAATAACATCCCAGTATAAACTGTTAAAGCCACAAGCTTTTATTAAACACAAGCTACACTATACGTAAATTTGCGAATGATTTATTTACGAGCGCTTTCAGAATACATCACCAGCGTGACCGAGTGTCTCCCGTATTTTCAGTTGCGAGTGACATATTGCTCGTAGTGTTGTGACTTTACGTATAACAACTGATTTTGTTATGTTATAAATTAATTGATTAATTTATTTGAATACTTACTAGGGTTTGTTTTTCTATACTGTTTACAAAAACGGTACTTTTGTTCGTTTTTCAACCGTTAAGTACTCGACTGATCATCACGAAATTTTCCACCGCTTTGTCACGGGTACAGAAAAGTGCACAAGACATCCTTTTATTCAGGAAAAAGTGCTATTGTGGGACAGAACAGCAACTTGGTCTACCGATATCAATAAATTGCAATGTGATGTCTGTACGAAAAGTGCATTTAAAACGTCTGAATGGAACGTAATTATAAAATCGTGAACAAAAAAGGAAAATAAAAATGTATATAATAATAATACAGAATAATAATTATTATTTAACAACTAAATTAACTCTCAAGACTGTCAAAATAATTCCGCCAAAATAACCACAGGTCCCGGGTTCTGCTCGGAGCTCATATTTATATTGACCATACAAGGATGGTTCCGGAATCCTGACACTTCTAGGCCGTTGAGTGTGAAGGGTTTATTTCAAAAAGATTTTTTCTTAATCTCTAAAGGCCATGAATTTTAATATCCCTTTGCAATACATCTTAGAAACATTTTCTAATATGCCCTACGTAGGCAAGTTTAGTACAAGTCTGATCTGTTATAAGGTTTAC
This sequence comes from Hestina assimilis, assembly GCA_023373885.1. Classification (NCBI taxonomy): domain Eukaryota; kingdom Metazoa; phylum Arthropoda; class Insecta; order Lepidoptera; family Nymphalidae; genus Hestina; species Hestina assimilis. The sequence goes on along the minus strand of CM041760.1, from coordinate 4,736,117 downwards.
AATGTCTAGACGGTCGCAAATATTAAAGTATTTAGGTTATTAGTTTATGCCTAACGCTTCACTATAGTATGTAAATAATTAATATTAGCTAGGCTTGTGATCTCAATATATTATGTAGTAATTGTTTTTAAAAATATGTTATAGTCTTAAGTGTAAAGAGCTTTGGGTTAACATAGTTTCTTTTTTTCGTTAGTTATTGTTTGGTTCTGTAAAGAATAAGTTAAAGGTACAAAAGTGTCATTAAAAATCTGCTTTTAATCGAAAACTACACTGAAAACAACAATTTTGATAATGAAATGTTCGCATATATTTTGGTGTTTGGTCTGCCTAATAGTAAGCGGTTATCGTAGCCTTAGAACGCTTGTAACGCTTGAATTTTTAAGCGCTTTGATAAACCTAAGGACAAATTGGAGTGAAAGAAACCACTAAATTGAAAGGCGTGATTTGGTTCGTGCCTTGGGACGTTATTGGGAGGGAGTATACTCTATTGATATACAGATATACTATAGACAAATACTTTCCCGGCCTAGCCGGCCAATTAATGCTAATGTTCGTATGAACCGCAAAATATATGTGTTTTTTTTTAACAAAAACAATAATCGTTAATAGTACCAGTGCAATCAGTCACACTGGTGGTCTTTTGTTGCAAGAGGCCGGCTAGGGAGGTACCACCGCAGTGTCAAATATTCCACCGCTAAATAGTAGTGCTTAAGCATTACTCCCCGCCCGGTGACGCTGTCAAGGTCAGTAGGGCCAACAGCAATACACATTCCGAAAAAAAAAAAACATTACTGTGTTCCGCTTTGAAGGGCACTGTAGGCCAGTGAAAATTCTGGGCAGAGGAGATTTAAGAACTAATATCTCGAGGTTGGCAGATCGTGAGTGGCACCTACTAATGGTGCTGCAAGCGCTCATAGGCTACGGCAACCACTTTCCATCAGGTGGGTCGTATGCTTGTTTGCCAACTTGTAACATAAAAAAAAATCGTTAATAGAGCATCATCTTGTCATATAAATTTATTGTAAATTACTTTTATAAGGTAAAATTGTTGTACATAAATCCAAACGCGTATTGGCAATCCGAATCATTTGCAATGAATCGTAATAAAGGCGGTTGTGTACGTGGTAGGATTATGTAAGTAGAAGATGAACGGATAACTCGAGCCCGTTTACATTGTTCTTTGAAGAAAATGAATACTTTTTTATTAATGACGGTTCGTAAACGAGCATACAGTCCGTCTGATGGTAAGCAGTCACCGCAACGTATAAACACTTGCGATACTTGAAGTGTTAAGAACGGAAGAGGAGGGATAAAGAAGGAAAATTAATGAGAACGATAAAAGGAAGGCAACACTCTTACTCATCGCACGAAAGGCAACAGGACCAACTGATACTTTACGTCGATTTTCTGTGAGAGAGAGTTGTATTTCTCTGGTGCAGTCAGCCCATTTGTGCTGGGGGAAAGCATGGCTCTGCTACTACTACTTAAAAAAAGTTAATTTTTCTCTCTTTCACTTTCTTTTTTCATACAATCATGTATGTTGCGCAATGAGTAATAAAAAATAGGATACTTATTCCCACTCCTCTCTGTAACCAAAGCAACTAGCCCAAAGAGCTTGGATTAAAACTTGAGTAACATTTCATAACATGCTTTGCTCAAAATGTTTTAATTGCTTATATTTGTTATGAGAGTTGCTTTTCATCAAAAAGCAAAATCTTCAGCGACATGAGTCATGGTCCGGTGCAGTAATTAATGAACGAGTAAATGCTTCAACCGAGGTGAAAACAAGTTGCCGGATTTTACAGACATTTTCCGTAAATTTCCTTTAAAAGATCCACGAAAACAAAAAAAAATGGTCACCGATTGAATTCCCTGTCTCGTTTAGTTTGTTTTTACGACAAAAGTATTTTAATTTAAAGCAAATCCTATGACCATTTTGAATGATAACTTTAATGTTCTTCCTTTTATATCTTTACCATTATAATTTAAAAACACGGACGTGATACTTTGATAATAAATACTTTAATTCAACTTTTCTTAGACAATGTTTCATTTATATAAAATACTGTAATAATTTCTTCGCCAACTGCAGATAAGTTTCAAAGGAATCATGCTACAAAATAAAAGTCAATATATTGAAGTTAACAGTTTACGTGTTTGCGGGACAAATAAGATTTTCTGGCTACGTGACTTCATCGTTTTAAAATCGCTCTGCGAAATAGAAATTCCCTTATATCATCGCGGTTTATAAAATTGAATTTTTTATTGCGATGGTACGGTACGAATTATAAACAGTTGAATCAGAAGAACAACTTTGAATAGTATTAGTTCAATAGATTGAGTTTTCATTATAGAATGATTAAAGGTATAAGGTTAAGTTTAAATAACCGGCGTCGGGATGTGACGACCCCATCGCCCGTTGTTGGGATAACCTCTGTCACAGCAGAGATTATTCCAATAGTGCAATCAGTCGCACTGGTAGTAAGTCTTTTGTTGCAAGAGGCCGGCTAGGTAGGTACCACCGCAGTGTCAAATATTCTGCCGCCAATTAGTAGTGCTTAGGCATTACTGTGTTCCGGTTTAAAGGGTACTGTACGCTAGTGAAATTACTGGGCGGACGAGATTTAAGAACTAATATCTCGAGGTTCGCAACGCGTGAGTGGCACCTACTAATGGTGCTGCAAGCGCTCATAGGCTACGGCAACCACTTACCATCAGGTGGGCCGTATGCTTGTTTGCCAACTTGTAACATAAAAAAAAATAACGTACTTAACGTTTGTAGGAGGTAATATCTGTAAATGCTAGTCAGATTTGTGAAGCAACAATAGCTAAACGGTTGAAGGCCTGACTCTGTTCACACGACCGTTGCATACCCCTTTGGGTTATTTTCGTACCAACTTCTAGCGCAAGCTACAAACTTATATGGAGGAACAATTGGAGTGTTAGTAATACATTACGTATTTGAGAAAAGATAGATAGAACAAAATAAGACTTATTTATTAACTGGCTGCGCCCGCGGCTCTGCTCGCGTCATGTACAATTTTTTCTTCTTCGCACGGAACCCAAATTTATTTTAAAAACAAAAGTAGTCTAAGTTACTCCTTATTACATCAGCTACCTGCCAATAAAAGTCCCGTCAAAATCAGTCCAGCCATTTCAGAGACTAGCCGGAACAAACAGACAGACAGACAGACAAAAATTGTAAAAATGTTATTTTGGTGTATGTACCGTATATATATTCATATACATGTAGTAAAAACGGTTATTTCAATATAACAAACAAACACTCCAATTTTATTATATGTATGTATAGATGTACTATTAAGTAAACGGTTTCATAACGCTATATATGTACCTATTTGTCAATAGCACTTCATATTTTAAAACAAGTATAACCAAAAGTATTTTAAAATCAACAAGTTTCGTAAATTTGATCTACTTAATAGTATTTTGATGTAACTTTTAAGCAAAATCAAAAAGTTCAACGTTGGCATGTTTTCACGATGCGCTGAAGCTCCATACAAAATTTTCAAAACTTTGAAACTATTATTAATTTTCGCGTTCTTCTTATTTTCTCATGAAACGATCAGAAAAATATGAAATTACTTTTACCAAAAACTCTACTACAGAACTTATAACGAAGCGAGTGGAGACTTTCTATGTGCCGATATTATTGACAACGTTGTGGCGCTGTGGTAGCAAACCTGCCTTTGCAGGACCGATGTCGTAACAGCCTTAAGGCTTCGTTCCGGACACATTCCTCTTAATAGCTTTGGACACCTTATGAGAAAAGAACCGTCGCCATATTGCACTGAATGCGGAATAATAGAAGATGTGTTCCACATAATTATGGAATGTGTACGAAACGAAGCAGAAAGGGTTCAAGTAAAATTAAAGCTAAATAATTTTGATTTTGCATCTTGGACCAGTATCTTGGCTTTGCCCTGGTTCGGAAGAAGCCAAGTTACTTTATAATTTAGTTAAGTTAGGAATTAAGCGTCGTTTGTAATTTAGTATAAGGGTCACTATGGGGGTGGCATGTTCTACAATAGAATAAACCCCTTAAAATAATAAAGCTAAGAAAAAAAAACCTGCCTTAAGCGCCACAGGTCGCGGGTTCAGTTGCTTGGAGTAGATGTTTGTATTGACCAAACAGGCATGTTTTGTGGTCTGTTTGTCCTTGTCATTGTGTATGTTTCCGAAACCCCGACACGGGATATAACTATCCCAATGGGGCCGTTGAGTGTGTAGCGTTTATTTACTTATTTATTATATTTTAATTATCGAATTCTGTTGTAGAAAATATTTATTTTTTCCTGCTTATAAAGGCTGCCTCTCGAATTCCACTACACTTTCCAACTTGATGTTGAGGATTTCTTGGGAATATCTTTTGGATCAAAGGGCAACTATACCTAAATGGAAGTTTGAAGTTATACTGAATTCAATGCAAAACGAATTATAAAAATCGCTTTATATATAAATTACTTATGCGTGAACATATTATATGATATTTTTTGTACATTTTCTTCCTCGCACAACCACTGTGGAATCAACTTCCGCCGGCGGTCTTTCCGAACCGATACGACTTGGAAACCTTCGAGAGAAGAGCCTATTCTTTCCTTAAAGGTCGGCAACGCGCCTGCATTCCTTCTGGTGTTGCAGATGTTCATGGGCGGCGGTGATCACTTAACATCAGGTGAGCCTCCTGCCCGTTTGCACCCTCTTACATAAAAAAAAAATTAGATTCCATTTTTTCTTTCATTTATTGTGTTTTAGACACTTATTCCTATCTGCATTACTTCAATAATTATAACTATCATGACGCCATTGACTTAATCGGGTTTCTTAGTCTTTTTTAATATCAGAGGCGTCAAACAGGCACAAGGCTCATCTGATGTGGACTGATCACCGTTATGTTATGTCATGTTGCGTGTTGATAGCGAGCCTGCCTTCGTCGATATTTGCAATCTTATAAATATCTGTCTCGGGCAATCGCTCTGTGTAATAAGTAGTAATCAGTCTAGCAGACCTTAGGCAAAAATACCGGGATCAATGCTAGAAAGAAGAGACCTAAAATAAAACGCTAAAAGATGAAACTATTGACCACTAAAATAGGCTTATCTCAGAAGTGCTACGTGTGAGACAACCTTTAATTAAGACTAACTGCGTTCTTCGGAGGAAGAAAGCGGTCAAAACGTGAGCTGAAATCTAATGAAGGTCCGCTGTACTTAATTCGCAATTAAGCATGATACGATCGGTTGTTTGTTGTGTATAAATCGATTAATCGGATTATATAAATGGAATACACATATTGAATGAACAGAATAATCTAGAAGCAATCGAAGTTAAAAATAGCTCTTTTTTAGTTTGGTATGTATGCGGGAGTTTGATTTATTTATCATGTAACAATATTGACAAAAGAGGTTTTAGTCTAAATATAAAGTAGAAATGGTTGCTATTGACTATTTATCTGTCATGATGCGTTATTTATTCAAGGGATCATAGATGGACTTATTTTGAAGCAACGCGTACTGAGCACTGATTGATGAAATAACGGGACTGAGGCACTGATTGATGAAATTATTAAGGCAGACACGAACATGACCACGCAGATCCGAATTTAGAGAATTCTCCGACATTTAAATTATGATATTATAATTTTTATTTATGTATCAAAGTAATACAGTAATAAATATTTATTTTATAAGAGTTTGTAACAAAGGACTGGCCCTTACATACAGAAAAAATGTCCAAAGATTCGCTGGTGATCTTTAGCAAAATCAACGAAACTAAGCTAGTCACACGCTTAATTTATTCGATTAAGGTGCAAACTTGTGACGCTAACTTCATTCAAATATACATTACAAGTTTGCGACTAACTTCATTTTGTTACGTTAGTGCATATATGTATTTTTATCAAAGTTTTAGTGTGAGTTTGTATGGACGGGCCAATTCATATATAATAAGTGTATAGGTATGTATTTCTCTAATACGATCAAGATTTGATTATGGCATCTTTATGGTGATAAGAATTCTGTATCTATTTTATACAATATGGATAAGCAATCTTTAAGTATTACATAAATGTCTTTTAAAAATAAACGCGAAAACATAAAAATAAGCGAAGCAAAACTCGTTCGCAATTTTTTCTCCGCTACGTTAACCATAAAATCGTTGAAAGAAATTTTCACCTTATTTTTCATGATGCCATTGCGAAAGCAAACTCAGGAAATTAATAAAATATTCAATATATTTTAAAAAGGAATGTTAAGACATGCGTCGCATGCGTAAATGTTTATAAAAATTGATTTATTAAACCCACCTAAACATGATTTATTTTTTAAAGAATTTCGTGATATGAGATACTTTTTTCAGCTTGTTGATTTTGATGCTGGCTTTACTGGCCTTGACAGCGTCACCGGAATGATTTACTTTATATAAAATAAGTAAATAGGTTTTTAAAACCAGTAATGGATACAGCGAACTATAAGGCCTTCTAAATAAAAAGGCGCAAATTTTGTTGACTAGGAACATTAAAAGTATTGGCATGCGTTGGTAACTGAGAGTGAATAGAGAAAAGGATGAAAATAAGATTTGTACTTCCGTTGCAAGCATTCACTAACCGAACCATACCTCTAACATACTGTACTAGCACTGTCTTTTGCAACTAGCGGCGGCGTCGGGATGTGACGACCCCATCGCCCGCTGTTGGGATAACCTCTGTCACAACAGAGATTATTCCACCAGTGCAATCAGTCATACTGGTGGTAGGTCTTTTGTTGCAAGAGGCCGGCTAGGTAGGTACCACCGCAGTGTCCAATATTCTGCCGCCAAATAGTAGTGCTTAGGCACTACTGTGTTCCGGTTTGAAGGGCACTGTACGCTAGTAAAATTACTGGGCGAACGAGATTTAAGAACTAATATCTCGAGGTTGGCAACGCGCGAGTGGCACCTACTAATGGTGCTGCAAGCGCTCATAGGCTACGGCAACCACTTACCATCAGGTGGGCCGTATGCTTGTTTGCCAACTTCTAACATAAAAAAAAAGCCGCATGTGAAAGGTGACAAATTATGGATGGTTTAGACATTATGGATGGTTTTATGCCCTTAGATGTCAATTAGTATGTAACAGTTTTATAGTAAATCTATTGACCATTACAATAAAGATATTAAGTATATGTTTATCTCTCCATAATATTTTTATATACATACTAGATTTCCTTTATTATTTATTTATAATTTATTTATAATTAATTTGAAATCAAAACTAAAAGCGACCATTGCTCTAACATTAGATATGAAAACCTACATTCAAAACAGCTCAGAAACAATAAATTGAGTTTAAAAAATATCTATTTTGTCGCATCGAAATAACAATCGGATATCGTTTCGCAAAGTAAAAACTGCAATTCATTGTTACTTTTTCAATCATAGCGCAGCGGCTTAGCGGATACAATTTTTATGCGCCTATAAAGCTCCTAAGGGATTATTTTTGCTGTTAGGAGATCAACAAACTAACTGAGCAAACATTTGATATTGTGACGAGAAAATCGTCATTTTACGAGTATCAGCATTATTCTATCACATTTAGAAATAATAAAATTGGCGTAACGAATAAAGTATGAAATCTCTTTTCGTAAAGGCAAGTACTGCTGCGTCATAACGTCGTGTCTTATATTATCTTAAATGTTAACTCTACAATTCATAGATTATAAAGCTAAAAAGTTTTTGTTGGTTAGCCTGTGTGTATGTTGTATGATAGGTTGAGCGCGCTAATCTCTGAAGATACTGGTCGGATTGATAGTACATTTCTTGAGGAAGGCTTACGGATAGCATCACGATATAGACAGAAGCCGAGCAGAAGAAAGAATGCAAGGACGAACGATGCGATACGGCGATTTGGTAGATCAGCAACATAATAATAAAGCTCAAAAATTGTTCATTAATTTGTTTAACTAAGCAATAATATCTATGTAAGCCACAAAGCGAAGCCGCGGGCAGAGCTAGTTGATTCTAAAATGGGTTTGCATTATTGACATAACGTAATTATGTAGTTAATATGATTAGATTTTCTGTTAAATTAAATGAATAAAAATTGATATTGTGTACGAATCACAAGTGGAAATGCAGGGAAACGCAGCTAGCATTCTGGCCACCACTCTCAGTAGACATGATTTGTACAGCTTTTTTTTTTTTTTTTTTTTTTTTTTTTTTTTTTTTTTTTTTTATGATAGAAGTTGGCAAACAAGCATACGGCCCACCTGATGGTAAGTGGCTGCCGCAGCCTATGAGCGCTTGCAGCACCATTAGTAGGTGCCACTCACGCGTTGCCAACCTCGAGATATTAGTTCTTAAATCTCGTTCGCCCAGTAATTTCACTAGCGTACAATGCCCTTCAAACTGGAACACAGTAGTGCCTAAGCACTACTATTTGGCGGCAGAATATTGGACACTGCGGAGGTACCTACCTAGCCGGCCTCTTGCAACAAAAGACCTACCACCAGTGTGACTGATTGCACTGGTGGAATAATCTCTGTTGTGACAGAGGTTATCCCAACAGCGGGCGATGGGGTCGTCACATCCCGACGCCTTTAAAACAGCTGTAATTATTTGTAAATATAGTTTGTATTGAATTGTAAATATGTTCATTACTGCATTTTTTTTAATTTTCTCAGTTGACAGTTTGACAGCAATGGAAGCAAGCGCGTTATAGTTCGTCCCGCATTTGAAAATCTCTAATTAATCATTAAATATCAATTAAAAATAACTAGTGTCCAATTTTCAAAACTGAGTGATTTGTGATTTGGTTTTTATTCTAAACTGACTTAATTTTACGTTGTGCAGCTAACTTTAAAGAAAAAAATAACTTTCAACGTGTGACATCTAAGTGACCTTAAATACGTCGATCATATGTTGTTTACAAAAGCACTCTCAACAATTTAAAAACTATGTTACAATACGCTCAAGAATTTTACAACAAATGAGTAATTGCTGGCTGGTCTCGGGGTGTCAGTAGTTGACTTTTTACTTATAATTTAATACGTGCAGCTCTAAGTTCAAACCCACCTTGGATTGAAAAAATATATTTATATTTTCTAATATTTATTTGGGTTAAAGCAGCTATCATGATACATCACTGTTGTAATTCAACGGAAGGCGGCGCCACTGATACCATAACATGCACAGTATGTGGCAACAACTATCACATTCAATGTGTATATCCTACTTCACGTAATTTAGCACTGCAATATGAAGCAAATTGGATTTGCCCGGAATGCACTATAGCTCAACCCAGGCCTCACATAAATGACAATACGCCAGTGCGGAGTAATGAAAACGTTACTTTACGTAGAGGTTGCCCAATCGCGGCTTCGCTGTCCCCTGATAACAGTGATGATCTTAACAAAAGTGATTTCTCTTTTCTGGAAATAGTAAAGTCATTGATCTCATCTGAATTTGCAAGCATAAGAACTGAAATTAGGTCCTCTCTTGATCCTTTAAAGTCTGAATTAAAAGCACTTAGGCAAGAAATTTTAGATGTTAAGGAGAGTATAATTTTTATCAATCATAAATTTGAAGAATTTAACGCTAGGATCAATAATTGCGAATCGGAAGTTAAAAAACTGTCGAGTAATTATTCAGAAATCGGAGATCTTAAATCTACTGTGGAATCAATTCAAGTGGATAACAACAATCGGGAGCAGTGGGCGCGAAGGTCAAACGTTGAAATTTATGGTATCCCTGAGAAGAAAAATGAAAATTTATTTACTGTGTTGAATAATATATGCGATAAGGCGAATTTTAAGCTCAATTTAAATACTGAAATTGATTTTATTACAAGAGTAGCTTCAAAGAATAATGACAATAAAAAAAAAATAAACCCATTGTAGTAAGATTTTTGTGTAGATGGAAAAAGGATGATTTTTTATCCCACATTAGAAAGTCCAAGCTTAAATGCAACGACATTGGTTTTGTGTCTAATAGTAATCCTATATACTTTAATGATCACCTCACCAGTGCAAATAAAGCGTTGCTTCAAGTCGTGAAAAAGACAGCTAAAGAAAAAGGTTACGAATTCACGTGGGTTAAAAATTGTTGTATAATGGTTCGCCGCGCAAGCAATAGTCATGTTTTTCCCATTATTCAACTCGGTGATTTAAAAAAAATTGTATAAGTACTATACTTGCTATTGAATTATCGATAAATTTTGGTATTATTTTCCTTTTTCATTTAGCTCGAGTGTATTTATTTTTACTATTACTGTTAATGTGCTTCTGTTTGCGTGTACTTATTGCAGTAAAATTTTTATGGAATTTATTTGTATATATGCTAGAAATAGTGTTTAATTTAATTATTGTAATCAAATATTGTGGTGGCAGTGTTGGGTATTCCTGTTATGTATACGTTATTAACAATATTTATGTTTTATGCTTTATGAATTGTTTGTTCTTAAATATTAATTATGAATAGTGTTATTGATATTTTTTATCAGAACGTACGTGGATTACGAACAAAAACTGGCGTGTTTTTCAGAAATTTATTTAAATTTGATAATGATATAATTTGTTTGACGGAGACATGGTTACATCAAGGCATTTTTAATAGGGAACTATTTGACCAGCGATACGTCGTATACCGATGTGACCGGGATTACATTTCACGTGGAAATAAGATGGGTGGCGGTGTTTTAATTGCCATAAAGTCTTGTTTAACAGTTTACTCATCTTGTTCTATACCCGTTTCCAACCATGGTGCTGAAATCATTAAGGTATCGGTTTTACTTCAATCGGCTCCATTAGCCAAATATTTACATATCTATTGCTGTTATTTTCCTCGTTGCAATTTACAATACGAGGCACTTTGTGAATTTTATGATATTTTGTCTGATGAATTTATCTGTCATCCTAGCGATAACTATTTAATTATAGGAGATTTCAATATACCTGGTGCTATTTGGAGTCAAAATGGTAATACTATGAGCCTTATAAATTTTAAGGATGATGACCTTTTAGTAAGCTCATTATATAACTTCATGAACTTTACTAGTTTCCAGCAATTTAACTGTGTACCTAATGATAACGGCAGATTCTTAGATTTAGTCATCAGCAATTGTATTTGTTCGGTAAAGCGAAGCAATTCGTCCGTAGTATTAGAAGATTTACATCACCCCTCACTATTAATACGATTAAACTTATCGATCGAAAGGTCCATGAGATCAGCCTCCCGCTCTATTCGCTTGTTTCGTCATGCAGATTATACCGCTATAAACGAAGCCCTATCTTGTGTAAATTGGTATGATGCCCTAGATGATTCTGACATTTCCTTAGCAGTGAATACTTTTTATAAGATTATAAATTCAACCATTGAAAAATTTATTCCTATTAAAAACGTTAGATCCAATGATCGCTATCCTTGTTGGTACTCTCAACCCTTAAAAAAATTAATATCCGAAAAATTAAAATATCACCGTAAGTGGAAATCCTATAATAGGCTTAGTGACTACGACACTTTTAATCTTTTGCGATTACGGCAAAAACAAATGCAAGTCGATTGTTATAATGCTTATATTTATAATTCTGAATTAAGGATACATAGTAATAGCAAATACTTTTGGTCCTTTGTTAAATCTAAAAAATCAACTGTAGATATACCCAATAATATGTTTTATTTCAACCGGATTAGTAGTGAAGGAAAAGATATATGTTTGCTTTTTAATGATTATTTTAAATCAGTTTTTGATGCACAGAATTCAGTAATCGACTACAATGGCTCACCGAACAGCAAGTGTTCTTTGAATATTGGTTCTGTAGAAATGACACATATGATTATCAAAAAGTACCTCCAAAAATTGGATATAAGTAAAGGGTATGGACCTGATGGGATACCACCAATATTTTTGAAGCGTTGCTTTAAATCTCTCGCATACCCGATTTGTCTTTTATTTAATAAGTCTTTGAAATCCGGCGATATGCCATATTTATGGAAACGATCTTTTGTGGTACCCATTTTTAAGTCCGGAGATAAACACAATGTACAAAACTACAGACCAATATCCAAATTGTGTACTATTGCGAAATTATTTGAAAAGATTATTTATGACAGTATCTTTCCTTCTTTTCGAAATATTGTAGGTGATCAACAGCACGGTTTCATCAATAAAAGATCTACTGAAACAAATGTTTGCGAACTTATTCACCGTGTTGCCAGTGAAATGGATAAGGGTTACCAAGTGGACGTCGTGTATACTGACTACTCTAAGGCCTTCGATAAAATATCGCATAAACTATTAATACTTAAACTAGAGGAAGCTGGTATACACGGCGACCTACTACGTTGGCTTTCCTCGTACCTTGATAACAGGAGCCAAGCTGTAACAATCAAAGGTTATTGTTCATCATTTGCTCCTGTACCTTCTGGGGTTCCTCAAGGATCCCATCTTGGCCCCTTACTATTCAATTTTTACATTAACGACATTTTCGATATTTTTAAACATTCTTCAACACTAGTTTACGCGGATGATATGAAAATCTTTAGAGTTATAACTGCTCCTTCTGATTGTATGCTATTGCAAAATGACCTCGACAGGCTTTCTCAATATTGCCACGATAATTTTCTGAATTTGAATGTCAAAAAATGTTGTGTGATATCTTTTACTCGTAAAACAAAGCCTATTTCCTATGCTTATAGATTCAATTCTAATATAATTGATCGAGTAACCGAGGTAAAAGATCTCGGAATTTACATTGACAGTAAGTTAACATTTAAACCACATATTAATTATATAAATGCCAAAGCTTATCGAATGCTTGGCTTTGTTTTGCGAGTGAGTAAGGATTTTAAATATAAGAATACATTATTTATATTATATAACTGCTTTGTACGTTCAATCCTTGAATATGGATCTATCATATGGAATCCACAATATAAAATACATATAGATAATTTGGAAAAAATACAAAAAAAATTCTTAAGCATGTCCGCTTTATGTGTCTCGATCAGGATCAGCGCCCACCGATTTTACCTTCTTTAAGTGATCGGCGTTTGTTAAGAGATCAGATATCTCTTTTCAAACTGATACATTACGATATTGATTCTCCCTACTTGTTAAGTCGATTAAGATTCAGATGCCCTGCAGTAATTACACGATCTCAGAACCTTTTTGATTTACCTCCCATAAGAACTAAATACACTCAAAACACCTTTATTTTCCGTTCTTGCAAATCTTATAACGATAAATTCAGAAGTATTGATTTGTTTTCTAGCACACTTGTTAAATTTAAAAATGAAATTATGGAATGTTTTAATCTTTAGATATTTTAGTTTCGATTTGATATTTTATTGCGATATTACTATTATCTGATTTCTAACTACCTAAGTTTTTTATTAATTTTTCTTTTTACCTGCATTGTATTCTATTGTATGTGCATTATTTAATCTGTGGAAACTTTACTGGTTTTTGTAATATTTTACTGTTTCTATTTATTGTATCACAAAACTGTTTGTTTTCCTAATAAACAAAATAAAAAAATAAAATAAGTTTAGATATTGAAATGGGAAAAAGAAAAATACTGATATGGAATTGCCAAATGCCAAGTTTCATAAAAGCTAAAAACAAAAGGAAGCTATCAAATTGATATATAGCAAACGCGACAGGTTTCGATTTATGATAGATTTAAGTTTATCTAGTACTGGAGCAAGTACCGGTCTAGTACTCGACCGAGTAATACGGTTAGGCATTCGTTCATTGAGCAAGCGAGTGAGAAATACATTTTATTTGAGAGAAATAGCGAGCGTCTGGTACGAGTACTCGCTTAGCTTAGACGAGGCTTTAGCGTGCAATCACTCACAGATGTTCACAGCCAATAACGGAACGCCAGCAATATATGATTTCTAGCCGTCAACAGTGACTATAGAGTAGATCTATGAGTAAAAAAAGATTTTCTAATTTTAGAATCATTTAGTAAATGTAATAAATGTAAAATGTAATGCGAAAAACTCATATTTTAAACATCGATTTCTCGAAAACCAAGCAATATTTCGAAAAATTTTATATTTATTTTTTTCGTCTTATTTAGTCTAGTTCTACAAGATACCATCATCAGGTTTTGGCACTATAAGAATTGCAATATTTATAAGGGCATATTTTTTCTCTCGGGCACCATATTAAAATAACACTGTGTTGTGAGAGTGACAACTGAGACGAATATAATGATACCTCATATGTTGAAATCCGTCAAAAGGTCTAGGCCGCCCTCCTTCGGCAGTCGGGTAAAAAGTATTACTACAATAAAGCATATACGAGGCCTTAAAGAAATATTATTTTAGACAAAAAAGAAACGCTATTTGCAACTTATCATACATCAAGTTCACAACATTTAAACGTCACCTTATTTATACCTTACTTACCTACTACCAAGGAGATATTGAATAGAGTGCATTATTTTACGGTATATAATTTACTAGATACGCTAGTACAAAATCACATCATCCACTTGCTTGAGCTATCAAAAGACGATTTACCTATTAAACGAAACAAGTAAGTAAAGTTAAATAGGTTTAATGAAACAATTGAAAACGTGACGAAATACATTTGCTTCAAAGAAGGTTAAAAATATTTTCAGGTCAGTTTTCCTACCCATAAATATAATATGAGATGAAAAAATTAATCTTGATGTAACTTTTAGCGTGGATGCGAATTTTGCGGCTTCTACTTTACCACTTTTACAAACTTTTACGACTCGCATTCATTCGGAAATTCAACTTCTTAGCTTTAAAAACTAAAATTTCGGTACATTTTTTTAGGATTTTCGGGCGATATGGTAAAATATAGAAACCCTATAATTTTCATTCACAGAATATATACTAATATACTACACAGAGAAAAAAAATATTTCTCAAATATTTTATTTTTATTTTGGAATATTGTTGTATCTTATTTATTGTATTGAAATATGCGTATATATAATATCTTATTTATTGTATTGTAATATATTGTATATAAATAAATATATTTGAATTTGAAAAATTGGCAAATTGGGATATTTCAAAAGTCTTTATACAGTAGTGTTTCGATTGTAAATAAATAAATGAGTATCTTATGACTTAATTTTTTAACTATATTTGTCAAAATATACATTTGAAATCTGTAAAAACTAACCTTGTATTGTTTTCCTGTTTAATTTTTTAAGGTCGGTTGAGCACAGGTACGTTTCTTGGCATAACGTACCAACTCGATAAGCAGACAGACAGATTGTCCGCATTATATTTTATCCGGCGCGGTTCGAGGCTAACTTATTGTCTACCGCGAAATAAACAGGCGAGATAACAACGGTTTGTGGGTTTGTAATTTATCTATCACGTTTAACCTTTGTTTTTAAAAAGAAATTTATTAAAGAAAATGTTCATTGTATTTTGAAAATCTTTTCTTATGATAAACAAACGTTACACACTCAATGGCCCTTATTAGTATACTTATATTCTGTGTCGGGGGTCCGAAAACATATACAATGACAAGAACAGACACTCCCAGACTGGAAAACATGCCTGTATAGTCAATACATATGCTCCGAGCGCGAATCATAACCGCGACCTGTGGCGCTAAAGGTGGGTTCGCTACCGCTGCGCCACAATGTCGTCAAATAAATCGAACATTAGCTTTTGCCAGCAGTTTCATCACTATTTAATAGATAAATGATAACGATGAATGATTGAAAACGATATGTGATTTTATTGTTAATATTCTGATAAACTTTTTTTTTTCAAAAGCAATACACTTGCTCTTATATTTTACCAATCTGAAGGTTTGCATTTGGTGCCAAAAAAATTCAAATTTGATAGTCGAAAATAAATTGTCTGTCGAGGATTTTTTTTTTGTGAGTCCCTACTCTCTCCTTCGACATGATGGTCGAAGACTTTGTTAGACCTGATTAATTTATTTTATTATTATTATTTTTATTCATTCCTATAGTCTTTAGCGCCCAGTGTAAGGACACTGGGCGAAAGATCCTTTCTTTATTTTCTAATACATTCACTTTCTGCTCCATCAACATCCTGCTCTACATGTTTTTCCTAAGTCTTGTTTTGTTCTATGATTATCTTGGCTATGTCTGTACTAAATGCTAAAAACTTTTGTCTTTTCCTTTATTCTCGCATTATGTGTCAAGGATTATTGATTTATGGAGGGTAAAATAAAAATATCTATATTTTGATATGTAGCTTATTTTTCCCAAGCTTAGTCTAATTTTCCTTGTCGAGTAAAAGCGTTAAAGCGGACGGTGCGCGTGGCACATTTAATGTACATTCTGAATCTTATACTAGTCGTTTTAAACGCTAATACAAAACATTGACATGGACGTCGTTTGCACACCTTATTCATAATATTTCCAATGTATTCGAGATTCTAGAAAATATCTAGAAAATTTAGCTTTACAGTGAATAATTTTGATATTTGACTACTTTCGGTATCGGGACGTGATGACGCCATCGCCTGCCGCAAAGATTATTCCATGAGTGCAATCAATCATACTCGTAGTAGGTCTTTTAGTGCAAAAGGCCGGCTAGGTAGGTACCGCCGTGTCAAATATTCTACCGAAAAGCACAGTAATGTTAAAGACTCTACTCTTTAGCATTATTGTGTTTCGGTTTGAAGAGTACTGTAGGCTAATGAAATTACAATGAATAGGAGATTTAATAACCAATATCCATATTGCCAACGCGAGAGTAACACCTACAAATGGTGTTATTAGCGACCATAGGTTATTGCAACTTGGTAACAAAAAAAAAGAGTAATAATTTTAACGTATTTTGATATACTTGTACCCTAAATATAATGCAGCGGCAGATAAATCTGCTTGTAAACTTTTCTTCCCAACTTCTGCACTTCACACGAACAAAGTTCACAATTCGTTCAAATTCTTCGACGCTTGGGTTTGCAAGGAAAAAGGATGAACTAGTAACTTATTATATGTTATATCGAGCCAAGTTAATGGCAAACTGCTACTTCAGTATTTCTATCCACTTTGCAATCTACAACATCTGTAGCATAGCAGGAGCGAATCTGCTTCGGTTCTGTTCCTTCTTGAAGCAGATGTTTGTATTGACCATGCAGGCATGGGTTCCGATGTAGTTTGTAGCCTTTGTATTTGTGTGTGTGTCTGGACCCCTGAAAAAGGATATTATTATCATCCCACGAGGGTTATGACCCTGCTGATATCGTGTATATAACTAACGTATTAGTAAGGTCTGTGGGGTTTTATATTAGTATTCAGTTGAGGATACTCATTCTTCTTCTCATCTTATTAGGGGTAGAGTTTCTCAAATATCGGTTTTACAGCAAATCATATCCAATCAACTGTAGCTACTGAAATTACGGGACAAAAGAGATTTAAAAACCAATGTCATGAGGTTGGCAACACGTGAGTAATACCTTCAAATATTGCATGGGCTCATAGGCTACAAAAATCGCGAACCGCTCAAAGGGATCATGTGCATGCTTACGTCAAATAAAAAAACATAATATTAGACCAAAACTATTATTAGTAACATAATTCTCATAAGAGCTGAAACTTATTTACGCTGGAAGTTTTTATTATATACATTATTACGCCGGCAAGCGGCTTACTGAAACTACCGGGAACTTCCCAATCAGGCCGCGTCAGATAATCTGATACTCAGTTCGCATTTAATCTAATTCTCGCTGCAAACTAGAAAAGTTTTCGATTAACGCGGCGGTGAATGAACTTAAACAGCGGTTTTAATGGCACTGCCTTCTAATATTTTAGAATTAGTTTTTATTGCAGAAAATTTACGATCAAAGACAGAAAGAGGAGAAAGGAATACTAGTGAAAGTCATCATATTATATGTAGGCGAGTTAAAAGTGAGTATGTCATAGAAAGTAGGCGAGTTAAAAGTGAGTAAGTATGTATAATGCAAGTTTAAACCTTCATTACTGAAGTAACTATTGCCTTACCATATAGTGATTATTGTTTTCAAATTACTACTTGGTTATAAGTTATAGGAGGGGATGAAGAACAATGGTAAAGAAAGAGACAGAATCGAATATAATGCAACAAGACTATAGTTGGTAATACTCTAAAATAAGTCTCGTGTGATATAAGAACGAGTTTGTTTAGTTTCCTAGGTGATATACTATACATAGTACTGTCACCTAATAACTAACATTATTGTAATATATAAAATTCTCGTGTCACAATGTTAGTTACCATACTCCTCCGAAATGGTCTGGCCGATTTTTTTAGAAATTTTATTTGCATATTCAGTAGGTCTGAGAATCGGGTACTATCTATTTTTCATACCCTTAAATGTTAAGGGTGGTCCACACAAAATTTTTATATGATGTGGAATTAAAAATACATAGAACCCTCAATTTTCTACCTTCTACCATCAAGCCCTATTTTTTAATAGCCATATTAGTAAATCAACAACTTTCACCGGCGTCACTTCTAAACTCGGGTAGAGGGCGTTGCTATTGGGTCCCAGATTTTTTTGGGGCAGAACAACGCCTGCCGTGCCCGCTGGTTGTAATATAAAACCTTCCATAAGATATTTCCATTAAGCAGATTGTGAGTAAAGAGGCATGCACACGATACATGTTGACGTATGTTAACGCTTAAAGCTGCTCACATCAGAATACACACACAAGTGCAAGTATGTACATGTATACAATGCGCTTCAGGCGTGTACCGGCTTATGACACTGCAAGCGAGAAGCGACTTAGTGAAATACTTCAGACGTGTTTTAGATTTAATAAATTTACTTTAAGCGTTCATCGTGATTATAGTGGAGTTACTGAAAGTATTTATAAATTTCAAGAATTGTTTGTGATATTCTGCTATCATATATATTATCATATACATATATGTATTTATAAGCAAGGATGGCTCTTGCCATATCTAGATAATATGATATATATATGTATATGTAGATAGATCATATGTATTGACGACGTTGTGTCGCAGTGGTCGCGAGCCTGCCTTAAGCCCTATAGGTCTTGGGTGCCCCGACACAGGATATAACTTGACTTAGGAACCTTCAAGAGAAGAGCGTATTCTTTCCTTATAGGTCGGCAACGCGTCTGCATGCCATTTGGTGTAGCTGTTGTTCATGGGCGGCGGTGATCGCTTAACATCAGGTGAGCCACCTGCCTGTTTGCCCCCTCTCACATAAAAAAAATAACTATCCTAATGTGGGCCGTTGAGTAAGTGTGAGTGAGAGTGTTTTTTTTTGTAAACAATATAAGTAATGGTCTTTTTTCAAGACATTAGTAATATTCCTTTTGTCCCTCCAAATAATCTCGAAGATTGCGTTAAAAGTGGGTACGACAAAAGCCCAAAGGGGTCAGGATCGAACCCGCATTTCTAGCTTTAACGGAGCGGAGTTGGCCCTTCTATCATTGTGCTATTGAGTTTTGAATTATACATCTACATTATATGTTATACAATCATAGCAACGCTATATAAACTTATCTTCTAACTATAAATACCAGTTTATCATTGTCTTGCAAATCCGCTATGCATCAAATTCCGTAGATATGAAACAGCAAACAACCAAATCCTCTTGACATGCTCTCGTGTTGACGCAAGCTGTCAAGCGATACGAATGCAGCTCACAGACCAACGACTAATATTATATGTAAGCAAACTATGAACTATATTGTGATAAATATTATACAGGTATTACACAGATTTTAAGGATCCTTATGTGACTTTGGGTGGGTGTCTGAGTGTGTTTGTCCTTGTCGTTGTGTATGTTTCAAGACCCTCTACACAGGATATAACTATCCTATCGGGGGCCTTTTAGTGTGTTACGTTTATTATAAACAAAAAAAAAGTGTCTATATATTTAATTCCAAATTAACAGTTTTTCATTAAATGCATAATTGGACGCAAATAAGCAATACCATGTCAACCCACAAAATTGAAAAAACTGAGTTATATATGCAGAAGTGTTGGCTGAAGAACATTTTTCTTTAATATTTGTAGAGCTTTAAGCTTTAAAACTTCTAAAAAAGCCATTTTTTCAATCATGCAATTTATGTGTTTTTAAACGTTTTGGGTTATATTATCTACGAAATATGCAGTTTGTATACTTATTTTTGTGAAAATAAGTAAAATAACTTAAATAAATCTGATATTGCAAAACACTTGACCAATACATAAAAAAATCATATAAAACAAGTTGTTAAAAATTTTCAAACGCGTTTTTCTCGAAATGACATTCTAAGGACGTCATCGGAGATGATTATTAGAAGTAAGTTTGGTTACTTTTATTTTAGAAAAAGAATTGGGGATATGGGGAAATATATAAATATATTGGGGAAAAAAACGGTACATCACGCGAACAGAGCTGCGGGCGCAGCTAGTTATCAAACAAAACACAACAGGATCAATACTACGAATTCGCGACTATATTCTGTAAAAAAATTATTAAAATCATCTGTTGCCTATTTTATTTCATGACGGTTGGCAAACAAGCATACGGTCCGCCTGATGGTAAGCAGTCACCGCAACCTATGAACGCTTGCGATACTTGAAGTATCACACGTGCGTTGCCAACCCAAGGAACAGGTGGGATGGGATGAGAAGGGAAAAAGAAGGGAACAGAGGGAGTGGGATATTGGGCCTCCGGCGCTCCCACTCATCGCACGAAACGCAACAGTACCTAATGATACTGTTACTTGACGCCGATTTTCTGCGAGAGGGTAGTACTTCCCCGTTCGAACCGGCTCTTTTGTGCAGAGAGAAGCATGGCTCTACTACCGTGAAAACAAAACTTACATCCCCATAATTTTGTAACTGTCTCTTATAATGCGGATTTCGCAAAAACTAAGCTACGATTCACTAAACCCGCACGGAAATAATCGCTTGAAAAAGTTTAGTATCTATATATTTAAGGCGATTCTTACTAAACAAAACCTTTGATCAATATAAGAAATTACATGATTAATGAGTAAGCCCTAATAAAATGCCTTTGTTCAAATGAAATGAACCAAAGTTCCCCGGCCGAATTCTTGCTTTGTGTTGGTCGGGCCAGTACCGAATTTGATGCTATTGAACAAATACCTCTGTTCCATTTGGGATTACTTGTGAAACGCTTTTAAATTTATTTACTTGATACTAGTATTATTAATGAAGTTACATAGATATATATATATAACTATTTGGGAATTTATTTTTCTGTATATATTTAACGTATCTCGTTATCTCGACATATCAAGTCGACTTAAGAATTCAGCATCTGCATTCAAGCGCTACAACATTTACAGGCAGATGTAACTAACCGACTAAAGTCAAGCGTCCCAAGCACGTCATGCAAGACCCTTGACGATACGATTACATTAGATTATACCCCTTACACAGCAAATACACCCACACTCCAGGTCTTTTGTTTCGCACGTCACGTCGCTCTCACACCGTTGTATGGGTCCATCGTGTAGATACTCTCGGAGCGCTGCCCCAATCTCCGAAGAAGTGCTTAGCCGTGGTTTCACTGCGCAGTAGGCACCCTAAGGACGGAATCAAATTTGGGCCGGCCGGGTCGGGTACTGGAACACCATCCCCCAATGGGCTAGGTGACGCTGTCAAGGCCAGTAAGGTCAACAGCAATATACATTCCAAAAAAAAGCTGCACCTTTGGTATACAAAAATTGTAACCGCAGTTGAAAGATAAACTGCATTATTATGTTTCCGTTTGAAGGGCTGTAGCTGGTGAATTCACGGGCAAAAGAGATTTAACAATATTTCGAGGTTGGCAACGCGAGACTGACACGGTCTACAAATAAATGGTGTTTCAAGCGCTTGAAATTTACGATAACTGCTTACCATCAGGTGGGCTGTATGCTTCTTTGCCAACTTAGTCACATAAAAAAAAGAACAAAATATTATCGGACGAAATAAATGACTTTAAAAATCTGCATCCAGTGAAGATCTGAAAATCTCTCAAATAAATACATTGATCATTTTTAACTAAAGTATGTACTGCTTTAATCAGGTTGCTAGGTTTTATTTTTAAAGGTAATAGAGTAGATGTAATTTGAACTTACTTTTAAAAAGGAGATGGGTTAGTCGGTAGTCTTTCGTTTTCATATTATTATTTTAAATTAAGCCGCTTTCAAAATATCAATCAAGACGTGTATTGAAAAATCATTAATTGAACATTTTAAAGGTTTTCAGTTCTTTGAAACAAAAATACTAGCTTCTGACACCGGCTTTGCCCGCGTAAATAACGAATTTAATACAAACTTTGGACTCGAAACTAATCATTTTAGAAAACGTTGACACACATTTTATTACCTCTAATTGTCGCTTTAAAATAAAGTTTCTTCCTCTATAGTGTCAAAAATGACTGACTTCCGAACAAATTTTCAACCCCTATTTCACCGCCTTGAAAGTAATATTTTGAGTGTTTAGGCCTTAAGTGGGCTTTAAATTAATATAAATGAAATGCAGTGGACTGTATAAACGATTTATTTACGACGAATTCAATGTAAAAACGAAATGTCCGTATGCTAGCGCGCAGGAAGGCCAAGTGTCGGTCGCCGCTGTGTTGCGCCCGCGCAACCGGGTCGAGCCCCACGCCCGCGCCGGCGCATGCGCCGCGCGAACGGAGAGGAGGAGCGCCAACATGAGGAAACCTTAGAGTTCGTTTATTTTTTAAAAACAATACCTGGACAAAGATTCAGCTTTGTAGGTCCAAGGATTTATATTTATGACAGACAGGTCTTCCTCACGCCGTCGCATAAGTCCATCGACTAGAATGCGCTCGGAGCACTTCCTCCAATCTCGATGACTCTTTCCAATCTCCATCGCCTAAGGACTGAATCAAACTTGAGTCCCCACAACGGCTGTCTCTTTTTCACTACTGGGTCTCTGTACTTGACCCTCCCACCCAGTAACGCTGTCAAAACCAGTAGAACCAATAAAAATACATATTCAGTAAAAAAGGTAAAAGGTAAGCTCACAAAGGCGTACCTTATTTCTTTTCTTATCTTAATAAACTCATGTCACCCCAACGAAGCCCGCGTAGAGTAGCATAACTCATTTCAAACTCAGCTTAGTGGTGGTTCTGAAACGTCCTTGAAAATACATTTTCGTTATATATATATTCGGAATTGAAAACGTCGTACTCAATAGTGTATTTGCTTTTGATTTGATTATTTGTATAAGATGTGATACTTGTAAAGCAATATTTACATATTCAAACTATTTGGAATGTTAGTAGTATACCTATACGACTTTGAAGAAGTTTCTTTGCTACACTTTTTATAAAAATGATTTGACCAGCGACGTCCAATAAATAAACTCGCTATCTGATACATAATAATGTGTCAACGATTCGAGTGAGACGCTCATAGCCGAGTGCACCCACGGATCGGTAAACGATCGTTAGGTTAAGCAACTTTAGGCGCGGTCAGTCACTAGATGGGTGATCGCATAGTGGTATTTCAACCGAGCGTCTCTGTGCTTCGGAGGGCACGTAAAAAGTCGGTCCCGGCTGTTGACAATTTGACAACAGTCGAAAAGTCAAGTCAGAGGCCTACAGGCGACCCGAACAACTCTGACACTAGGTTGAGCACCAACCACTCGATAAGATAAGAAGAACGATTCGAGTGTAAAGTGTATTGAACATTTATTAGTTTTATCATTCAAAGTTTATTTAACTAGAGAGCTATACGGATAAAAAAATCATTTCTATCTGCTAAGCCGATTCCCAATAAATAACAACATAACAATGAATTGCATTTCATAGTTAATAAATCGATATCATTTTTTTCCATACATGTATCTATTTAAAATATAATGATGTTATTTTCAATATGTTTTAGAATATTTGAGTAGGATTTAGGAATAGAATTAGGGAATATCAAATAGCCGCTTGAAACAAATAATTGTATGTAAAATAAAGGGTATATTATAGTCCATTAAATTCAGAGGATAACGGATATGTAACTAGTGAAATTATTATTTCCAACACTACAATTTTACTACTACATAAAATATTTATTTTCTTCTATTTAACTGCAATAACATTTATTTCACTTTAAGCCTTAACCCATTATAGGTTCTGAAAATAGAAACAATTGTTAATAAAAAATGTTGAAATTAAATCAATCGAAAGACGTCGGGATATGACGACCCCATCGCCCGCTGTTGGGATAACCTCTGTCACAACAGAGATTATTCCACCAGTGCAATCAGTCACACTGGTGGTAGGTCTTTTGTTGCAAGAGGCCCTAACATAAAAAAAAAAACTCAAAAGGACACAAAATAAAATACTGCCAACCAAAATAAAATAATTATCACTATTCGAACAGCGTTGTAGTCAAACTTCTACAATCTAATTATTATACGAAACAAACAATCGATTGAATCAAGCTAATCACGAATTAAGTACAGTGTTTGGTCAGTATCAGAAGTCAACGCACGTTTTGCCCACTTTCTTCAGAAGAGCGCAATTACTCTTAATTAAGGGTTTACTCACACATAGCATCAAGATGATAAGCCTATTTGGGTGAAAAATATTTGGTTTTTATATATACTTTCTATGTAATATATCTGCATAAGCATAACTATGGTGGAATCTAAAAATTTTTATTCGACTTAGTTGACAAGCAAGCATCAGGCCCACCTTTTCATGTCATGATGGTTGGCAACCTATGAACGCTTGCGATACTTGAAGTATCACATGCTCGACGTGTGCTGTCAACCCAAGGGATGGGAGCCATTGATTATAAGGGAATAGAGGGGGTGGGAGACTGGGTCTTCTGGTCTCTCACTCGTCGCAAGAAACGGAACAGTACTCTGTTATTTTACGTGTCCTCCTATTTTTGAAGAATAAAATGTAAGGCTTAAAAAGTATCTCTTATAATTCATTTTTTTTTTATAAAATGTATTATTACAAAATGTTGTCGAATGGTGTGGTTATTACTCACTACAGATCTAAGCTTATGAGCTTATATATATGAATATACATATAATATATTATATACTTTGTAACTATTTATCTCATACAAAGTTTTTAAATGTTAGAAGCTAATATAAAATTGTAATTTATCAAAAAAAGTTTTTCGTTTATTATTATTAAAAGAAAAAAAAATCGTTTCTTAAGATATTAATTTAGATGAAAATGAAAACGCTTAAAACAAAATAATTTTCATCCGGAAATATCTCAAAATCCATCTCCAATTAAAACTTTGTCTCTTTTGTCGGGAACACAAACTAACTCAGGCGAATATTCGATCGCTGACCATCTTTTGTTTTGGGAAACCTTTTAAAAGGAAAATGTAGCGAAAATGTAGAGAAAATGTGGGGAAAGTAAAATCTGGGAACTCGCTAGGACCTCGTTAGAGGCGTTTACTCATTCATTCATTAGTGGTCTAGCCCCTGCCGCTTTGCAGATCGGCTAGTGTATAAAATAATTTAGTTCACATTAAGGCTTAGAATCTTTCAATAAATTCATTTTAATATTTCTTAATATATTACGTGTCGTAGGGTGATTTGATAATTTGAAATACGATTCGTATTTTTGCATACCCTATCTTAACCCTATCGTTTTCAAGTAAGATTGAGACATGTTTTAACCATACAAGCATAGATATAATTACGAGTCGAGTACTGTGCAATAACTGATGTTTTATCACAGACCGATGTAACCAACCGACAAAAGTAAGGCGTCCTAAGCACGTCCTGCAAGACCCTGACGATAGGATCACATTAGAAAATGCCCCTTACACAGCACACAACACCGTCCTCGCCGGCGAGGACGAGGTCCTTTGTTTCGCACGTCGCGTCGCGCTCACGCCGTCGGGTGAGTCTATCGTATAGAATGCGCTCGGAGCGCTGCCTCCATCTCCGATGACGTCCTTAGCCGTGGTTCGGCTTCGCAGGAGGCACCTTAAGGACGGAATCAAATTTGAGCCCCGTGAGGGCTGTCCCTTTATCACGGCTGAGTCTCAGTACTCGGCCCCCGCCCGGTGACGCTGTCAAGGCCAGTAGGGCCAACAGCAATACACATTCCGAAAAAAAAAACTGATGTTTATTTATAACTAATCTACCTGGACCTTAACACCTACTTTTGTGAGTACAGGAAGTACAAAAAATCTATTAAAAGTTAACAAAATGCATCCAAACTGCGTGTAATGTTACTAAATTAAACATAAACGGAAGTTGTTTTCATATGATATTGTGAAGATGTATACCATGATGTGCAATATGTCATTCGTAACTGAAAATACGGGGTCACGCTGGTGATGTATTCTGAAAGCGCTCGTAAATAAATCATTCGCCAATTTACGTATAGCATAGCTTGTGTTTAATAAACGCTAGTGGCGCTTTTAGCGGGTTTCAGATGAAAGACATTGCATGACAAAATAAGATTGAAATATCACTCTTTTTATATTTTAACTATACCACATAGAAATTTGTCGTTAGGGGCGATGGTCATGGATTATTTCATTGATTTGAATATCTATTCATAAACAGTCGAAGAGAGAGAAGAGACGCCCTTTATATTTCAAGAAGATAAATGAAAATTTTGTAAAATGACTGTTCTTATTCGTAACTAGCTTCTGCCGGCGACTTCGCCCGCGTACATAACGATTCTAATACACACTATGAACCTCCCTTTGAACTCTTTGAGGGTACAATCTTAATAAAATACGAAACACGTCCATAAAAACGACGTACATAAATTCTTCTTAAAAAGGTTTGTGCAAAATTTATAGTATTGAACAAAGACAAACCTGTTGTCCCATACAAACTTTGACCCCCCCTTTCACTCTCTTAGGGGTAGAATTTCGGAAAATCCTTTCTTATTGGATGCTTACGTGATATAAAGAATACACCCTCCAAGTTTCAGGTCTCTACCATCAGCGGTTTAAGCTGTGCGTTGATCCGTCAGTCGTTCAGGACACAGCATCGATATTTTAAAGTTGCAGACCTGTCATTCTATGGTATGCAATGTATGGAATACAAAAAATACATAATATGTTTGTATTGACCATGCAAGCATATTTTCCGGTCTGGCTGTATTTGTCCTTGTCCTTGTATATGTTTCCGGACCTCGACACAGGATATCACTATCCTAATGGGGGCCGTTGAGTATGTAGCGTTAAATAATTCTCGAACCAACCGGAATACGCACAAAAAAAAAATTTTATACTAGTAGAAATCGTCTTATATTAGATATGAGTTAGTTCGTTTATTTACAATCTATTAATGAATTATAATAGAACATACATTATTAATAAAAGATGTAATG
The DNA here is from genome assembly GCA_023373885.1 of Hestina assimilis. Classification (NCBI taxonomy): domain Eukaryota; kingdom Metazoa; phylum Arthropoda; class Insecta; order Lepidoptera; family Nymphalidae; genus Hestina; species Hestina assimilis. The sequence continues at coordinate 4,708,840 of CM041760.1, read as the reverse complement.
ACTTGTGTATAATACATAATAACAATCTAATTCTAATGAATAAAACACCGTGAGTGTTTGTCGCTAAACTCCTCAGAAACGGCTCGATCGATTTTTATGAAATTTTGTCTGCATATCGGGTAAGTCTGAGAATTGATCAACATCTACTTTTCTTACCCCGGATTTTTGTTCGGGGCAGGGTCTGCCGAGCCCGTTAGTAACATTATAATAATATTCAGAAATCCTTGATAATTCTTTGAATATTGTAATAAAATATAAAAAGAAAATCTTAGCAAAACAAATCCGTATTATCTATACAAGGCTGTGACCTAATTCTATATTACGAGTTTTTTTTTTGTAATTAATATTCATCAACACGAACTTAGTCATTTTAATGGAATCTAATTAACTATACCGAATACCACGACTTATTTTGATGTTACAGAAACTACTACACTAACGCACTATACGAACTCAAAACAAAAATTTAGTTTAAAAAATTTAGTTTTAGAAGTGCTTTCCTGTGCCTTTTCATTCAAAGTTTATAATATATTTCGGTTCTAAAATGGAATATTCCATTTTTCCATTAATCCAGATAATAAATCCACCATTAATCCAGATTATAAATTATGTGTGTGTGTTATGTGTACAAAAATAAATTTTGATTTTACCAAAACATTTGAAATACATCTCATCAAAAAAAAATTTACAACGGGAAAATATTTCATAATTTTAACCATAAATCTGTGAAAGCAGCCGGGACTGACAGTTTAACATGCTCTCGGAAACAGAAAAATGTTTACACATTTTATAAAATTAACATTAAAATTATCGCAATCTATTTTTTGTATGTTGAGTGAAGAGTTGGCTAAGTGCGAGTTGGATGCACAGTATTTCTTTTTTTTAATGCTACTAACTTGGCAACCAATACGGCCCACCTGACGGTAAGCGGTTGCCGTAGCCTATGAGCGCGCGCAACACCATTCCACGCCACTCACGCGTTACAAATGTCGAGATATTGGTTCTTAAATCTCCAAAACGCGGTAGAATATTTGACACTGCGATGGTACTTACCTTATCGGCCTCTTGCAACAAAAGACCTACCACCAGTGTGACGGATTGCACTGGTGGCATAATCTCTGCCGTGATGTGCCGAGATTATTTCAACAGCGATAAGTTCATCAAGTCCCGACGCCATTAAATTTCATATAGTAATTTAATTATGAAAATTTGTTCTTGGTTATATTACGACACCTATTTATTTCATTCACTGCGATTATGGTAACGTTAAAAGACTATCTATTCTGGTTCCCCCGATTTATCTTATGATCATAAACTTATTATTAATAGACATTCGCTGCCATACATGCAAAATGTCAACTAGCTGATACTCCGCCGTAAATTCAACATCGACGCAGCGAAATGAAGTTAGTCACAGGCTTGCAAAATAATAGAATAAAGTTAGCGTGTGGTTAACTTCGTTTCATTGGGCTAGTTTTGAATTTATGAAGACGGACCAACAAATCTTTGGACATCTTTCTCTATATTATATATTTTAGTGAACAAGGAATGGAAATGAAAGATGTTGCGCTTTTAAATTTTGAAACGTATCTATTTTAAATTTGAACGACAATTACAAAGATTATTAGACTATGTACACTATACAATTCAAATATAATATAAATAATAAATAAACGTTACACATTAACGGCCCCCATTTGGATTGTTATATTCTGTGTCGGGGTCCGAAAACACATACAAGGACAAGGACAAATACACCCAGACCGGAAAATATGCTTGGCCAATACAAACATATTATGCTCCGGGCGGGAATCAAACCCGCGACCTGTGGTGTTTAAGGCTCGCTACCGCTGCGCTACAAAGTCGCCAAATAAATATAATTTTTAATTACAGATTAATAATTAATATGCGTTCCATTTGACGCTTGCGTGATGTATGCGTAAAAATATAGAAACACGATGACTTAGTAAAGCATCTTGTCAGGACTATTTGAATACGGACACCTAAAAAGTTATAACTAGCCAACTTCAGGGAATTAACGACATGACTCTCAAATTACAATATTTTTCAACTAAAATCCTTATTATACGTGTAATATGAACATATTTTTTTTTCAATGTTTCAAAACTTAAATGTTTTTTTTTTGGATTTGTGCGATCAAAAGTCAATTACAGGTAAAAGAATTAATATAAAAAATGCCTGAATGAAAGCGGCAATTTAATTGATTCTCACCAATTTATTTCACAAAAACAGTACTTATTTGTAATAAATTGGAGGAGAATTGAATAAATGGTGTAATTGATGGGCTCCGAGTTGGGGTTACGATTATTTCGACTTGTTAAGCATACATAGCGATTTCCAAGTTTTATTTGTATGGTGTAAATTAAATTAAAATATATATTTCACGCAACAAAAGTCGCGCTACGTAAAACATTAGCACATAAGGCACGGACTTATGTTGTAGCAAATACAATTTTTTTGTTTTGAAATTCAGTCGGTATTTCGATTTCTTTTTATCTTTTTAGTGACCGTAAATACCACTAAAGTCACAGAGAAGCAAAATACGCAATATTGTTTCCTTGGTTGACACACCGGAAATGACTACAGCGATTTTGATGAAATTGCTGTGAGAAATCCGGTCATAAGTGGCAGAATTCTAAGATAATAAACGTTCTACTGAAAATTCAATTTCAATTAAGAAATTCAAAATAAATTAACTGAATGGCTTTCGTCTTTTTTGACGTTGTTTAGTAAAACATCGCATATGCGTAGCAACTGCGTAGCGCCAGTGTCTTTACATGGTTGTATTGAGTGTCTTTTTTTTTTAAACTTAAGCTACACTGTCTACACTTTCCGCCGTCGGGACGTGACGACCCCATCGCCCGCTGTTGGGATAACCTCTGTCACAGCAGAGATTATTCCTCCAGTGCAATCAGTCACACTGGTGGTAGGTCTTTTGTTGCAAGAGGCCGGCTAGGTAGGTACCACCGCAGTGTCAAATATTCTGCCGCCAAATAATAATGCTTAGGCACTACTGTGTTCCGGCTCGAAGGGCAAGTACGCTAGTGAAATTACTGGGCGGACGAGATTTAAGAACTAATATCTCGAGGTTGGCAACGCGTGAGTGGCACCTACTAATGGTGCTACAAGCGCTCATAGGCTACGGCAACCACTTACCATCAGGTGGGCCGTATGCTTGTTTGCCAACTTCTAACATAAAAAAAAACTGTACGTTTACTTTGAAGATAAAATTGAGATAATTTTATGTAGATATACTTTTGTATTAACAATTTTTCCGATCGTCCAAACCCTGGACTATGGTACTTCTTCCTCAATTTTATTCATTGACGTAACAGATTTTTTGATCTCAATCGATTTCATAAAGCTATTGTAGGGAGAGAATCAAAAAATATAACTTATAAGCATAAACTAACAAATTATACATTTAGTTGTTCAATAATAAAACTTGGTTACCTATTTTCTACGTGGATGGAGTTACAGATAGATTCTATTATATGATATGGCGAATAATGTACTCTTACTTACGGGAACGCGAAATCATGTAAGATAGTAATATGATAAAGCTGGTGTAAAACTTCGTAGTAACATAGATTATGCATACATACTGACGGGAATTTTAGACGTAGCGACTAAAAGCAAGCTTAAAACTTAAAATCCATAAGACATATCCTTAAAATACATTAAACTTCTCCTTTCAGTCTTAAAATATTTAAGATTATCGTTGTTGGAAAATTATTATGTTTTATGCTTGGTTTATAATGTGTTATAGACCGGCCAGGTAGGTACCACCGCAGCGTTAAATATTTTACCGCAAAGCATGGCATTTGGCATTAATGTGTTTCGTTTTAAATTCGATAGTTGTTAATCGTACGGCAAAATTAATTTATTAATTTTAATCGATATATTGATAGTTAGGCGTCGGAACGTGAGTACCCCATCGCACACTGTTGGGATAACCTCTGTCACAACAGAGATTATTCCACCAGTGCAATCAGTCACACTGGTGGTAGGTCTTTGTTGCAAGAGGCCGGCTAGGTAGGTACCACCGCAGTGTCAAATATTCTGCCGCCAAATAGTAGTGCTTAGGCACTACTGTGTTCCAGTTTGAAGGGCACTGTACGCTAGTGTAATTACTGGGCGAACGAGATTTAAGAACTAATATCTCGAGGTTGGCAACGCGCGAGTGGCACCTACTAATGGTGCTGCAAGCGCTCATAGGCTGCGGCAGCCACTTACCATCAGGTGGGCCGTATGCTTGTTTGCCAACTTCTAACATAAAAAAAAAAAAAAAAACACTGTTGGGATAATCTTTGTTACAACAGAGATAATTCTACCAGAGCAATCAGTCACACTGGTGGTAGGTGTTTTGTTGCTAGTTATGTAGGTGCTTAGGTTCACTAGGTAGGGCCACCGCAGCGTCAAATATTCTACCGCAAAGCCGAAGTGTCTTTGGCATTAATGGGTTTCGGTTTGAAGGGCACTATAGGCTAGTGAAATTACTGGGTAAAGAAGTCTTAACAACCAATATCTCGAGGTTGGCAATGCGTGAGTGACGCCTACAAATGGTGTTGCTGGGCAGTATGCTTTCTTGCCAACTTAATAACATTAAAAAAAACAACTTGTGTTATGTGAATACGGCGTGTACAATAGTTTAATGTCGTTAATATAAGTGAGTATTTAAATGAATAAAAAATTAAGTGAAAATAAAATTACAGTGGTATGAAGTCAGGAAATAATTATTTAGGTAAATACAGCCTCGCTATATTCTCATAAATAATTAATATCTCGTAATTAAGTAACAGTATGACTTCAGAACTTCCACTGAATAGTTAAAAATATACCTTATCCTCTGTAAGAAGTAGAAAAACTCCTTATGGTACTTGGGACGCTCTAACCGCCCTAAATTTTGAATCCATTAAAGAGATACATAATAAATTAAAGAGATACAGAAATTCTTAATGTAGGTAATAATTTCTAATGTTACGAAATTTGGCGCAAAAGCTACTAATAAAGAACAATAAGATTGTATGCACTAAATCTGATTATAAAACTTCCTAACTGACTGTTAATCACAGACTTAACTATTATTTAGTGAGGTAGGGCGGATGCCTGTTGGTCAAAACTTTGTCCTTTAAAACTCCACTAACAAATTAAGAATAATGGTGTAACTTAAATTAAAATCTTAAGCGGGGACAGCGGTGAATTATCCTTGTTTCGAAGACACTTTTTTAAGCCAAATATATTTAGAATCTTTTAAGCAATTTTGTTTTGGTATGTTTTCGGATTTGAATGACGGAAGTTACAGAGTTGGGTGGAACTTTAGCCATATCTATTAATTTGGAACGCCTTTTTTTCTTCATTGTACGTATTCTTGAATACATATAATTTATATAGATGATATATATTCATCGACATTTTGTGTTTGTTAATTATTTTATTTAAAAGTAGACACACATTTAAGAACGACAACGTTGTGGCGTTGTGGGTAGCAAGTTTGCCTTTAGTCTCGACGGTTGCGGGTTTGATTCCCGCTCGGGCAGATGTTTGTTATAAATATCTGTTTCGGTCTGGGCGTTTGTCCGTGTGGGTCTCCCCATCGTGCCTCGGAGAGCACGTTAAGCCATCGGTCCCGGTTGTTATCCCATAACAACTGATAATAATCGTTAACTCTTGCTAAGTAAATTTCTATCATCCATTGAGTTACTGGTTCGCCCTTAGGTTGCGGAGGTTAGATGGCAATCGCTCTGTGTAAAAACTAGTAACCTGTCATAGTACGGATAAGAGTAATAAGCAGACCCTGGGTACATAAAATACCGGGAATAATTCTAGGATAAAGAAGGGGGGCAAAAGTACCATTCTTACCAATATTACGGCCGTACGCCGTATTCCCCACATGACAGTGGCATATGATTCGAAACTGTGCTGCGCTACAGTTGTTCATAGTTCATAGTCATGGATTCAGTATTCGTGTTTAGTGTTTGATACAGTGGAATTGTATTTCCAAATTGTCCAACAAACGAACCCATGCCGCTAAAATGGGTCGTGTAGCCAATAACAGCAGGCGCCGCAGTGGGTAGCAGCGGAAGTCAGACTTACCTCACAGAGAAAATCGGGATGAAGGAGCTAAAGGACCAGATACTATTACGATTCATTCTATAAGTGTGTCCGTAGAAGGCAAACTCTTCTTGGATTGGACATCTTTGTGAGTTACGGCTAATAGCTTTGTACGAGTAGTAACAATAACAACTTCTTGGAGAATAATTTCGAACTTGATATGTTTTGTGACAGATGGTCAAATATATCTTTGTATCTCTTGAGATATTGTGAGGTAATTGATAATGTTTAATGATATTAAATTCCCGTTATATTTCTCAGTATTAGAAAACACAAAATATGTATATTACACAATAAGTATACTTTTATTGTAGCCTAATTAGTTTAATTGGTCTTGGACTGTACAAATTAGAATAAATAAATAAAATAAATAATAAATAAAATACACAACTCAAAAGAAGTGGAGTTAATTCTGCTTTAAGTATGCAAAAATTAGTAACACAGAACTAAAGTATCTTTAGGCGGAATCCTGGAAAACACGCCCACTATTCTTATTCTTAGCAATGTTTATTACAATGAATATTCAAACCTTATCTCCGTCAGCTTTAAATACAACCAGCTACAAATTCTTCTAAGAATAATTTGAAATATTTTATAAAATCTTCATTCTGTTGCAATATATAATTCGTTATGTAACTATTTTTACCCAACTTAAATAGTTTAGTTAAAATGTTTTATTCACTAATCAATACTATATAATTATTATCTTTTAAGAGTAAGTGTCGCCCTAAAGCAATAACTGATTCAATTTAAAAATATTTTTGTGTAAGATTTTTCTGTCGGCCCTTCTCAGTTGGTCAGCGACTCCATAATATATGAATTTTGAGGTGATCTAATGAACTATCCTGGAGATTGATTTATCACAAGTCACACTCAAGCGGCAGAAAGAGTGAGAGTGGGGGCCGTTGGCGTTTTCATCGACAAAATGAAACGCTACGCTCATACTATAAAATCAGTTTTATAACTTAGCAGAACGTCGCATATATTGGACCTATCTTAATAAATTAATAAATCGCGTTCGATAAAATCCTTTATAACAGCACACAAAGTAACTTTATTAAAATTCGAAATGGAGCAAACTATATGTAAATCTTATCTCATAAAGTAACATAGTAAGAGCCGTCAATCTTCCAGCCTGCAACATTTTAAGGATAATTTTAATTTAATGAAACTGGTCATAGCATTATAATTATATAGAAAACTATTATTATATTATATAGCAGTTCTCACATATATTTATATATTTATACGATTACTTCTTGTCAGGAGAAAAAAATATGGTCTGACCATATTATTTTTTTTTTACCAACTGTGACTAAACCTACCTTACATTATATATCTAATATAGAAATAACATATATTTAAATGAATACTAATTAAAATGCACGAAAATAAATAGCATAAAACTACGAAATTGGCACGTGTATCGTCTAGCGGTCAAGACCCTTGTTACGTTGTGATCGTAATAATCCGTGTTCTTTTAGAGCATCAGAGGCAACAGGTTCAACTCGACAATGGAAAACAATAATATCTTATTTATTATATAGTTTAATTATATTAGTGTAATATGATTATCATAGTAAAATATTTATATAAGCCCGTAAAGGCTAAATGGTGAGATAATAAATATATCCCTATACTTTCAACACCTCTTACGAGTAGCTGAAAGTAGTCCGCTCCTCCAATTCTTATATACTTAAACTCTATAGTAAAAATATAAAGAAGAGGGGAGATCGTTGGCCCCGCACACGCCACCGACTGTGGGCTCCAACCATAGATACGAGCCCTCCCGGGTAAGGGATAGGCTATTTATAGTGCGCCTGCGACACACAATCTGATTGTTATAACGTAAAAGGACATAGTCCTGGTAATTTATATTTATAGTGATTTCGTTATCGGGACGCAAGATTTATTCTTTTATATTGTTATTATTTTCATAGCATAGAAAGGGATCAAGCCCTGATATTTTGTAATAGTATCAATCAAGACCGAAGTCGCATTATATTTCTTATTCATCTTTGTATGAGAAGGCAAAACGCCATAATAATTGAGGGACAAACCCTGGTCATTATATATAAGGGAATAAGTCCCTGGTTCAGATATGTATTCGAACATTAAACCGCCAGGCGGCATTCCGTAAGCACAATGCTATAATCGTCAACCTCACCTTAGTGAAGTAAAATTCATCAATAATAATAAATAATATCATTTATAACGTATATTTGTCATACCACTATATGTGGTTAATATAGAGTTTATATTTATCATAAACTTCACCTTTGTTAAGGTATTTTCATCAATAATGCTAATTATAGCGTATATTTCTTTTATCACTATATTTGTGTAATATAGTATTTATAATAACCTCACCGTAGTGTAGGCAAATTCATTAATAATTATATTTATAACGTATATTTCTTTTATCACTATATATGGGTCATATAGTATTGATAATATTTAATTCTTTATAATATCACAACCGCAATTCCTTAAAACTAAGTCCTACCTAACCCTACCTAATTGGAATTAAAATTATCGCATTGTCTTATAATTAATATTCGTGGGCTTATATCGTATTCGTAATCGCATTGTCTTACAACTAATATACTTTGATTTATGTCATTTTCCTATTATAGCTTTGTATCATTAAAACCGTAGCACTTGCTCACGCAAGGCACCCTTTGGCTCAATACTCAAATATACATCCGAATCCAGTTCATTATTTAGGACGTGATAAACACGCATGATAAGAGTTAAGAAGGCCACACTGTCTAATACTAGTTAGCTATCTCGAAGTGAGAAGCAACCAGTTGCCCTAATAGTATGACATGCTACAATGTCAATTATAAAAATCCCTATTACTAAGCTAAGGGGGCGTCTCTAATAAGAAGACGAGTCATTTTGCTACAAACGATATATAACATTCCAGCGCCTCAGCAACAAACCGAACTACATCACGGCATCGACCTAAGTCGCACCACCGCAGCAATTCTAATCTGTATCACTGGGGCCGCTTCAGCAATGGACCTGAGGAAACTACTGCATCGATATAAATCGCACCGCAGAGTCAACCTCATGTCAGCATCACATCAGCAAAGTCAAAGGACCTCACTCGAGGACACTATAGACATGACCAAAATCATATCGGAGCCTCATACTTAAGCATCGGGTCAACTAAGATTAAAAATCCTCGGGCCTCGCTTAAGGACACTATAGACATGACTCAGGTCACATCAGAGCCTCAAACTCAAGTATCGGGTCAACTGCAACTCGCCAAAACATTATACACGTATACAGCTGAAATATAATTATTTATTAGTTATGACGCATAAATTCTTCCCAACGCATTCTTTTAAATCTTCATTGAATTCGCTTCTTCTTAGGTTTCAAATAATCCATTAGATTCTGAAACATAAACAATATCTGCATGAAGCATTACTTTCACTATTATATTCACAATTACAATATCACATAATATTACAGAAACGAAGTAAACTGTTTCTTAATATATATCAAACATATATACATTCATAATTGACGGACCTACAAGCCGTCATTAAATATTTAATTTATAATAATAAATTATATTAAAAATATTTCAATGATATAAATTTGCCTTTAACATGTATAGATCATATTATTCATATTAGATCTCTTTGCCAGTAATCATAGACGGACCACCATACCGTCATTATTTATTAATTATTGTATATATCTTTAATATATACTTTATATATATTCTTTGCCATGCATCACCAATCACCATTAATAATATGTATAAAAACCATATACGAAGATCGGAAACCTTAACTAGCATTCTAACAGCATGGCCGCCCGAACGCACCGTCTTGGTAAATCGTCCACATATACGCGGGGGTAGAGACGTCAGACGGGCACTCACAAAGCATACGCTCGGAGACACCTTCGCCGACACCACACCCCTTATATATGTGAAACAGCTGCAATGACATTCGGCACCTGAATCCGTGATTTTCCATACATTTTCCTTTTCTATGGAAATTTTCATACAAAATTTTATAAATTTTTGATTTTGTAAAAATATTATTTTCGGGGTATGTCCATACTTAGTATTACGTTGCACATAGTCACGTGGTCGGCAAACGAATTTTAGGTTAAGCAACTTTGGGTGCGGTCAGTAAATGGATGGGTGACCGTCCATAAATAGGTTCATATTATAGAAAATACATTGTTTTAGAGATTTAAAATAAAGTGTAATGTTGAGATCTTCACACAACCCACTTCATAAAAGGAGGAGGTTGACAACATTCGTCTTAATATTTTTTATTGTATGCAATTGTGTGCCAATATATTAGAATACGAAAAATAAACAGTGACATAAGCAATGTTCTGTTTATCTGATCTTCTTAAATGGATGCTTGCTTTAGCATTCTGTTTAGATGAATTCCAAATTGCACCTGGATTTTATGTAAATTGCTGTTCGTATTTTATGGAATTCTTTGAAACTCCTCACTGAGACAACGACTTTTCAACGATGATAACTCGACTCCGCCGGTGTTATGTTTCAAACTAACTGAATAACTGATATAAATGTCGATATCAAATGTTAAATATTCTTAGAACTATTCCGGAACTCAATATAATATTTTATATCTTAAGTGTTGACCCAAAATTAAAAAAAAAAGTTAATCCCAATCAATATAATAAATAATCGTAATAATAAACAAATAATCGCATGGAAGCTATAGGAATGCCTAGAAGAAGAAATACTAAAATAATAATAAAATAAGTAACTATTTTTTTTATGTTACAAGTTGGCAAGCAAGCGCACAGCCCACCTGATGGTAAGTGGTTGCCTATGAGCGCTTGCAACACCATAAGTAGGTGCCACTCACGCGTTGCCAACCTCGGTATATTGGTTCTTGAATCTCTTTTGCCTAGTAATATCACTAGCCTACAGTGCCCTTCAAACCAGATCACAGTAATGCCTAAGACACTACTCCTTGGCGGTAGAATATTTGACGGCCTCTTGCAACAAAAGACCTACCACCAGTGTATCTGATTGCACTAGCTAACAGCGGGCGATGGGGTCGTCACGTCCCGACGCCTAAGGCATAATTATATACACTTATGAACGTACTGGTAAGCAATTAGTGTTGTTAAGCATTAGATGCAACAGCGCGTGAATGTGTAAGATTAGCTGGCATGTACGACATGTATTAGGTCTTGTTGTAATCAAAGTCTTCTGACATCATTATGTCAAACAGGATATCGAATGTTATTAATAGTCTTGTAACGATAATGTAAATAAAAATAGCTGTCATCAAGTATCATGTGTGTTCAAGTAATAAGTTATGTTTGTGCTAAATTTCATCGTAATCACATCAGTAATTTAAAAAAATCCATCTATCTATCCAAAATCCAAAAATTTATCCATTCTCACTAACTTTCACGTTTATAATATTAGTTTTTGAGGTTGAATAGTGTGCCCTGGAATGGTTGACTGAAGCGGAGAAATCCCATAACTACTTAAATATGATTTTGAAAAATTGTATTGTTTTTTTTTTTTCAAAAGCCGCTACAGATTCTAGCTGTGAATGTAGGCTAACAGATCTGAAGCTATCTTGCTCATTTTAGAAATTTAAAAATGTAATGATATGTCACTGTTTTGATATTGTTTCAACACTTATTGTAAACAAACAAACATATACACAAAATTCTTACTCATCTTGATGAAATAAAATGTTTAAGGTATTTTTAAAGTCAAAATATAGCATTATCATGAAAATCTTGGAAAATATTTAAAAGTTATTCAAAGAAGCTAAATATTATGACAAAAATAACTTCTGTGGAAGAAAGCTAACGTTTTCTTTCTTACTGTCCAAATATAAAATAATTCAAATTTATTCTCACCGGAATATATATCTCGCGGAATTTAAAGCCGACGTAGATAAGCTTTGAATATTCATTGAAATAAACATTGCTCACAACAAAAATAGTGAGCGTGCTTTTATTACTAGATTCCGCCTTAAGATATATTAGTTTTGTTTTAATAATTTTTGCATATTTCAAGCAAAAGTTATAAAGCTCTTTCTGCTTACTAAAAGAAAACTTAAAAGATTCACTTTTTATACAGAATGGGTAACGTATTTTATACCTCAAAGTTGGCATACAAGCGTACGTGTACTACCCGTCCGTTGGTCATGGCTCTACGAAATTAAAAATCCTGCCAATAAACCTTCCTTTCTTGATTTTTTTATGTTACAAGTTGGCAAACAAGCATACGGCCCACCTGATGGTAAGTGATTGTCGTAGCCTATGAACGCTCGCAGCACCATTAGTATGTGCCAGTCACGCGTTGCCAACCTCGAGATATTAGTTCTCAAATCTCCTCTGCCCAGTAATTTCACTAGACTACAGTGCCCTTCAAACCGGAACACAGCAATGCCTAAGCACTACTATTTGGCGGCAGAATATTTGACACTGCGGTGGTACCTACCTACCTTACTAAAAACCCTAGGCAGGGCGAGGCTGTCTAACGCAGTTCCCTTCCGCGACTGTTTAAGCCGCTTTCGCGTTTGGACTTTACTACCACTTACCATCAGGTGGAGTGGAGTCATTTGCCCCCGTTTCAAATTAAAAAAACACACACACAGACACAAGCATAGTGGCCACAATAGCAATATAAATATAGAATCGCAAACAAAATTAATATAGTACTTACAATCGACTACTTATACTAATAATATCACATGAAGCAGATAAATTTAATCGTTACAGGAATGTAATTAGCATTCTATATAACCTGCATGGTCATGTTCAGGTATTTCGTTCCGCTAATCAATAGTGATTGGTCAGTTCAAATAGGACATATTATTTGAGTTTCCAATTCACATTCCGACTATTGACCGTTGACATTTTGAATACGGTTGACTATAAGCGATTTATGTTTATCGATAACTAATGTAAGTATATGATTAGTTTGAAATTAAACAATTTTAATTATTACTAAATGCTTTATTAATAATAGATGAAGTTTGGTTAACTTTTTATTATTACGTCAAAAAGTCTTATCCTACTAATGTTACAAATTCGAAAGTGTGGATGTTGCTTTAATCCTAGAAAACGGTTTAACGGATTAAGATAAAATTTGGCATACTGATAGTTAATTAGCTGGATTAACTTATAGAATACCATTGATCCCGGAAAAATGTAAGATTCCCGTGGGATTATCAATAAACGAAATACACGACGTACCAACTTAGAACATGGTATAAATGTACGGCATAGAAGATACAGTAAAGTGAGCAAAGCAGTGAGAATTTCTATTGTTACAATAAAGATTTGGTTTTCTTCAATCTAAAGCTTTTACCAGAACTCTTACTTTGATAGAAAATATTTCCAAGAAGCTCAATTTAGTGAACAATTGTGAAGCACCTAAAATGTAATCATTTAACTTTTACACGTGTTCACTTTCTCCGTAAAATGTTATTCCGTCTCTTCAGTAATAAAATGTTGTGTGTATATTTTTTTTTATGTAAGAGGGGGCAAAAGTTTAAAGTCGTTGGGATGTGACGACCCCATCGCCCGCTGTTGGGATAACCTCTGTCACAACAGAGATTATTCCACCAGTGCAATCAGTCACACTGGTGGTAGGTCTTTTGTTGCAAGAGGCCGGCTAGGTAGGTACCACCGCAGTGTCCAATATTCTGCCGCCAAATAGTAGTGTTTAGGCACTACTGTGTTCCGGTTTGAAGGGCATTGTACGCTAGTGAAATTACTGGGCGAACGAGATTTAAGAACTACTATCTCGAGGTTGGCAACGCGTGAGTGGCACCTACTAATGGTACTGCAAGCGCTCATAGGCTGCGGCAGCCACTTACCATCAGGTGGGCCGTATGCTTGTTTGCCAACTTCTAACATAAAAAAAAAAAAAAGTCAGTATAACCTGATGTTAGGTGGTCACTGTCATCCATGACCATCTCCAATATCAGGGATAAGCAGCTGCGTTGCTGACCTTTAAGGAAAGAATAGGCTCTTCTCTTGAAGGTTCCGAAGTCATATCGGTTCATAAAGACCACCAGTGGAAGTTGGTTCCACAAGATCGTAGTGTGAGTAAGAAAATGTCTTCTAAATTGCTTGAACGATTTCGATAATACTTTCAGACAAACTTCATATGAGGCCAGCGTGGGAGTTTGGTGGAGATCGCTCCGTTCAATACGAGGCTGATAGCTAGTTTTCAATACAAGATATACACAAGCTATAAGTATACCATTAATTACATTGAGGCTTTTTTAAAGAAACTGTGAAAGAAAAATTATGAAATATAGACCAAATTACTTGCATCTTAAGACTAACTATCAAGGATTTTGCTTATATATAGATAAAAATAAGAGAACAAAAAAGTAATAAATAAGTTCTGCACACTCCGGACCCCCATTATGATAGTAACACTATGTCGGGAGGTTGGAATCAGATAGGATGACAACCACATACACACTCAGACCGCAACACATGCATATATCATACACATTATTATAAACATCTGTCCCGAGCGGGAATCGGACCCACTACCTGTAGCACTTAAGACAGCTTCGCTACCTCTGCGCTACAACGTCAAACAAACCATGTGCGTATTTCTCATTACCTAACGTCCTAATTAACGTGGCGATAAAGCTATTACACATCAAATCGATTCATACTAAACTGAAATAGAGTTGTAACTCTTGGTCCCTGGAGCTCGCAATCAACTGATGCGGATTAGATTCATATCGACTGCCGCTGGGATTTTGTAAACATATCGTATTTATCTAGTCTGCGGTTCACCACCTCTAATGTGAGTTTTGTTTTCATTTCGTTAAGCTTATCATGTCGGATTGTTGAAAACTAGTTGTTTTAAATCAGATATGTTAGGGTTTTAAAACACATATTCAGATAGAATATATTAGTAGCTTTACGGTAGGATAGCCATGGTTCTCTCAGCACAAAAGGGCCGGCTCGACCGGGAAAGTACTACCCTCTCACAGAAAATCGGCGTCAAGTAACAAGATCATTAGGTACTGTTGCGTTTCGTGCGATGAGTGAGAGCGCCGGAGGCCCAATCTCCAACCCCTCTGTTCCCTTCTTTTTCCCTTCTCATCCCGTCCCTCCTGTTCCTTGGGTTGGCAACGCGCTTGTGATACTTCAAGTATCGCAAGCGTTCATAGGTTGCGGTGACTGCTTACCATCAGGCGGACCGTATGCTTGTTTGCCAACCGTCATGACGTAAAAAAAAAAAGCCCGTGACTTCGTCCGCGTGCGCGGCCGCGAATTGTAAAAGGGTAACCAGTGGATTTACCATTGTATAATATGAGAAGATATTTAATTAAAATATGGTGTTGCAAGCGCGTATAGGCTACGGCAACCGCTTAACATTAAGTGGGCCGCATGCTTGCTTACCAACTTCGTTACATAAAAACATTGTAAAAATATTTTATTACCAGTAACGCCCGCGAATTGCTAGCGTTATTGTAGACGTTTTCTATTTTTCTATTCAGGACTATCCTCAGTATGTATTATATTTATACAATATTTCAAGTTGATAAATCCTGTAATTCGTTTATGGATAGTCCCACAGGAACCTTATATTTTTGTGGCATAAAAGTAGTAAATATCTTAGTAATAAACTATCCATATGCCAACTGTCATCTAAATCCGATCAGCCGTTTTTTCCAAAAGAAACATCTAAACACCCAAATGTTCAAACATACAACCACACAAACTTTAACTTTATAATAATAGTAGGATCAACGCCTCACTGTGAGTGACAGTTGACCGGTTTTTACAATTATTAAACGCACACATTTAATATTTTTAAAATTCGTTTATACTCAAAAGTCCTACGTTAGAAAAGCGAAACAAAATATTCACCGACATTTAAGAGTTATAAAAAGTTTCCAATTTGAAAAATAAAAGTTCGTCGTAAAGCGTCGTAATTTTTTTGTACAAAAGAAAAAAATTAAGTTATGACGATGACAAACTGTTCTAACTTACGGATTCACATTTACGTCAAAACAAAATCTAAGTTGAAATAACAGGAGATAAACCTAAAATAATTTATGAGTACAAGTTTTGAAATGTTGTTTTCGTGTATCGTAAATCTCTATACAGCCGGTCCTAATGTTATTTTACTGACTTTGCGTTGCCACTGATTACGTTTGGTAATTTGTCGACGTGTCGGACAGCGGTTTGATTTCAAAAGACCTTTGTTCTTTTAAAATTTAAATATACATTTATTATGTCATTTGAAATATTTTTATCTTTAAAAATTTAGCATTTTAAATAAATTATAATATAAGTAAACCTTTGCTAATTTATACCAGGTTTTTTTGTTATGTTATTAAGTTGTCAAGCAAGCGTACGGCCCGCATGATGGTAAGGTGTTGCCGTAGCCTTTGAGCGCTGCTACATCATTTGCCAACCTTGAGATATTGGTTCTTATATCTCCTTTGCCCAGTAATTTCACTAGCCTTCAGTGCCCTTTAAACCGGAACACAGTAATGCCAAAGACACTGCTGCTTTGCGGTAGAATATTTGACACTGTAGTGGCACTGGTGGAAAAATCTCTGCTGTGACAGAGATTATCCCAACAGCGGGCAATCGTCATGTCTCGACGCCTTTGATGTACGCAAATATTTCCCTAATGTCTCCCGGCAATATTTGAGTTTAGTCAGTCATGGCATTTCTCTTTTTGTCAGTTGCCATTTGGACTTGGTGCAGACCACACGCTCTCAATCTATTTGGAAGAATATAGAGTTGTATATTGATACTATTTTAACTTAAATTAGATAAAGTATTTTTAAAATGATATTTTAGCGTATACTCTTATATAATATAAATATATATAATTAATATAAATATATAAAATTAGGGTATAAATAATTTTTTACAATATCAAATGAAGAAAATTTCGACTGAATTGAAAAGATTAATAAATGTATCATAATAAAATATATAGGATAACAAACATAAGAACCGTTTCTTGTTTGGAATTCTGTTGAAGAAGTATTCTTTTTTCTTTATATTATTATTAATTTTCGTATAATTTATATACATGATATTTAAAAGGAATATAAATAAAAATCCTCCTTTTTTTAAATCACTTTAAAAGGAAAATAGTTAAACAGCTCTTTATAGTTTCAAGGAATCAAAACAAAGCAACAATAATGTACTTAGTTAGGAATTTAAATAATAATACACGATAAATCTAATAACTCATTGACGTAGAAATAAGAATTTTATATAGGTATGGAAATGCGTTATAAGCCGAGATACAATGAAAATATATGTACTATAAACCTATAACGCATTAAGTAGGTCTGCGTTAATTAAATCAGTGCTAAAATTGAAGTACGGATAGATAATGCTTAGTCAATGAGTAAATTGGCTAATCCTAATCGACGAACATTGGTTGTAACCAACCATACATGTGCACATCTAACATCCGTGTAATACATGGCGTAAATAACAACATGTTGCGTCATTATCAAAACCAGTTTTAATAGAGCCGTGATGTTTGCTATTGGTATATGTGGGCCCTCATCACCCAGAATATCACAGATGCATCCCTTGTACTGATAAATAATGATATTTAGTCGCATGCACATGCAACAGAATAATAGTGACTTTTAACTACAGTACTGTCAGTTCAAACTCAAAACTCAAAACATTCTTTATTCAAATAGGCTTTTAAGCGCTTTTGAATCGTCAAATATACAGTCTGTTATGTCCGCCTAAGTGAAGCTACTGCCGATTCGGAAGGTAGATTCTGCAGAGAAGAAACGGCAAGAAACTCTACAGTTACTCTTTTCAAAAATAATCACATTACATTTGTCAAATTTACAATTAAGATATATATCCCGCATGAAACTCAACGTTTATTAATTCCATGCCACATTATCTGCAATATATTCATTAACGGAATAATAAGCTTTATTTAGTAAACACCTCTTAATATAAGATTTAAATTTCATAAGTGGTAGATTCAAATTTGTCTTCGGAATTTTATTATAGAAGCGAACACCTTGCCTCAAAAAGGACATACTCACTTTGTGAAGCCGAAAACTTGGTGTAACAAGTTTATCTTTTCTTCTTGTATTAAAGCAGTGTCTGTCACTGTTTGTGTCAAACAAATCAACATTTTTATGAATATAAAGGATATTGTAGTGTTAATGTTAGCACAGGCGGTCGCTTCCACGTGGTGCACCCTGGGCAAAAGCGTCAGATCTTGCATCAAGAAGAGGCGACGAGCTTTATATCTTGTGATGGGGGCCTGAAAATATACACGATGACGAGGACAAACACACCCAAACCGGAAAATATGTTTGTATGGTCAATACAAAAATCGACCTGTGGGAATCGACCTGTGGCGCTTAACCCTACAAGGCCTTACTTTTTTTGGTGCCCAAGAAAAATACATGTAACGTTACTAGTGCTATACATTTAGAGAAAAATTATTTAAAAAATCGCATTGTCATATTTTAAAAGATTTAATAGACTTATCTATACTTATTCATTGATAAAAGAAAAATAGGGTGCCATTGAAAACCAGTATTAGGCGCACTAAAGTCACCTAATGTATAATGTATGCTGAATGGCACATCTTTTTAGGAATCCACAATGTTGCTGTTCGGGATTTATTATATTTTGTTTATTGTTTGTGGTTGATATAATTATTATATTTTTCGTGCTGTCCTAAATAAAGTTTTCTTTCTTTCTTTATTCCATTTTTAATTAGTCATACATTTTCCATGACTCAATGATTTCCACACAGAGAAGTCACTAATCAAACATAATATACATATAATCAAAATCATGATGCTTTGCTGCGATAACTCTTGGCACGCCCCCATCTTGTGATAGCCCTCGCTGTGTGAAATTAATGCTTATTGTTGATAACGACATCACCAATCCTCGTCCCGTATCAGATATTCAAATAGTAATATCCAATGCACATTGTGTAGTTTATGCTATAATACTACATATATAAAGAGCTATTAAAACATAATTTTAAATAATATGAAATAACATAATATAAGAACCATAGCAAAAACTAAAAACCTAAAAACATCGGCTTATACGGCACCATTTTACGTTATGTTTTGAAGTAACTGTTATTGGAAGAACGAAGTTCCATTACGTGGCTTACGGGTAGCTCGATTTAGTCGAAATCGTCACGTAACGAAATGCCGTATGCTGTGTGTGTGTACCGAGCCTGCTACAAGCAAATGAGCACACGAGCAAGTGAGTCCGCAGCCGGGTGCGCAACTCTCTCACTCTCTGTCCCTGTCTATCATCATCATATTGAATTACATTCGGAGTTCAAGAAAAACGTAACGATCTTCATTCCTGACGGGGATCCGCCGACCGCGCAATTTATTTTTTTATTTACTCTTTAAAGTTGGAAATGATAGTTCGTTAATCATACTAAACTGACTAAGCATCGCAACACGTGATATATTTATTAGTTTTGAATGGTTCTGGTGGCCATTTGTGGTCATCATCAGCTGTTCATCAATATATAATTTGTATTGAATGAATTACATCATTTATCTAATATATTCAAATCTATGAAAGACTAAAATTCCAAATACTATAGAATTTCAGACGTATTCGTAGCAATCAATAGGAAATGACGCGTCAAAGTGGTGTGCAATAAAACTCCATTCCAATCGCTTTCTAAAATGCCGGCGCCCTGACGCTGGTTTGCATTTTATTTTTATACCTACCATATTGAGATTAATTTTTATCAAAAACCTTTTTACCACTTTGATATTTAAGTAGTCAAATCTTGATACTATGAGGCTTGAATGAGCTGGCTCGACTTGTGAAGTACTACTCAAAATCAAAATCAGAACTTTGATCTAAAGTAGCAGTTTCCGTCGATGAAGGCAAACCCCGCAGTAACAGAGTATTGTCATGTCAGGCTGGTTGAACGCTTTTGTACCTTAATAAAATAATAATCGGAATAAAAAATATCTTGCAAAAATATCTTTTTATCGATACTTTTAAATCTATTGAATTATATACTCGTACAATCAAGATAATAATATCATAATAGCTATTATATTAATAAATAATAATAAACGCTACACACTCAACGGCCCCCATTAGGATAATTATATCCTGTGTCGGGGTCCGGAAACATTCACAATGACAAGGACAAACACAACCAGACCGGAAAACATACCTGTACGATTAATACAAACATCTGCTCCGAGCGGGAATCGAACCCGCAACCATCGAGGCTTAAGGCAGACTCGCTACCCACAACGCCACAACGGTGTCGAATATTTTAAGTTTCTGGTTTGTATTGAATAGTAAAATTGAGACTTTCATTTGAAATGCATGTGTTACAATCGGTTAAGAAATGGCAGATCAAAAAGATAAATATCCTGATTTTTTCGTTCATTTAAATATACGTTCATTTATGTTTTTCACATTTTTAAGTTGGCAAGCAAGCGTACGGCCCACCTGATGGTAAGTGGTTGCAGTAGCCTATAAGCGCTTGCAACAGCAAGTAGGTGCCACTCACACTTTGCAAATCTCGAGATATTGGTTCTTAAATTTCCTTTGCCTCCTTTGCCCAGTTACACAAGTCTACAGTTCCCTTCAAACCGGAACATAGTAATGTCAAAGACAGTACTGCTTTGCGGCAGAATATTTGACATTGCGGTGGTACCTACCTACCAGCCTCTTGCAACAAAAGACCTACCACCAGTGTGATTGATTGCGCTGGTGGAATAATCTCTGCTGTGACAGAGATTATTCCAAAAGCCCAACATCCCAATGGGGTCGTCACATCCCGACGCCTAAATATCATAGATAAATATAATTAATAGTATATATATATAAATATAGTATAACATAAGATAAATTGATGGTTACGATTGACGCACAAACTAATCGTAACTTTTATTGAGTAGACGAAAATCGGTTATACTCGCTTGGGTACAAGTTTTGATTAGAAAGACGACGATATCTTTCAAGCGTTACGACTTTTATTTGACTGATAGAAGGATACTTGGACAACTCAGTTTCGATTATTCTAACATCACCTATGGGAACTAACTTTAATAACGGATACAGACTTGGTAATTAAAAACCTTGTTGAAATGTTATTAATTCCCAAAAGATAAGACGATAGCTGTTAGTTTAATTGGACGCAAATAAGCAATACCATGTTAACCCACACGAATGTCATTTCGAGAAAAACGCGTTTTAAAATTTTGAACAACTTGTTTTATATGATTTTTTTATGTATTGGTCAAATTTATGGCAATTTCAAATTTATGTAAGTTATTTTAATTATTTTCACAAAAAATCAGTATACAAGCTGTATATTTCGTATATAATATAACCCAAAACGTTTAACATCATACATAAATTGCCCGATTAAAAAATGGCTTTTTAGAAGTTTTAAAGCTTAAAATCCTACAAATATTAAAAAAATGTTCATCAGCCATTTACCCAACACTTCTGCATATATAACTCATTTTTTTTTTTTTCAATTTTGTGGGTTGACATGGTATTGCTTATTTGCGTCCAATTATAAGCTCTAAACTTGACGTTAGTTGTTTAATGAAAAATATTCATTGTCATTTTTATTGTACGGCTTACTAAAAAAGTTCAAACCTTTATTAATATTTATCTGTTGTATCGTATAGGTAGCGAGTCTGCCTTTAGCCTCGGCGGTTGTGGGTTCGATTTCCGCTCGAGAAGATGTTTGTATTGATCCTACAAATATCCGTTTCGTTCTGAGCATTTGCCCTCGTGGGTCTTTCCACCGTGCCTCGAGAGCACGTTAAGCTGTCTGTCCCGGTTGTTATCATATTACATCTGATAATAATCGTTAATGCAATGAGTTACTGGTTCGCCTTTTAGGTTGCGTCAGATGGCAATGAATCTGTGTAAAAACTAGTGTCCCGTCAAATCCAGATATGAGTACTAATAAGCAGACCCTGGTTAAATAAAATACCGAAAATAATGTTCAGAAGAAGAAGTGGAGATATTTACAAAATTTTATAATTGTTTAAAAAATAGTTTAAATTACCAAAATTGTAATTTATTTACGGGCTTACCCTATCTCTGACGATAACAAACGAAAGTATATATTTTAGTTAGAAAGACAATGTTTACTAACTAAATAATGATATTTTTTATTAGGTCAAGGCTCGCTGTTACATTAACACAATCTTTTGAATAGCTCCCCTAACCATAGCAATAAATATATAATTCCGTTATTAGCATTTGTCAGGTCAACTTTCAATATTTACAACTACTGGAAATGAACTTCTAAAAATACAAATAACATTTCCCCGTCCCATAAATTGTATATTAGCTATTGCTTTTATATATTTTCTCATTTTTCTCACAAAGTATATGTTTTCTACAATTTATAGATATCAAACTTTAAAATTAACTTATGAAGGTCTATTTAGTGTTGACAGAATACGAGTCATTTAAGTCAGCATCAGTTGCGTTGCCTAAATTACTACCAAAGTTCCAATGATCAGTAGACCAACGAACTTACTGTATATGAGAAAATCTATATGACGAATAAAAGTAATACAACAAACAAATAATAAAAAAAAAATTATATTTTGAAAAGAATAAGAAAGGTTTGCAACAACTTTATTAATCAGTAAAATTCGTCTTAATTGTATAGTTAAAAGAAAAATAAATTGAGAACTATGACTATTATTCTCTTGTACTGCGATCCAATTATTTCTGTATTGCATTAAAGGTTCCTCATAAAAGATTAATAATTAATACAAAGAAAAATGTCATACATGATCTTCTTCATCCTAGCATTATTCCCGGTATTTTATGTACCCAGGGTCTGCTTATTACTCTTATCCGGATTTGACAGGTTACTAGTTTTTACACGGAGCGATTGCCATCTGACCTCCACAACCCTAAGGGCGAACCAGTAATTCATTGGATAAGAGCAATTTACTTATCAAGAGTTAACGATTATTATCAGATGATATTGATAATAACTGGGACCGACAGCTTAACGTGCTCTCCGAGGCACGGTGGGGAGACCCACACGGACAACGCCCAGACCGGGACAGAAATTTTTAACAAACATCTGCCCGAGCGGGAATCGAACCCGCAACCGTCGAGACTAAAGGCAGACTCGCTACCCACAACGCCACAACGGTGTCAACAAAAAATGTCATACATGATATTCATATATAAAACACAATAATAATATTTATCTCAAACAAGCTACAAGTTACAAAGGTTTTTAGCTGGCCCCAACACTAATTCAATATATAGAATTCTCGTGTGGCCGTGTTTGTTACCAATCTCCTCTGAAACGGCTTGACCGATTTTTATGAAATTTTGTGTGCATATCGGGTAGGTCTGAGAGTCAGTAAACATATATTTTTCATAACCCCTAAAAGGGTGGTCCACCACAAATTTTTATTTATGACTCAGCATTAAAAAAATTCCTTAAATTTTCAACTTTCCCTACTTTTTAATAGCAATATTAGTAATTCAATAACTTTCACCTTTCTTACTTCTGTTCTAAATTTGAGGGACAGACAAACAGAGATCAAGGACAACGACACCGTTGTGGCGTTGTGGGTAGCGAGTCTGCCTTTATTCTCGACGGTTGCGGGTTCGATTCCCGCTCGGGCAGATGTTTGTTAAAAAATTCTGTTTCTGTCTGGGCGTTTGTCCGTGTGGGTTTCCCCACCCTGCCTCGGAGAGCACGTTAAACTGTCGGCCCCGGTTATTACTCATAACATCTGATAATAATCGTTACTCTTGATAAGTAAATTGCTCTTACTTAATGAGTTACTGGTTCGCCCTTAGGGTTGCGGAGGTCAGATGGCAATCGCTCCGTGTAAAAACTAGCAACCTGTCAAATCCGGATAAGAGTAATAAGCAGACCCTGGGTACATAAAATACCGGGAATAATGCTAGGATGAAGATAAAAACAAACAGAGATCAAGGGCAGGACAAAGTCTTCCGGGTCCTCAAGTGTGTGTCATAATTTTTTAAAAACAAATAAACGCAGAAGACGGTCATGTGACAAATCACAAACAAGTAAATGGAAATGGTTTCTTTTAAGTGTATAAGTTAAAAAGATAACCCCTACTAATGGCATAAAATTATTAATACGTAACAATTTCGTAGAAGCTATTTAACTATACATTACCCATTATTATATTAAATTTTTGAATTCATCAAAATAATTAACAGTAAACTGTCTGATGGATTAAAATTTTCCTTGAAAATACGTTTTTTTCATGAGACATTAAACATGTTAACAGTACTGTATTCGTTTATTAGAGAAACTTGGCGCAAGCCAGTTCTTAAGATCATTGTGCAAGTTAGCCGTAACTTTAAACACGTATTTATTTTACGTTTGTGTTTATAACATTTGTGTTTATAAAAAATAGAAATTATATTTTAGAAGCGAGTACCGATCGAGAATAAGTAGTAGTAGCTGTAGGATAATTTTTCAGTCAGCTATTCTCGACAAGTTTTTGTGCTCTTTCTTGAAAACGATTGTGACAAAGAACTAAACTAATTTTCATAGTGGAATAATATGCAGACTTGAAGATGAGAGATAATCTCCTTCCTTTCAAATTAAACTGGGTTTTCTAAGTCACGCGTCTTATCAGACAATTAACTGCTGCACTGTCAATAACAATAATAATTATTATTATAATAAATATATTTTTTTAAAAACAAAAATTTTATCACAATATAATAAAATAACTGATATAGATTACGCTTCATATTAATATATCAATTTTGTATGCCGGATAACTGAAGTTAGCAGTGATGCGTACACACACACATGCGGAACAGACTAAATAAATAAATAAATAAACGGTACACACTCAACGGCCCCCATTAGGATATTGATGTCCTGTGTCGGGGGTCCGGAACCATACACAATGACATGGACAAACACACCCAGACCGGAAAATATGCTTGCATGGTCAATACAAACATATTATGCTCCGAGCGGGAATCGAACCCGCGACCTGTGGCGTTTAAGGCAGGTTCGCTACCGCTGCACCACAACGTCGTCAAAGACTGGCAGACTTTTCTAAAAATAATAAAAAATATTTAATCGCTTATTTCTAGTCCCATACAATAATTGTTTCTCATAAAAATCTGAAATGTACAGACACGTGACGTTTACACTTTTAATATACGTATACAGATATAGAATAAGATAGGTTGCGACTTGCGTATTATCAACCCAAGGAATGTATTATAGGGAGACAAAGAGACTCAAAGTTAGAGCGATCACACTTTATCGATTGAAACGCAACGTTGCGAATAGTGCACGTCGGTATTTTGTAAAAGGGTCTCCTCTGGCCGACCTAGCCCATTCTTGCATATCATGAATACGTAAATATTTGTAATACTGACTTGATCCGATGATTTGTGCAAACTGAAGGAATGAAGGTCGATCCCAAGGGCCCGTACCCGCATAAATTGAACGAAATTACTATGTAAAAGGGACAATAAACTGTTTGTGACGCGAGGAAAAATTAAAAAGTTTCCGCCGTGATTATAATTTTCTCCTACCCTTCGTCATTGTTTATGTATCATTAGGGTATTTTTTCTGCTTTTTTATGTAGAGAGAGGTTATTCGTTAGTAGAATGTTATTGTCAAAAGATGGGTCTAATGTGGATGACGAAGAAAAAAAATAGCACATTTTAGAAAAGCGTAAGAGAAGTTAGTGTTGCAGCCTTTTAATGTATGCTAGGTAAAAATTAACTATTAAAGAGAAACATTTAATTCAACATGCCGAATCATTGTATTTTGGCGGATACTTTTCACTTGTAAAAATAGCTCAATAAAAACGTTTTCTTATAATTTTTCAACCAAGTTACTGAGATGCTCATAGCCGGGTGCGCTCACTGGTCGATAAACGATCGATGAGTAGAGCAACTTTAGGCGCGGTCAGTCACTAGATGGGTGATCGCCTAGTGATATTTCAACTGAGCGTCTCCGTGCTTCGGAGGGCACGTAAAAAGTTGGTATCGGCTGTTATCAATTTCATGACAGTCGATAAGTCAAGTCAAAGGCCTGTACGAGCACGATGTACCTGAACGACTCTGACACTGGCCACTAACAACTCGATAAGAAGAAGAATCTAAGTTCAAAAGATTTTCGTTATTTAGTACATTTAATTAAAATCTAACTGTTATTTATCTTATTTGACCTCATGACATAACTTAACATGACCCCATTGATTTTTTTTAATATCAGTTGGGGCAAACGGTTGGGAAGCTCATCTGACCTTAAGTGATCACCGCCACCCATGAACATCTGCAAAACCAGAGGGCAGATACGTTACCGACCTTTGAGAATAGTAGTATATTAATAAATTCTGTTATTCCTCATATTTGTTCTGTGTAAGGGCACTTTCCCAGTTGAACCGGCCTATTCATTTGAGAATTAGCAAGGCTCTACTCATTAAATTAGTGTTGTGTAATGTGTACTGTGAACGTGATCCGCGTTTCAGAGAGATTACGGCGTTTCTTGGGAGAGAAACATTCGTCACTGCCAGAACAAAAGCCTTCAGGATTAATTTGAATGGAACTAATCTGTTATAGCGTCTTGTAAATTATTAAGGTGCTATTTTTATTAAATATAATAAGTACAATATGAATTGTGAAAGGAATAACAAATGAGGGAGTTAAACTACAGATGAAATACCAGTACCTTTAATAAACTTCAATATTATTAGCAGTACCAATGTTTGTCTTTATGTCAGAGGAAGCAAACTTTGCCATCGATACCATCGTGAACAAAGAAGTTTGCCAACTCTTTTCTTTGTCGCACGTCAAAAAAATGGACACCTTGCCGGCACACGTGTTCCCTCCTTTTTACAACCTGGGGTCCTTCAAACGGAGAGTGAAGAGGCATCTTGCGGGTAGGCCGGGAGAGGGTGGCAAGTGCAGTTTGCCTTCTGCAACCAAATTAGCCACCTTCGCGTGTGGACTCCACTTCCACTTACCACAAGTTGGAGTAGAGTCATTTACCCCTGGGGTTATAAAACGGGCAAGAGGCCTGATTGTAAGCGATCACCAAAGCCCATGAACATCTGTAACACCAGAGGGCATGCAGCTGGAGACGCGGGCAACTCTAATATATAATTCTCCCCTTAATCTATCACTTTGATTAAATTCCCAAAGTTTTGATTTAATTAATTAATATATACATTTAACTTGGATAAAAGTTTGATTAATTCGTTGACGATAAAATCGGCGTGCTCCGTCAACCATGTCAATTTCATCGCACAAAAGTTATTGGAATTGATGTTTTAATTATTTATCTGTAGCTTAAATATTTAAGCCTTAAGCCCTTAAGCCTTTACAGTTTAGCTATACACAGTGATTATTATTTTATTATTATAGAGGTATCAGAAACATAAATAATTACACCGATTTAATGAAATGGCGTATTTGAATTGCAGGTCTAAATGCTTGTATATTCAAATAAATAATAATTAGACATTAGTCATAACATTTGACTTAAATTAAAATTAAAATATGAATAAAACAACAGCTGACTTCAACCACGCATTGGTGACAGAAAACGAGCTCTTATACATAGAGTAGTTTCGTCCTTTAACTCCGCAGTCCGCGTTTATTCTAAAACTCCGCAAAATTTATATGAAACTATATAAAAGTTTACTCCATCTAATAAATGCAAAATTCTCCTCTTTCAAGTAGCCTGAAACATTTTAATAAGAAATATAACTGAAGTAAATATATAAATGAAGTGTCATTTTCTTATTGTATTATTCCAATAGCTACATTATGATCTCTAACGCAGGGCTGGATTTAGAGGTCTGGAGGCCTCGTGGCAGCAAAGGAGTTGAGGCTCCCTGGCCCCAAATAAAATGAACATTATTTTTCAGTCGAGCTTTTCACTAAATTTATTGATCAATAAAATAGATTTTTTAGGATTAACAAATATATAATAATGAACAATAAACGCTACACACTCAACGGCCTCCATTAGGATAATGATATCCTGTGTCGGGGGTCCGGAAACATACGCAATGACAAGGACAGACACACGGGACCGGAAAACATGCCGGTATGGTCAATACAAAAATCTGTTCCGAGCGAGAATCGAGCCGGCGACCTGTGACCCCTGAAAATCGGAATTTGAAAGATTTTTATTTCCGAAGTCTCTATTGTGGGGCCCAGGCCCTCTCTTAAATCCGACCGTGTCTCTAAGAACTGTTTATCTGAAACATAATACTTTTATGAAAGGTCCCGGTGTCTATTACGTATTCCCTCTTTGCTTAACCTAATTCGTAACCTAGTTCTAAGTTCAGTTGTGAGCATCATCTCGCCTTTGTACTCTAGATGTCTTAAGTAAGTAGTACTGTGGAAACTGTCACATTAAATTATGATTTGTGATATCATATTGTATCTAATATCTTTCGTATTTTAAATATAAATAATAATTTGGTAGGAATAGAATCATGTACTTTGTTTTGTTTTAAAAACTAGTAGAGATTCTCGTTGCAAAAAAAAAGAATGAGTAATTACTGTCTCAGCGTTGCAGACACGAAACAATGGTATTTATGATCAATACAATATCTGCTCTACAGACACCGTATTGGCGTGTTAGTAGCGAGTTTGCCTTTAGCCTCGATGGTTGCGGGTTCGATTCCCGCTCGGGCAGATGTTTGTATTGATCTTACCAATATCTGTTTCGGTCTGGGCGTTTGTCCTTGTGGGTCTCCTCAGTGTGCCTTGGTGAGCACGTTAAGCTGTCGGTCCTGGTTGTTATCACATAACATCTGATAATAATCGTTAACTCATGATAAGTAATTTAAACTTATTCAATGAGTTGCTAGTTCGCTCTTAAAGTTGCGAAAGTCAAAAGGCAATCGCTTTGTTTAAAAACTAGTAACCTGTCATATCAGGATAAAGAGTAATAAGCAGACCCTGGATAAGATAAAAAAAAACCGGGAATAATGCTAAGAAGAAGAATTTTAAACATGGTTAAATACGTAATTACCACGTTCGTTAACTTTACATACCATAAAATAGCAAGCAATGGATCAAAGCGTATGTCTAAACAAATTATTAAAATTGCCTATCTCCGTCACGGGGTTTGATGATAGGCAATTTTGACAAATTTTGAATAAATCAAATCTGTGAACGATGCTTATCAAAGTCAATTTCTTTGCTTCAAAGGGATTTTTCTCCGGTGCGTAAAATAATCGAAGCGTTGTACAATCAAAGCTGTGTGGGGTGACGGAATTTACACCTCGACGCGTAAAGCGAGTGCTAAATGATTCAAGAACGGGCGCTTTCACACTGACGATGGATGTGGTGAATTGTTTTTTTATCTTTACTAAGTGATTTGGGATTTTAATCCACACGGATATGCAAATCTCACTAAAACATTAAACTAATATTAATTTAGATAAATCTTTTGCCATTATAGATGTTGGATTTTCCAAAATAGTTTGGACTAGTCACCAATCCTATATGGAATTATGTTGAATTTTTTTTGTAAACTTTTTAGGACTGATATAACCCTGACCTCATTGACACCGTCGTGGCGTTGTGGGTAGCGAGTCTGCCTTTAGTCACTGCGGTTGCGGGTTCGATTCCCGCTCGGGCAGATGTTTGTTAAAATTTCTGTCTCGGTCTGGGCGTTTGTCCGTGTGGGTCTCCCCACCGTGCCTCGGAGAGCACGTTAAGCTGTCGGTCCCGGTTATTATCAATAACATCTGATAATAATCGTTAACTCTTAATAAGTAAATTGCTCTTATCCAATGAGTTACTGGTTCGCCCTTAGGGTTGCGGAGGTCAGATGGCAATCGCTCTGTGTAAAAACTAGTAACCTGTCAAATCCGGATAAGAGTAATAAGCAGACCCTGGGTACATAAAAATACCGGGAATAATGCTAGGATGAAGAAGATAACCCTGACCTCATTGACATGTTATTCGATGAAAAAATTGGTGGCTCGCATGAACCTGCAACAACAGTAGAGCGATGTTATATTATATGCATTCAGAAATAGCTCTATTAGAAGTGCCTTTCCGATTTTTATAGCGTTCGTCCGTCATTATCATGTCAGTCTCAATCGGCTTTCACTATTAAGGCTGTTAAACTTTTACCTGCCCTATAATATTACATGCAATTTTTTTTTGTATGACTACCACACCGGTATCAGTAATTGGCCTTGACCTGCTTGTGAAAAATGTAACTAGTAGCATTGTCTCAACTCGTATCGTCATCTAACAACAAACAATTTCTACCTTACTCCGGGTTACAGACTCCTAACATACGTCGTCATCTTCATTGTTGGTACTAACACTAGCCAGCGTGTGGTTAAACATATTTTAATTTAGCAATGTTAGTCTTAAGAACCTAATTGCAATGCATAGTATACAAATTAGTTTTATTCTCTTTTCTTATGTGAACAAACCTTTACATTCTTTTCATAAGACGTCTTAAATGGGCTCACAATAGCAGTAACTCGAGTTAGTTAAAATAAAATGGCGATATCGAAGTGTCGCTTTAATAAAATGCCACTCATTATAATAATTGCATCTTTTTTATCTAACCGGATACGATTCCTTTTGACAGTCATGGGCCAGCATTTGGCCTAGGGGAGGGCAAAATTTTAATGTAGGGCCCAGGGGGCAAAATGACTATATTCTTCAATAATTATTTATAAGTATTTCTTAGTTTTTAACAAGGTCAAGGGGACAGCTGTTCCCCTCTCTTGCTCCTACCTCGCTACGCCCGTCCCTTTTGTTCCATAAAATATGTATTAAATTTAAAAAACTAACAAGCAATTATTTACGACTAAAACTCGTGACTGCTCGTCAGCTGCATTTAACGTCAAAAGCACCTGCTTGCCTTCTGATGTTGCAGTTGTTATGGGTGTGAGTAATCGCTTAACATCATGTGAGATTCCTGCCCGTTTGGTATCTCTGACATAAAAACACAGCAAGGCTTTTAAAATTTATTACTTTAACGCATTAGAATTATCCTGAATATGTTGATTTGGATAAAGTCGAGGCTAACACATAAATAAAATAATTGAATATAGCAACAACATATCCTCTCGTGTACGTTCGCTAACTTCTCTCGAAGTCCATCGAAACTTTGATGGAACTGTAACGTGCTATTGTACCCAATTATCACGGTTTGAAAACTTACTAATTTTTAGTATAGCTTGTTAAATTTGGGCAATAAATTTAATAAGCTCTTTAATTACATTTTTTTTTACGTTGGGTAAACATTTTACGCCATTTTACGCGGTAGTAGTATGGGATTCACCGCTAGCTACTGTAGCAGTAATACCCACTAAAACCAAAAGAATCATCTGCGGAACAGTGGGACATCACAGGATCGCACGCACAGTCAACCAGGGCGTCCCGGCGCGATCACCAAAGCAGGGTGCCCCAAGGCCTACTACGGGACTAAGTTTTTAATGAGGTCCCTCTACGTCGGGTCGTATAACTTTTTCAGGATATTGTCTTCGTTTTCCACCTTGTAAAAACCAAAAACCTCGGCAAAAATTAACCAAGGGAGCCGTAGAACCTCCTTTTTTTATTGTGACTTTAATATCCAAACATAGGCTCATTCTATATTAGTATACAAATGTGTCAAAGTGATATAGAATTACTGTATAAAACTCGCTTACACGAAAATGTTGATAAAGGGATGAGAGGTTTTATAAGGTCCTTAACTCCTTAAAAACCCTTTCCGCCCCAAGGGACATCTTATATTTATGGTTTCTGAAAGACAGACTTGAATTTCAACAAGTTTCTTCGATGGCTTAGTAATGCTTTTCTCAATGTAATTCATTTTGGTATATATTTATTTATAACGTTTGGTTAGCACTATGTTTTTTCTGTATCCATTGCAGACAAGATATAGTATATTTTAGTAGCCGTAGTAGTAAAAGCAGTACTAGTCGTTAAATGATTTAAAAAACCGGAGACCAAAACTTCCACTCCTAACATTGATCATAAGGATCAACTCACTCACTTACTAGGGTTTTTGTTTTTCATTCTTCACACTCACACCGTCAGGTGAGTCCATCGACTAGAATGCGCTCGGAGCGTTTCCTCCATTCCCGATGTCACCTTTATTCGTGGTACCCCGCGAGGGCTGTGTATTTTTCACGTCTGGTTCTTAGTACTTGGCTGCCCCATCCGGTGACGCTGTCAAGGCCAGTAGGGCCAACAGCAATACACATTCAAAAACAAAATTTATTAGAGTAAAAAAATACTTGAGGCAACAGACAGTTAGCGTTTTCTAAACAATTTCGTAGTAAAATACTTTAATGATTTTTTCACTAAATCACCATAATGAAGCTTGTTTCTCTATCAACACTCCTAAAATTAACTCACAAAAGATGTCATAAAAACTCTAACAAACGACTAATGAGGGAAATGCGATGTAAACAGTGCCTTTGTGATGCTGAATGTGTTAGCTGTAGCTTTGACCCGGCACAATTAAAACTAGTTGACACAGAATCTGTAACATCTGCTTGCGAATCACGCAATAAGTTCTGCGCGCGTTCTGATTTTATCTGCATAAACTCGCTACAAGCTTAAAGATTCTATGTATTTTGATTCACTGAACGCTGCAAATACAACCGTGAGAGCCTGAATTACACTTTTTCTTACTGGACTTTTTTTATTATATTTTTAACGTCATTTCATAAATTACATTGCCTTAACAATGTCTTTTGGAATATTGCGGCATTTTCAGACTAGGAAAAAATTTTCTTCGAAACGTAAAAATATGGAAAGTCATTCTTTCTTTTCTGTATAAATTTTCTGTCACGAACGACCTATTAGGTAGACAGTGTAAAAAATAAAGAGAAAAAGTTATAAAATACTTGGAGTAGCTTATATTTATATCAGCTAATATAATGAAATATTAATACTTTAATATTTTTATAAACTATTATAAATTTCAACCACTTCATTGCAAATATGAAGTAAATATAATAGAATAAAATGACGCAATAAAATCTTTCGACCACCAATGAATCAAAACCTTAAAAATTATTTTAATAGGTATTCTGGGTCTTACTGGCCTAATTATATACGGCTTAAATCGTAGAAAAATGTACTTACACGTGAATTATATTAAAAAATATAATTTTAAACGTTGAAAATAATAATATATTGTTGATAATAAATAAGCTAATGTCGGCGATGAAAAACAAAGAAGAAAAAATTAATTAATTATCATTTTATAGAAATAAAATTTAAATGGAAGTGGACCACGCTATTGTCGTTTCCGAAAGGCGTTGTGACAATTTTTTAATTGCAGAAACATTTAGCAGAGCTGAGTGATTTTAAACAGATATTTAGTTTTTTTTTACACCAAAATATTTTTTATTCACAACATATTTACAATTCAATACTAACTAAGCCTCAATAGCTCAACGGTAGAAGGGCCGACTTCACTCCCTTAACGTGAGAGTCGAGGGTTCGAACCTGACCCCCTTGGGCTATTGTCGTACCCACTCCTAGCGCAAGCTTCGAGCTTATTTGGAGAGGCAATAGGAATATTAGTAATGCCTTGTAAAAAGCATTTCCACTGGGAATGGTGGCAAGAATGCTAGCTGCATTTCCCCGCTGAATCGCAATCCCGATTCTTTGGGCGAAAAATTCTGTGGAGGCAATGAGCCGGGTCGTATGAGGTGTGATATATTTAAGAAATTGTTTTGCATTAACTATATATAATAAGTTAAGTTATAATATATAGTTATAGGTAAGTTATTATTAAATCACTTTTTATATGTGCTAAATAAAGAACAGTAAAATTATAGAAGATAAATAAAACTTAGTAAATTTCGAAACTTTTAGTGAGATAAAAATAAATTTTACAGTAACTAAACTATTCCTAAAATACGAAAGAACGATTCGCTGTATGATGAATGAACTGTTGAATGTTGAATTATTCAAGTCTAACATTCAAAGTAACTTCTGCAGGGTATGAATAATTTTCCAGTTTTTAAAGACAAAGTTTAATTGTCATATTTTTATTTTTACATAATACAGTGGATTTTAATGGACACTGCTGTGGTGCGTCTGCCTTTAGCCTCGACGACCTGTTGCGGTCTGTGCTGTTTGCCTCGGAGAACACGTAAAACTGTCGGTCCCGTTGTTATCACATAACATCTGATAATAATCGTTAACTCTTGATAACTAAATTTCTCTTATTAAGGAATATTATTTACTTTAAAATTAATCATAATTCTCGCTGAAGTCGATACTAAGGTCAACGCCGTAGAAATCGCGGGAAGATGTTAGTATATCCTATACTTTTTTTTAAAGAATATTAGCATTGCTTTTTAAAGTTTTACTAATATTCCTACTGTTCCACAAATAAGCTCCTAGCTCCGAGATCAGGATCAAGAACCAACCGGCAACTCTCGTGTTAACGGGCGGCCGTTTTATTTTGAAGAATTGTTACATACATAACACGAATAGTAAAAAATAGTTAAAGTAATATATATAGTATAGTTAAAGTCTATAATACTGGTATCTGCCCGCAGCTTCGCCCGCCTGAATAACCTTTTGTAATGAGGCATCTTTATTGCATTTTTTTTTTAAATGGTTCTAAAATCGGTTCAGCGATTTAAACGTGAAAAGTAATAACAAAAGATTGAAAGAAAGACAATTACAAAATGTCTATATACTATAAGAAACCGTCAAATGGAAATTCTAATCTTGTAGTTCGTTTTTTGTTTACCCAACGATATATTATTTTTTTTTGGCATTAAATTGAATATATTATTTTTTTTTGGCATTAAAAGTATTCATGTCTTAATAATAATATAATACCTGCATTATTTGTGCCATATACCATCAATATCTGTGCTAAACATCATAATCCGTTCAGCCATTTTTGCGTGATTGTGTAAAAAGCATCCAAACATACAAACTTTCACTTTTGTTTTTATTAGTAGGATAAAAAATAAAACACCTCAAAAGGCACATATTTGCCGAATGGTATCACTGTATGTTAATCAGAGTCGAAGCTTTATTGTCTTTGCATCATAAGTAGTTTACTGTTCCAGTTACATGGTAATTTCTGAATGATTATGCGGGTACGACCCAGGAGACTCACCTTCGCTACTTCAGTACGTAATCATCGGATCAAGTCAATGTTACAAATAATTTATTTAATAGAATGCTTGAACAAATTTCTCATATAATATAATATTTTGAGGATAGGATATTACCTATAATGCTTACTTACCGCGCCGGCTAAATGGGTCGGCTCGACCGGTAAAGTATTACACTCTCACGGAAAATCGGTATAAAGTAGCAGAGTAATAAAGCGTACCGCGCGATGAGTGCAACCTCCCACTCTCCCTTTTTTCCTTTCCTATCCCTTGGGTTGGCAACGTTTTTTTTTTTTTAATGTTAGAAGTTGGCAAACAAGCATACGGCCCACCTGATGGTAAGTGGATGCCGTAGCCTATGAGCGCTTGCAGCACCATTAGTAGGTGACACTCACGCGTTGCCAACTTCGAGATATTAGTTCTTAAATCACGTTCGCCCAGTAATTTCACTAGCGTACAATGCCCTTCAAACCGGAACACAGTAGTGCCTAAGCACTACCATTTGGCGGCAGAATATTGGACACTGTGGTGGTACCTACCTAGCCGGCCTCTTGCAGCAAAAGACCTACCACCAGTGTGACTGATTGCACTGGTGGAATAATCTCTGTTGTGACAGAGGTTATCCCAACAGCGGGCGATGGGGTCGTCACATCCCGACGCCTTTAAAACGTGCATGTTATACTTCAAGTTTCGGAACCGTTTATAAGTTGCGGCGACTGCTTACCATCAGGAGAACCGTATGCTTGTTTGCCATCCGTCATGAAATAAAAACAGAACATATTACATATTATATCCCATTGTTAATATGTGAAATTAAACAATCAATGACCAAGCAAAATCATATCCTCTTTTAGGGATGTGGAAATACTGACATCTCTAAGCGGAAATCAAACTATTCAACATTTAAAAATCTAAATTCTTTCATTAAATATACCATAATAATGACCTTTAAATATTATTTCGATAAGCATACAAACATTACTCATTCACACTAATATTTTAAGTCCAAAATAATATCTGCCTGCTTTTGGACGACGTTGTGGCGCAGCGGTAGCGAACCTGCTTTAAACGCCACAGGTCGCAGGTTCGATTCCCGCTCGGAGCATAATATGTTTGTATTGACCATGCAAGCATATCTTCCGGTCTGGGTGTATTTGTCCTTGTCATTGTGTATGTTTCCGGACCCCGACACAGGATATCAATATCCTAATGGGGGCCGTTGAGTGTGTAGCGTTTATTTATTTATTTACCATTTCCGGGCTAAACAAGCTATAAAGACTTAAAACAGGATATGATATCATTTATATTGCCATAACGTTTTCCAAGCGCAGCAACCCACTACCAAAATCTGTTTCACCTCATCTGTATTATGGAAAAAAATGTGTATAAATTGTGTATAAAATTACTGTAAACGGAAATATAAATGCATAAAATAAAGGTTATCGCTCATTTGTTATTGATGCTAGATGGTAGGAATAAGGGAAGTTATCATTAGAATTATAGACGTTCATTTCCTGCGATGTAATAAGCATTAAGAGCTGGCGTGACAAATAGTAATAGTGGAATTACATATTTTTGTTATAAATGAGCTCAGAGAGAAAATCAAAAGATTGTGTTAATGACACATTGACCCTCGACATCAGAAAACATTTCGCTTATTACATTTCCTTTACGGAAATTACTGGGCTAAGGAGATTTAAGAACCAATATCTCGAGGTTGGCAACACGTGAGTGGCACCTATTAATGGTGCTGCAAGCGCTCATAGGCTACGGCAAACGCTTACCTTCAGGTGAGCCGTATGCTTGTTGTACCAACTTGCAACATACAAAAAAATATCATCAGAAAAAATGCAACCGAATATACGAAATAAGTTCAAATAGTTTAAAGTAATTTACATATTTATTATATTCTAATTCCCCATATCACGGCTCACTCTTATATAAGGTTGGGACTCGGTGATCGGAAATCAAACCATTTCGTCGGATGCTCAAGTAGTACTGTTTATTTGGTATCAAGGAATCTAATTTATAGAGTACATGTTCGTCATTACGTTACACACATACATACGTTACAATACACATACGTTACAATATTAATTACCATACTACACTTACCATCGCCTAAATCAGTCGACTAGAATGTTATTATGGGGCAGACACAATGGTTACGACTTTAGAAGTTAATACCTCAACACAAAATACTCAAAATCAAACTTCCTTATGATTTTTAAGCTCGGACAGACTATATTACGAAATTAGGGTTTTTGCTCTATGACTATGATGCACATTCCTACATTTCACGACATTTGGCTATACAACCTTAAAAGCAATCAAAAGTACTTAATTACAAAAACTATTCCTATAAGTCACACTATCTGTTTCAACGTATTGCCGCTAGGCTTATAGCTCATTCTGTGGCTTAGGGTCATAAAGTTGTACATTAAATTAATTGTTATTTTTATAATTAACAATTTAAGTTAGTCTCAATTAAAGTAAGTTTTAGACCGTAAATTGGAAAATAGACACACAAAAATCATAACATTGATTACTATGATTCTAACGTGAACTTTCAACTAATCAAAACTTAGACCCAAGCGACTAGCCGATTTAGTCAACTCAATTAAAGTTAAGACTGATCGTCATGTAACTTTTATTACTTATAAACGCAACCATCGAATGAAAGTATTAAAAATAATTATAATTAATTCTTTGTGGAAGGTGCCCAGGAAATAGTATTGTTTGCTGACGATACTTCTTTTATTTTTAATCTTAAAAGACATCTAACAAATTATGACCATGTGAACAGTGCTCTTTCTAAGGTATTTCATTGGTTTAGTGTAAACAATTTACTTTTGAATTGTAAAAAAACCAAATGTGTTAAATTTACAATGCCTAAAGTGAGACAGGTTCAGTTTAATTTATTGTTGAATGGAGAAGTATTAGATGTGATGGAATCTACAATTTTTCCCGGAATAACTGTAGATTCTAAACTACAGTGGGGCCCCCATATTGCTAGGTTGGCGTATAGACTTAGCCCGGCAGCATTCGCTGTTAGAAAAATTAGACAATTAACTGATATAGAAACAGCCAAACTTGTTTACTTTAGTTACTTCCACACTTCCGCATTATGTCATATGGAATTTTACTTTGGGGTAACGCGGCTGATGTAAATACTATTTGCGTGCTGCAAAAGCGAGCTATTCGTGCAATCTACAATCTATGGTGTAAAGATTCGTTGAATGAAAAATTGAAAGAAATTAATGTATTAACTGTCGCTACTCAATACATTTTTGAAAATGTTATGTATGTACGTCAGAATATTAATGAATTTACAAAATGTAGTGATAATCATAACATTAACACTAGGAACAAACATAAATTAACAATACCAGTTACTAGACTGCATAAAATTAGTAACTCTTTTAAAGGTAACTGTATACGGTTTTACAATAGGATCCCAGTAAGCGTTCAGACATTTTCTATTAATAAATTTAAAATAAAGGTCAAGACACGTTTGTGTGGTAAGGGCTATTATAAAATTAATGAATACCTTGAGGACACCACACCTTGGAAATGAGACAGTCACTCCAGGCTTTTCAGTCATCATAATATGTAAATTACTTGGACATTTAAAAATAATAATATATTAAAAAGATATAACCCCCGAGTTTTGTTCCGCCGGTTCTTCTCGGGTAGAGGTTTAATTTTGGAGCCGGTAGTAGAATCTTGACTTTCAACAAATAAGTTATATGCTTTTTACGTTGAATAAAAATATTTGATTTGATTTGATTTGATTTGATCTACACAAATGTTCTAGAAAAAGAAAAGAGAAGCAAAATAATATCATGATACCATATTATTGGGTAAGCCTATTGAGTAGAATGCGCTCGGAGCCCTGCCTCCGTTCTAGATGACGTCCTAAGCCGTGGTCCAGCCTCGCAGGAGACACTAAGAATGGTGTAGTGTATGCGCCCGAGCTGTCACGCCGTGAGTCGTGCTCTAACCGTGAGCAAGTGCGGACGTGCTGTGGTTGCTTACACTACGTCACACATTCTAAAAAAAAGATTGAATATTCTAAATAAAATCGTTGGAAGTCGTAAATTATTTCAAGGCTATAGGAAACTATTTCGTTTATTAGCCTATAGCTATCCCAATAGTTCCATCTATTACTATACCAAAATTGATCATAAACAGTTTAGCTGAAAGCGTGAAAGCGTCACAAATAAACAACACTTTTACTGAATAACTTTGAATAACTTGAACTTTAGTTCATAGAAATTTGGGCTACATTTTGTTTTAAATAGATTCGAGAATTTCTCATCCAGTTTTCATTGTAGATATGTATATCACATAGTATTTGTGGTTGAATTCCGTTCAATTACAAATATTTTGGGACCTCAAGTAATATTAATTCAATAGAAATTGGTGCATCAGTGCATCTATTACCCCAACTACAATTTACTACCCACACTTTCTCATTTTTATAAATAATGTGTATAAAACCTTTTTTAAGCACTAAGCTTTTTTTTTCTGTTACGTTTGATTCTGATTTAGCGATTTGAACAAAATTCAATCATTCTATTCAGTGTGTCTTCAAAAGCAAAGTTGGTTCCATATATGAGTCTTCTAGAACAATAATACAACGTTAAAAAAATTGTGTTCCTCAAAACACCACATAACTTTAGTGATGCAAATGCCCAAATATTCCCTCCAAATCTAATATTACTCATATAAATAAAGTAACTTAAACCTTATGATGCCTTTAATATCTTATTTAATCCTTTTAATTAAATAAAATGCACGGCTGTGGTCACGTATCAATACGAATAAGGATTTACGCTAGTTCCCCATTCTTCCTACACCGTAAAAACCTCTTTTTATCGTCGCGTTACAACGAAACGCTCTCGTGGCTGTAAAATATTCCACATAACGTAGAAACGAGTAGGTGTTCTATAACGGTGTGCGATGTCATTTTAAAATTCAGCCATCGAGCATTTTTAAAATTTTCGGCGTCGGGATGTGACGACCCCATCGCCCGCTGTTGGGATAACCTCTGTCACAGCAGAGATTATTCAATCAAACTGGTGGTAGGTCTTTTATTGCAAGAGGCCGGCTAGGTAGGTACCACCGCAGTGTCCAATATTCTGCCGTCAAATAGTAGTGCTTAGGCACTACTGTGTTCCGGTTTGAAGGGCACTGTACGCTAGTGAAATTACTGGGCGGACGAGATTTAAGAACTAATATCTCGAGGTTGGCAACGCGTGAGGGGCACCTACTAATGGTGCTGCAAGCGCTCATAGGCTGCGGCAGCCACTTACCATCAGGTGGGCCGTATGCTTGTTTGCCAACTTCTAACATAAAAAAAAAAAAAAAAAAACATACATTTTGCATATGGCTAGTTGAATTAAATTATATTATTATGAACTAAAAGTGCCTTCGCCCGCGTTTTAGTTTCACCTAAGTATGTTTTAGAAATAATCATAGCACCCGGTGACGCTGTCAAGGTCAGTAGGGACAACAGAAAAACACATTCAGAAAAATACAGTCCTTGTTTTCTGGATTACCTTGCGGGCTTTATTAAATCAGCTTCATATATAAAGTAAACCAATTTTAAAGAAACTGAACTTAAAGTTTAAAAAGACCCTGGGTAAATTAAATACCGGGAATAATGCTAAGAAGAAAAAGATTTCTGTTTGAATACTGATTTTCCATAAGCAATGTCAGTATTAATTTCGCATAGCAAGATATATTACAAGATGGCGACGTGCCAAGGCATATTACATGACAAGGAAGACTGTTATCACATCAATTCATCATGATTCTGTATAAATATCATATCTTTGGTCAAATATTTGATCGAGAAAATTATGGCTCACTTATCTAATAATCTTTATTTTTTCGCGTTTATTTTTACAAGCAGGTGCCCGCGGCTTCGTCCATATTAGTACAGAACAAAGTTCGCTTTTATTTTTATATACGTATGTGTAATTTCTGGACTAGTTTGAATAAATCAGATGAAGTGTTAGCTTAATTAAGCTTATATCTTATATCAGTAAATACATCAAAATATTTTAATCTCTTTTTGAGAGCACGTAAGGAATTTTATGTATAACAAATTTTTAGGGAGTTTTTTATTTGTAATATTAGCTCGTTAATTTTTTTTATTAAAGCATGAGATGAAAGGATATCGTTTCAGAAGCAGATAATACTAAGTTCTTTAAGCACTCCTTCGCTGTTAATGCTGTAATGTTGTGGAATGCACTGCCTTTAGTAACACGACAGTCAAAAACTTTAGCTACTTTCAAAAATTCCGTTAAAAATTTCTATCTTACAGAAACTGAATAGGACAACTTGTATACTTTATTTCTTGATATTTATTAATTTTATGTATGTTTATCGTATAGGTATTTATAATTATATTTATTAGTTTATAATAGAATATTTATTGGATAATATTATATATTTAATTATGCCTACGTATTAGTGTTTAAATATTTGCATGTACGTTTATTATACTGGCATCACCTGCCTAATTATTTTTAACAAATTCTCCTCTCCCGAAGGTTGCCTGGGAGAAATCGCTTTCAAGCGATAAGGCCGCCATTTGTACTCCCCTAATGCTTTATTTTATGTTTTTTTC
The DNA here is from genome assembly GCA_023373885.1 of Hestina assimilis. Taxonomy (NCBI): domain Eukaryota; kingdom Metazoa; phylum Arthropoda; class Insecta; order Lepidoptera; family Nymphalidae; genus Hestina; species Hestina assimilis. The sequence goes on along the minus strand of CM041760.1, from coordinate 4,666,921 downwards.
TTTCTTTCCTTTTTGTGTATTTTTTGAGGTGTACAAAGAAGTGTATAAATAAAATAAAATAAATAAATAATACGTATAAGATGTGGTGCAGTTACGTCACACGTCAACGGCCATTGAAAGTCATCTTTTCATAATTATTGATCTCACTAATTATTATCTTTACAGATGTAAATAGTTAGATACTATAAAATGAAGTCGCTTTCGCTGTCTGTTCGCTTGGATTTTTTAAACTTTTCAACCCATTTTAATGCAGTTTGCAGCAATTGATAGAGTGATTCAAGAGGTAGGTTTATATTGTTACGGGCTGGGGTTCGCGGATTTGGAAACAAACACCTGATGGCTATAAATAAGACTTTATTGAGATCTAGATTACACAACAGAACTTCACTAATCACAGGTCCGAATCACAGTTCAATCACAGTCCAAAAGAATAGCCTGAGGTCACTAATTATCGCACTTGTTCACTGGTATCACTAGTAGTTTCTTCGCTTGTTGCTCAGAACTGAATGACTCAGTCGACGCGCCGGGCCGCTTATATAACGCGGAACACGGGTTCGAGAAAGTTCCGTCCGCGGAACGCTATACTACATCTTTCGAGAACACATCTTCCTAGAACCCACGAGTCGTCAAGGGAATAAACAGAGAGCGTAGCAAGTGATTTTGAACCTTATCACCCGGTGATAAGGTTCTCCGTAACTATATGTATAATAATATTTATAATTCTTCTGTCTGGTGTATGTGACTGAAGTACTAAACGATTGGAGAATGCCTTACACTAACAATTTAACCCAGAAGGTAGTCATTCTACTACATCCCAGTTTTTTTCTATTATCGGGACGAGACAACGATTCCGGGCCCCCTAGTTAAAGCATAAATCCTTTTTATTATTATAAACATAATTTACTAATAACCTTTTGCTTTATGACATCATTACATCTATCCTATTGCATTGGTTTGCTGCTTAATACCATTTATCTTCAACTAAATTAGTTGACAAAAAGGACATTTATATAATGTCCATATTATTGTTTAACCTTTTTTTCCTTTTCGTTCCAAAATAAAGATTATACAATAGTCTTATAAAGGATACATTTTAACTACTTCATATTTATGAGGGTAGCTCTTAGCAACAAAACGGTTTTGCTCCAGAGAATAGCTCTGTCTGAAGATTAGGCCTGAAATTTAAGAAACTTACTGATTACTTAATACTCAGGAGTGTAAGAAGAAGTAGAATATAAATACATATTCTGTATCTGAATTATATATTTTAGTACGTTTATTTGTAGATCATTTATGTCGAAAAACTTTTCTTTTAAGGATATTAGCAATGCTTTTTCAAGGCATTACTAATATTTCGATTTCCCCTCCAAATATCGATGCTTGTGCTAATAGTGGGTACGACAATAGCTCAAGGGGGATCAGGATCAAACCCTCAACTACTGCGTTAACGTAGCGGAGTTGGCCCTTCTACCGTTGAGATATTGAGGCTCCGAAATATAGTTTATTAAATATATTTAGACAATTAATTAATTATGATTTAAGACAGTGAAAACTTTCTAACAATTTTTCCTACGTATATTATATTCTTCAAAATGGTTGTATAAGTTAGAAAATGCAACTGAAATCATGTTTTAGCTACACTTGTTGTTGTGTGTAAAATTCAGAATAATGACACAATAATAATATCTGATGGTGACAGTCGGTCAGGATCCGTTCTCGTGCCCGTATTAGATGCTTCTGGAGATCTCACTACCCGAGATGTGAGCACGTGTTGGTTTTACTTGCTTGCTTGTTGGCCACGAAACTAAACAACGCTCGATATATTGATGCAAAGTATTCAAATATGAGTGATATTTTAGCAGCTTTGATTTCATAATTTATATAGTAACACTAATATAGTTAAAATACAGTTTTATCAGATTTTCCGTCAACGCAAAGTGACCTCAATTATATCATATACTAATTTACTCATTCCAGAAAGTGGATATGACAAAATACTATTCCAGGCTCCAATATTTATAAAATTACGTGAAGTTTTTTTGTTGATATTTAAGTTTCAATCAAGATCTAAGCTAAAGGGAGAAGGAAAATGCTTTAATCAACATTTAAGGAATACTAAAACATCATAAATATCAACCAATCGTTAAGGCGTCGGGATGTGACGACCCCATCGCCCGCTGTTGGGATAACCACTGTCACAACAGAGATTATTCCACCAGTGCAATCAGACACACTGGTGGTAGGTCTTTTGTTGCAAGAGGCCGGCTAAGTACGTACCACCGCAGTGTCCAATATTCTGCCGCCAAATAGTAGTGCTTAGGCACTACTGTGTTCCAGTTTGAAGGGCATTGTACGCTAGTGAAATTACTGGGCGAACGAGATTTAAGAACTAATATCTCGAGATTGGCAACGCGCGAGTGGCACCTACTAATGGTGCTGCAAGCGCTCATAGGCTGCGGCAGCCACTTACCATCAGGTGGGCCGTATGCTTGTTTGCCAACTTCTAACATAAAAAAAAAAATCGTGGAAAGCTATTCGCAAAGCTCGTTATCTCTCGCCAAAGGAAGTCCATTATCTTAGTAGAGATAATATATAAGGAATCGCCTTGATTCATACGCCTTACAAAGAATTCCCTTTTGCGAGTATTATGAATCCATGATTCGTAATGTGTGAGGCAAACAATAATCAGCGAAATTGAATTTATAAAACGCTTGATGTGTATTTCTAGAAGATTTCGTGTAAGTTTTAACATTTATAGCTTTACGCTTTTGTTTGTTTCTGAAGGTGGAGCAAATGGGCACATTGGCTAGTGGAAATAGACTACCACTGGCTATGAATATTTGCAACATCAGAAGTCTGTGACGGGCCTTTGAAAATACAAGAGCAGAATGTTTTATCCATACTAAGATGGACCATTTTTGTCCAAACAGAGAAGTTCCACTGCAGGAGTCAGTGGTACCCTTCTGGTTTAGACAAACCGAACTCTGCACTATCATGTTTTTGGAGATAGACATTCATCTCGTCAGTAGTAATGTTTATTTCTGTTTAGTCTTCTTCTTCTTCCTAGTATTGTTCCCGGTATTTTATCTACCCATTTTATTACTCTTATCCGGATTTTACTAGTTTTTACACAGAGCGATTGCCATCTGACCTCTGTCACCCTTAAATAACCTAATCAATAACTCATATGGATAAGATCAAATTATTTATCAAGACTTAACGATTATTATCAGATATTTTGTGATAACAACCGTTGCCGACAGCTTAACGTGTGCGTGACACGATGTGGAGATCCATAAGAACAAACGCTTAGACTGAAACAGATATTTGTAGGATCAATACAAACATCTGCCCGAGCGAGTATCGAACCCGCAACCGTCGAGGCTGAAGGCGGACTCGCTACCAATACGCTACAAACGTTTTTATTACTGTTGCGTATCGTTCAGTAAACGTTTAAACGTGCGTTTATTTCCAAATGTACAAAAAAGCCATTTATAGATTTGCCACTCAATTGTAGACATGTAATGGATATGTAAAAAGTTAAATTTTATTTGATTCGATTAATAGTGAAAATGTCTTCCAAAAAATATGTACATATAATGTAATGAATCATTTATAAACCTCGTTTTTACAATATAAAGTTTAACGATAGTTATTATGGAGGGAAGAAAGTTTGTTATAATGTCCTTGGTAACCTTTTTCGTCCCAAAGGATTCCTCACATTTATACTATCCAAAAGATATGGTCGGATTTTAACGAGTTTCGAGATAGAATAATTGAGTAATATTATGTGATCAATTATTTTTTTCGTTTGAGTTATATACAATTTTACTGTCTGAAAAATATGGTAATGGGCACATTCAGATGTATCGAAGAAATATGGACGCAAATAAGCAATACCATGTCAACCCACACGAATGTAATTTCGAGAAAAACGCGTTTGAAATTTTATAACAACTTGCTTTATATGATTTTTTTATGTATTGGTCAAGTTTTTGGCAATTTCAGATTTATGTAAGTTATTTTACTTATTTTCCCAAAAAATAAGTATACAAACTGCGTATTTCGTAGATAATATAACCCAAAACCTTTAACATAATACATAAATTGCATGATTAAAAATGACTTTTTTAGAAGTTTTAAAGCTTTAACCCTACAAATATTAAAGAAAAATGTTTTTCAGCCCTTCACCAACACTTCTGCATATATAAGGCAGTTTCTTCAATTTTGTGGGTTGACATGGTATTACTTATTTGGGTCCATATACACTAACGCATACTTGTGAGAGACATGAAGGTATTACGTGATAACTGTCAGTCGGAACGTCATTCTCAAACATCAGAAGCGGACACAGGTATTTTTCTTAACATGAAATCTTGAACTATATGTAGGGTGGATAATTATAACTCTATTGATTATATGAATAATGGGATGGTCTGTATGCAACTATACGCCAAAACAAATGACAATCAAGAGAGGTTGGGTCGGCTGTTTACCGAGAGCCGACGGTCCGTTCACCAAGACGCAATCGATAGAAATGCGTGCAGATACTACGATGCATGGCTTTTTTATAGAAAGGTACAATGAACTAACATCTAATATCTAACTACCACCGTTTTTTCTAGATAAGATCGAATAATATTTAATAATATTAAAGTACCACCGTTTGAGTGTAATTATAAACGTATGACGTATCTCCTTTAAAACGAATCCAAACACATCTTATTCTCTTAAAACCATCAAATAGTTCTGAATAGAGGAGGTACTAATGAATAGATATACCTACAAATAGGCATAGACAAAGGTAATTTAATAAAAGACGAATCTGCTTTAAAAGGTTCATTATTTTACCTAAAAGAATCCTGCTGGCATCTCAGCTATAGGTAGCTGTTACGCGATAGGTTGCCAGAAAAGTTACTTGCAACTGACATAACAGAGACAATAGTTATCTTTTAATATGCTTCATGATAGCATAATATTAATTTATTGGTACGAAAAAATTCAGTACTATATTTTTTTTTAAATGTTTGCAAATGACGGAATTTATCAATAAATAATTTATCGATTCGATTCCATTCAATTTTTTTTATTTCATTACGTTATATAATACTAAAGACGACGTTGTGGTGCAGCGGTACTGAACCTGCCTCAAGCGCCACAGGTAGCGGGTTCGATTCCTGCTCGGAGCAGCTGTTTGTATTGACCATACAGGCATGTTTTTCGGTCTGGGTGTGTTGTCCTTCTCAATATGTATGGTGCCGGACCCCCCTAACGTCAGACCTAACGTTATATAAAATAAAAATGTAGCTAAAGCAAAGATATGTAACAACACATGTAAATAAAACAAATCAGCAACGTAAATGAACACGTTCCCAGTTAAAATTTAGGCGATGTGAAACTTCGTGACAAAGTATTATGAAGTTCTTTGTTTGTTTCTTCGACGTTGTCATAAACTTTAGGTGTTGTAGTTCATTTGCATGTTTTGTTTTGTAGCAGCTGTGTCGAAATATTCACACTGCACTGTGTACTGTTAAATTATACAACTCTACTATATACTATATTTTCCGTCATTTCTGAATGTTTGTTCCGGTTATTAAGTTGCTTAAATTAGTATTTTATATCCTGTCTCCTAGCCTATTTTTATGTTAGAGAGAGAGAGAGCAATAGGGTAGAATTAGGTTGTCCCCTGATGCTAAGCGATTGCCGCCTGCCATGAACATCTGTAACACCAGAGGAGCTTATAGGTGCGTTTTCGACATTTTAAGATGTGAAACTGGCTATATGCTGGCTGACCTAACGTGACTGTCGAGCAGTTCACGAGTGTACGATAATGTCACCAACGTACGATAGTAGCTATCCACCAATTTTTGGACAGTAATATATAAGAGCCATTCGGGTCCATATTTTCAAGCGCACAACATAGGCTTAATAGCCACGTTCATCAGTATTGTGCAATATTATTGAAAGTGCAAATATGGCCGCCTTACATTGTCTCTTTGATGTAATTTAAATATAGAATTAAATTAATGAGTGTTTATCCCTAACGCGCGTTACATTAAAAAACACGAGTGTTCCTTTTACGGGCGTTACACATACACACGTATTTACTTACTTACAAAAATATATCCATCTCTGTTTTTCTTTTCATATTGTTGGTTTTTTCATAATTAGTATTTGGGAGACAGCGAAAAGAACTTCGTTCCTAACTCGTGTCTCGAGACATTTCTTTTTCTGAATTTGATTGTCAATATTAAAAAAATATTTTAAATAATACTACTAGCTTGCTTACAAATTTCGTGACAGCAAACATATTAATTTCCTTTTAAATATTCATTTCAATAACCATAAAACTCAACTCATACAATAACATTAGTTTAAATCTTTAATACAAAAGATAAGATAACCGCACGGAAATGAAAACCACCTAAGACGTGACCATATTTTTATTCACACCTGCACAGAACCGTGAAAAATTTACTCCATAAAGGTAAAAGGCCTTTTTATTATTTTTTAGTATATCTCATATTTCGTGTGGGAAGTCCGTGGCTTCATTAGACGCACGTCAACATTTCCCTCACGTTTCCACAATTTAATTTCATTAACTATTTTGTGTCCAACCGAAATTAAATTTTCACAAGTCACTTCACTCGACCACATTTCGCTCTAATTTTCTTTCATTCAATCTACTTAATTTTAATTGAATTAAACTAAACATCTTCAACAACCAAATCTACATGTTCATTCTTTATAACTTGCTTTTTCTTACGAATAAATTGCTAAAAAATTATGATTTTGCTATCTCCTATTCAGAATTTAATAATTTCAGAGGACTTTACGGTAGTAGAGCCATGATTTTATTACAAATGGGCCGGCTCGACTGGGGGATTACTACCCTCTCACAGAAATTTTAAGTAACAGTATCAATAAATCTCTTCTCACCTCTTCCTTCTTTGGGTTGGCAACGCGCATGTGGTACGTCAACTATCAAATACCCTTGTTTGCCCACCGTCATGAAAAAAAAATGTTACTGCGATTCAAATGACGACCAAATCAATTCAATTACATAGACTAACTTCAGTATAACTTGAAAATAAGTAAAAGTATTGTACTTGTGTGCTACTTGCTACTTATTATATATAAAATTGTTACTCTCTTTGTGCTGCAAAACTGTATAGTTTACCAAGCTCCATTAGATATGGTACTGCACTTTTTCAATTATCACTCTTATGAGTGTTAATTGGATTTGTATGACATCCCAAAAGCTAAGCACATAAACAACATCAAAGGAATTTATGATTTTTAGTGCTTTTTGTAGGTAGTATTACGCAATAATTGGTTTCGCCCGTAACTTCGCCAGCGTCCACTACAACTTATCGCCTGTACATATTTTAATATAATAAATAAACATATGACACTCCACGGCCCCCATTAGGATAGTGATATCCTGTGTCGGGGTCCGGAAACACATACAAAGACAAGGACAAATACACCCAGACCGGAAAATATGCTTGCATGATCAATACAAACACATTATACTCCGAGCGGGAATCGAACCCGCGACCTGTGGCGTTTAAGGCAGGTTCGCTGCCGCTGCGCCACAACGTCGTCAATGTACTTTAAAATATCAAATACTAATATAAATAAAGCGTGGACTTTAACCAAAGGTCGTGGGTTAGAAGCTACAATCAAATCGGAGGAAAACATTGTGAGGCGACTTGCATACTATGGAAGAAATTCTAGACATGTTTATCCGCCAATCCACAGCAGAGCAGCGATAAAGTTCCTTATACTTCTATTTAATATCAAAGAAGATCATCAAAGTTGACAAACAAGCATACGGCCCACCTGATGGTAAGTGGGCGCCGTGGCCTATGAGCGCTTGCAACACCATTAGTAGGTGCCACTCACGCGTTGCCAACCTCGAGATATTAGTTCTTAAGTCTCCTCTGCCCAGTAATTTCACTAGCGTACAGTGCCCTTCAAACCGGAACACAGTAGGTAATGCCTAAGCACTACTATTTGGCGGAAGAATATTTGACACTGCGGTCGTACCTACCTAGCCAGCCTCTTGTAACAAAAGACCTACCATTAGTGTGACTGATTGCACTGGTGGAATAATCTCTGCTGTGACAGAGGTTATCCCAACAGCGGGCGATGGGGTCGTCACATCCCGACGCCGATAGACACTTAAACCACATTCTTAGATTAAACATGAAAAAGACCCACAATATAATATACAAAGTTATTTACAATAAATTAATCCAACCATTAAATTTTACAGCCAAAAAACAAAAGCTCAGTATTAAAAATTCTGTAATCGGAATAAAGAAGTCAACCAATGTTTTTTTCTTAAAAAGTTTTATACGCAACTTGCTTACTCGCCACAGCTTTACGATATTAGAATGTTATTTTACATGAAATAATTTAAGACTATCTATTTATGAGCATTAAAAAATATCGTGCGGTCGAGGGTCAGGCACGATAACAGAGACAGAGATAGAAAGAGAGAGAGTTGCCCCCCCGGCTGCGCACTCACTTGCTCGTGTACTCATTTGTAGTAGGCTCGAAACACACACACACAGCGTACGGCATTTCGTTACGTGACGATTTCTAAATCGCAAGCCTCGGTAAGGAACTTCTATCCAAAAGTAAACTCGGATTATAACGTAGTCTATTTGTAAAATTTTTAGATTTCTAAAATTCAAAAACAATCAGTAGGAAGTGACGCGACAAAGTGGCGTGCAATAAAACGCCGTTTCACAAACATTCGAACGTGCCGGTTTCCGTGACTCACTGGCGTACATTTTATTTTATGGCTAGCTCCCTTGATATATATAAATATGATATAAAAATTACATTACTCTAAAATAATAAGTACGCAATTTAATTGAAAGAAAGTGAAATATTGAAATATCGATGGATTGTTGGTTTTATTGTCTCAATATTATTAAACTTATTAATTTCAAGCAGACATTTAATAATATTATCTACACATTATAATATTCTGCAATATTATGATTGCACAGTATCATAATACGTGTGCAGATAGACCACTACAAGGATATACCCTTTCAAACAAAAAAGGGTAACCCAAATCGGTTCAGCCGTCTTGGAGTAATCGATTAAAAAACATATAGCCAAAAACTACAGTCTCATTTATAACTTTCTTCTGAACACATCTGGCGTCTAAAGCAATTTTTTAGCTGTCATTTTTAGTAAGTTAATTTGTATGTTGATTTTAGCAATTTCTAAAAGAATTACAATATTATAATAATAATAAAAAAATTATACACAAATTTAGTGTACTCGCAACCAAAAGTACATGAAGGAATAATAAAAATGGTTTCTGTAGAATTTTCAAAGTGAAGTAGAATTAAAGAATTAAAATTAAATAAAAATGTGGACGAGTGGAATGGCTTGTGAAAATTTCATTTTTGTTAGACATAAAGTGGTTAATGAAATTAAGCTAAGCGAACGTGAGCAGAATGCTGACGGGAGTCTAATGAAGCAACGGACTAGACGAAATATGAGGGAAACTGGAAAATAATAAAGTACTTTATCATCAAAGCAGTGAACTTATGACGAGGCTATAAATGCGCGAGTAAATTATGGCCACATATTGACTTTTCCCTTCATTATATATTTATCAATATAAGTAAAAATGAATCATCAAAATACGCGCGTTATTTTGCAATGTGTGTTTCAAATTGAATAATTCTTTTTTTCTTGTGTTTTATTTAAACATAAACCAACAACCTTCGTTCATTTTCACTAATTTCTACCGACTGGGCTATCTCGGCTTTTTAGTTTCATAGCATGGTAATTCTTAAATACTGGCTGCAGTCTGTAGGATTGATTCAAAAATTCTTCATTATTACATTTAAAGATTTAATTGAAAATCTGCTCGAACAGATGAAAGTTAAATACTATATCAACAAATTTATATTCCGCCGGTGACCCTGTTGTGAACTTTTGAAAGCAATAGAAAGCCGGCCCGTCGAATAAACTTGTTAAAATCCAACCCTATCTTTCAGAAACCATAAATATAAGATGTCCCTTGGGGAGGAAATAGCCTGCAAAGTCATTATCAAATACTTCCCTCTTTCAATATATATTTTTTACAGGCTTCGAGGAGAAGGAAGTTATCTATTCTCACGTTTTTAAATTTGTTTGCTCTTTTTATTCTAATTTTGACGATTTTATTTTCATTAGATACTTGGTCCCGGTGATATATATAGCATGTGATAAGAATCTTAAACGCTTGATAAGTAATTTGCTCTTATTAAATTCTTTGGTTTGATCTGAGGGTTGCGAAGTACAGATGGTAATTTTTGGTTGCGAAGTGCTACCGGGATAAAAAGACGTTTTCGAAAAATAAAGATAAAATTTATTATTAAATTAGATAAAGTGCGGCGTCGGTTAGCTAATATTATGAAAGAGACCTTTACAATTTAAATAATTTTATTCTTAAAATATTTCCTAAATATAGTAATTGGTGTGTAACGAACCATCACATTTAGTAATAAAGAATTAAATGAATTAAATTACTTCATTTAAAATCACACGGCACAACGTAACTGGAAATCTAGTCGTTATATACGCTTAATAGAGTAGCTAGGAGCCACGAGAGCGTTTCGTTGTAGCGTGACAGTAAAAAGAGGTTTTTATGGCGTAGAAGAATAGGGAAACAGCGTATATTCTTATTTGTGGCTGTACGTGACTAAATGCTTGCATTTGATTTAATTAAATTACAAATCCAAGGTATTCTGTAAAAGTCTTGTGAGATTTTTTTTAAGGTTCACTTCAAATTCGGTTTGTACTAAGTGTCCGAAATAGATAAGTAAGCCCTTTATTGCAAGACGCTGGCTAAGTAGGTATCAGATTTAACCATAATATACGTATCTCGAGGTTGGCAACGCGTTAACGACTTTTACGAACGCTCATAGGCTACAACAAACGCTTACCCTCAGATGGGTTGTATGCTTGCCCGCCAATTTAGTCACACAAAAAGAGAAACAAACGCTATATTTAATAGTACGAGTCTTACAAATTATTACAATAACACAAACGATCATCAGAATTACATGGAATTGTCAGCAAATAATAGGAAATAAAAATTAACACGTACATACCAAATTAAACCTGTTATCGTCTCTATTTGTTTTTAATTCATTAGATGATACATTTAACGGGAACAAAAAAGAAGTGAAACATATTGGAGAAAAAACTCGTTACCTTTGATCTATATTTTTTCTTTGCATTTCGTAGCGAAGAATTTTTTATTTACTTTCAAAGAGATCTCTCTTTTCTCTCATATGGATAAGCAGACCTGCACAACTTGTTTCCATAATCTTTTATGATTCAAATAAAGAATCAAATTTAACGCACAACGACAATAACTTACCTGTCCAAATTTGAACTCATAACCTTCTCTCAATTTTGAAGTAGTTGAGCCATGCTCCTCTTAGAACAAATGAGCCGGCTTGACCGGGATAGACTATCCTCTTACAGTAAATCGGCGTAAAGTAACAGCATCAATAGGTATTGTTGCGTTTCGTACGATGATTGAGAGTGCCACCCCGTCTCTCGCCCCTGTGTTCTCTTCATTTTGTCCCTTCTCTTAGGAAACTTCATGTGTAGGAAGCGTTCATAGGTTGCGGTAACATCGCTATCGTCATGAAATAAAAAAAAAACTTTCTCTAACAAAAATACTCAAACACAACCAACCTAACACGTGGTCCTTATATTCACAGCATGTAACAATTGCAACGCTCTGATGATAAAGTGACATTATTATTTTTAGTACATTTCATATTTCGTGAGGCGAGTACTTCGCTTCATTAGACGCCCGTCAGTTTTCTCCTCACGTTGGCTGAGCTTAATTTCATTTACTATTTTGTGTCCAGCCAAAATTAAATTTTAACAATTTCCACCCACATTTCGTTTTAATTTTTCTTTCATTCTACTTCATTTTAACCACAAACTTAAACAGAATCTAGAGATGTTTTATTAGTCCATAAATTGTTTCAACCCACGAATTTTGAAACTACAATATTCTTAGCCTAGAATTGCTAAGATATTTTCTTTAAGTTGCTTGACTTGAGTTGTACGTGGAAACTTGTAGTTGAATGTGTAAGTTAAAAACTATAATTCTATAATTGAAACGTATTTATAAATAATGATAACCAGCTTCAATGCCGTATCGCAGGATAAAGAAACTCAATGCGCTGACATTCATAAGCTGTTTAAAAATTATCAGTCAAGTGCGTTGTGAACCACGCACAGTCGAAACTAAAGGGTTCCGCAGCTTGATGGAGGATCTTAAGAACTTTAAAAATAATTATGAATTAAAATATACCGCAAAATAAGTTGGTAAATTCATAGCAATTATTTAAAGTAATATGAAAAACAAAGATATGGGAACAACTCATATCTCTAAAGTTGTTTGACCTACCTTCTTCAAACCATTTGGTTTTGAAGAAAGTCCATTTGGTTTCCTAGAAACGCAAATTTTTCCAAAATTTTGAATCCCATACTTCAAAAGTTAGAGGGGGAACACATTTTTACGACTTTAGTATCTCAATAACTACTGATGTAACGAAAAAACTCGATATCAAACCTCCTTATCATTTTGAAATACTTATCCAAAGATGTCTCACGCATCACCATAGATTGAATTTTTTTTTCAACCCATAGTTACATGTATGGACTGCTAGCCTTAGTTTTTATATATTTTAAAATTTCATAACAAAATCATGTAGCGGTTGTTAGAATACAGCTATCTACTAAATTTCGTATAGATAACGCCAATAGTTTCCGAGTAAAATGACTGTGACATACGGACGGACGGACGGACAGACGGACAGACGGATGGACAGGCGGATATGACGAAATTATAAGGATTCCGTTTTTGCCATTTGGCTGTGGAACCCTAAAAATATATACACTAATACGATCAATGTTACATTGGTCGATTTAATTTTTTTTTTTTGTAATTTTCTTATTAGTTTTATTACTACAAAACATTGTGCAGTATTTAAGAAGATGTACAAAAGAAAATAAATTTAAAGCCAATATTATTATGGCTTGTTTACCCCTGGAGTCTAAATTGATTAAATTTTAAGTTTTGATTTTGTAAAGGCTTATGTACAAGTTAAATAAAACTTTGATTATGGGCGAAGAAAGTCTGATAGCGGCAGTCAAATTTATTTAATAGAGGCTACGATAAGAAATGATGGTAAATTATTTGTATATTTATAGCTAAACGTATATGTTTAGTAACAAAATGAGTTAAGAGATAACAAAATATTTTATAAGTACAAAGATTTTGTACAGTTACGATAAAAGTCTACTTAACATAGTTGAGTGATTATTAAAAAGTTTAAAATACGAATATTGACAAAACAATACTATATTTTATTATGATAAGAGGTTGCCGTAGCCTATGAGCGCTTGCAGCACCATTAGTAGGTGCCACTCACGCGTTGCCAACTTCGGGATATTAGTTCTTAAATCTCCTCTGCCCAGTAGTTTCAGTACAATGCCCTTCAAACCGGAACACAGTAATGCCTAAGCACTACTATTTGGCGGCAGAATATTTGACACTGCGGTTGTACCTACCTAGCCGGCCTAGCCTGAAAAAAAATCGTTTGTAACAACGCGATCATTATAAAATATAGTGAGAGTTAAAGCTGTGCTAAAACAAATTAAATCGATCAGCATTTCTTAATTTTTAAATGCTTAGTTTTGAATATAACCTCAATCTATCAAAACATCCTTTATTGTTTTTAATACATTATAATTATATCGAAAAACTTTACTACTTTCGTCATTGTTTTCCGAATTATTATATAATAAAACCATCTCATATTTATTATCAATATCATAAAGCATGTATATACTATTTTCATTATTTTATATTTATTTAACTAGCCTTCTTACAAACTTACTTCCGTTGGTACTACAACGCTTTGTGGGTATTGGCCTCTACAAGCAGATTGCCTCCAGTTGTTGCGAAGCTTGGCTGTCTGGCTCCGACTGACTGTCAGTTATTGCTTAGCTTACCTATGTTTTTCAGGTCTGCCTCCACTCAATAATGTCACCGTTTTTTGCTGTAGTCCTTGCGATTTATTAGTACCACCACATTTACAATTTTTGCTACATTGACTAATTTATAAATGACCACAATGCTGACGTCATTACGGTTCCGCACAAAGGTTCCCCTTTTCTGATTATAGGACGAAAAGGAAATGTAATAAACAAATAGCATATTTTCCGATGTCGAGGGCCAGCGAGTCATTAGCACAATCTTTTGAATTGCTCGCCTAACCTCAATCATAGCAATAAATATATAATTCCGTTATTACCGTTTGTCACGTAAGCTCTCAATGTTTATTATTTCGCAGGAAATGAACATCCAGAAAACAAATATAAACTTCCTCTGTATTTATCTAATAACTCTCTATCGTGTCGTATAAGATTTTTTTAATGAATTCTTGACGCATGTTATCTCACTAAAAATAAATTAATGTAGCATCATTGTACCCGATTTTATTCATATTAAGTAGTAAACGCAATCCGGCAGGCATATTTCAAAAGTAGACTTTAATGCTATTTGATATGAAATACCTATTCTAATTGGCGAATAACCGCCACTCAGATTTCGTCCTGCGAGTCTTTATGATCTAAATCCAACGAATATCAATACTTAGCAATGACATTGAGACCTGATCCTTCGACCAAAATTTTCGCTAGAAAAACATGAAATTTTTTTTAAGCCATAATAATTGTTTTATTCATTTTATACTCGAAATGGCAGTCTTCAATAATCAAGAATCTTACAATTCATTCCAACTTGATTATTTATATCAATATTCAAAATACCATGTTCATTAATTCCAAAAATATGTATTTTTAATTATATCTAAAATAACACGGAATTTTGCGGGAGTTAAAAACGAGCGAGAAAAAGGTTGGAATCGCGTGACTGAAAATGCTTCCGAGACCTGCCTTATAAATACATCGTCTACTTCAAGTCTTCATTAAAATTATTGGACCAAGTTTACTCCAATTCCAATAACCAATATCCAAACGCCAATAGACAAAGTTCGGTAGCTGTAAAAATGTTTACGACAAATAAAACTAGGGTTGGGTTTAAGTATGATTACAACTTGAGTACAAGATCAGTATGATCGTGCTGAGACAACGATACTAGAAAACAAGGCTTAGGATAATGGATGCTGATGAGCTATTAGCAGTATTTTCTTTTGGTAACTGTTATACAAAACTCACCGCTCGATAATCGAGCTAAGTACTTACCCACTACAGCCCAATGATCCGCCTGCACCATATAGGGGTTCGCTTGCGCCATTGACCATGTAGTAAAAGGCGAAAAATGTATACGTTTTGAAGGGAATCCAGACTACAAAACGACAACCGAATACAACCGCCTACGGCATAAATTATTTTGTAGATATGTAAAGAGTTTGTCTAAGACTTAAGGAGTTTCATTAGATATCTCCATAAACCATTATCAAATCATGGTAAAATAATAATCGTTATCATAATAAGAAAAAAACATCAAACTCAATTAATAAACGGCGGAGATATCGCTGAAAATAAAAATCTTATTCAGTTGACCTTCTTCCTTCTTTTTCGAAGTCAAAATATGGCAAATATTTCAATATGGAAAAATGTCTTTAAAAATTTTAAGAATTATAAAAAGTTTCTACTTTGAAAACAAGCGAGTGCCATCCGCTTTATAAAGCTGTAAAAATAAATTGTAATTTTGTATAGGAAAGAAAAAGTTTGATATCGAAACAAAATCCAAGTTGAAAATAACGGGAGATAAACCTAAAATAATTTACGGTTGCAAGTTTTGAAATTTATATTCATGTACAATTTCTGCCCGCGGGTTCACCCACGTGAATCCTAACTTTTTTAACATACTTAACTTGGAGTTTGTTACGCTTTCACTGCTTCATCACTCGTCATATGTCAAACTATAAATCATAACTTTTAAATTGTTGGTTCCACTGCTGCAAAGTAGTAACCACTGCTAGTGCTGTTCTGACCAACTCTTTTTTTTTACTTGGGTTAGTGCAGTTAAGCATTTGAGCGCCGAGACGGCTGCAATGGCGAAGGAGGTGTGGGACTTGGAGCCTGGCCCCTCTACCCACTAAAACCATCAAGGTCCCATCTAGCACTATAGTGGGAATTGGCGCCATCGCTGACGCATTCAACCGCAACGCCCCGACACTTGCCGCTTACGCGGCCCACCGACCAGGAACAAAGGCCCTGGCGACCGTCAAAGTAGGGAGCCCTGAGGCACCCTCCTCCGAGACTAACTTTTCAATGAGGTTGTTTCCCTTTACGACCAGGAGTTCCCTCTACGACCTGCCTGACCTGCTGGTGGTTGTGGATTCGATTACAAACTATGAGCAGTTGTTTTTAACGACCATATCAGTTATTTGCTTTGGTCTGGGTTTGTGTTTCCAATCCACTGGTATAAATTGTATAAATATCCCAATGGGAGCCGTCGAGTGTGTAACGTTTATTTACTTTTGCTTTGTCCAGGTGCCGGATAGTGGGGAAATATCAAAGAACCTTTTTTGTTTCGGAATTGTATCTATATTGTTATTAACGCAATCGCCTGAACCTTTTTTTTGTAACATGGCGGTGGCAATCATTTGTACACCTCGGGTGATTGTAAACCAACATAAAATACAAACAAATGCAATACCAGTGGTGTTACCCATCTAAGGGGATAAAGAGAAGAAAACAAAAGGAGAAGGAGACAATTAATCACCCAACAAAACGCAACAGCACAACTTATTCACGTTGATATTTAAAGGGAAGGTGTTACTTCCTCGATCGAGCTCACTGGTAAATCTGTCGAAAAAGATTCGCGTGCACCCGGCGACCACTTGACCAGCAAAATTTCGCCGGTACGTATGAAAACTGCCATACAAGCCCATACATTTCGCTACCGGATACCCTGCGCTGGCTACCCGGCAACCAGAACGTGTAAAAAGGCACTAAATGTCTATTGAACTTTCTAATAATCTTTTTTTTTTTTATGTAAGAGGGGGCAGACGGGCAGGAGGCTCACCTGATGTTAAGTGATCACCGCCGCCCATGAACATCTGCAACACCAGAAGGCATGCAGGCGCGTTGCCGACCTTTAAGGAAAGAATACGCTCTTCTCTTGAAGGTTCCCAAGTCGTATCGGTTCGGAAAGACCGCCGGCGGAAGCTGATTCCACAGAGTGGTTGTGCGAGGAAGAAAATGTCTTCTGAATCGCGCTGCTGTGGATTTCCAGACATCGAGGTGGTATGGATGGAATTTAGAGTTAGAATCGATTACTAATGAAAAATTTGTTTCATATTTTCATGTCCTTGATTGAAAAATCACATAAATTAAAATGCTCATAAGGATGGTTTATCATCAGCGTAACCATCGCGTAATAAATGAACATGGACATATTTTAGAAAATATTAGCTATGATAATTGCACGCAAATAAGCAATACCATGTCAACCCACAAAATTGAAAAAACTGAGTTATATATGCAGAAGTGTTGGTAAATGGCTGAAGAACATTTTTCTTTAATATTTGTAGGGTTATAAGCTTTAAAACTTCTAAAAAAGCCATATTTTCAATCATGCAATTTATGTATTTTTAAACGTTTTTGGTTATATTATATACGAAATGTGCAGTTTGTATACTTATTTTTTGTGAAAATAAGTAAAATTACTTACATAAATCTGAAATTGCCAAAAACTTGACCAATTTATGAAAAAAAATTCATATAAAGCAAGTTGTTCAAAATTTTCATAAGCGTTTTTCTTGAAATGACATTCGTGTGGGTTGACATGCTATTGCTTATTTGCGTCCAATTATATTAGTTCATAATAATATCTTGAGTTAATTAATACCTTATTTACTATAACGCGAAATTAGGAAACAATGAAAATATTTATTTCTAAGAAATAGAATAATTGGTCGTTAAGGGAAATTATTCCTAGAAAGATTTATATAACTGTACCAAATAAATAGAAAATAATTAATTATATTTTCTCCTAAATTTTATGTGTTTTAGGGTACCAACAGAAATCTACTACTCGATTCTAACCCCGGTTACTCGAACGTTGATCAAAACTCATGTCAACTTAACATAGCAAATACAAAACGCTCATTGGTTGCCTGTTGATCATCGATTATCTTTAACCAATGAGCGTTCTATATTTGGTATGTTGAGCAAACATAAATTTGATCAACTCTACTTCTACTTACAAGAACTTGATATTTTTGACGTTTCATGCCGTACCTCATGAACACAAATAGTTGGAATTTTCACAGATTGTGTATTCATATGGTGTCCATAGTATATAATAAAAACAAAATTGAAGGGGGGTCTCCATACAAGAAGCTTGTTATTTTTTTCTATGGTGGTACAGAACCTTTTATGCGAATCCGGCACGCACTTGGTCTTTTTTTCATTGCGTAATTAGATAATAAGTTGTCATCAACGACTTTTATATATACATGAGGTTGAATACGTTATCAACACGACGTACAAAGGGTGCGAACAAATTAAAATCCCAGCTGAAACTTTTTAATTTCTCTCCGCGACACAAACAGGTTATTGTCCCTGTTACATAGTAATTTCAAACAAATTATGCGGGTACGAACCTCAGGGACCGACTTTCAGTCTTTCACTTGAATGTATTCATCGGATTATGTCAATATAGCATTGACTAGAAAGCAAATTAATGTAATGTATGCATATTTAAATAGTCAAATTTGAAAATATTTGACAGCGTCATCAAGTTAAATTGAAGTCTCAATAGCTCAACGGTAGAAGGGCCGACTTCGCTTCGTTAACGCGAGAGTCGAGGGTTCGATCCTGACCCCCTTGGGCTATAGTCCTACCCACTCCTAGCGCAAGCTTCGAGCTTATTTATTAATTATTTAGGAGCAATAGGAATATTAGTAATGCCTTGACAAAGCATTGCTAGTATTTTTTATATAAAAAAATCCTTCTGTAAACGTTTTTTCATGTGTACATTTTTTTATATCAGACGGGGCAAACGGCCTTAAGACTCACCTGATGTTAAGTGATCACCGCTGCCCATAAACATCTGCAGATGGCATGCAGATGCGATGCCGACCTATGGAAAATAGGCTCTTCTATTGAAGGTTCCCAAATCATATCGGTTCGGAAAGACCGCTGGCGGAAGCTGGTTTCACAGAGTGGTTAGTGGTGAGTGGTGTGAGTGCGAGGAAGAAAATGCCTTCTGAAACGCGCTGTATTGGATTTCTGGACATCGAGGTGGTGTACGTAAAATTTGACATACCGGCAGGATCAGTCCAAACAATTCCTCAGAACATACCACAATACATCTATAAATCTTCTATACCTACATATAAATAAGTTGAAAACTACAGCTTGTTACTGAATAAATATGAAAGTATGTACGGTACTGTCTTAACAAAAAAAAACAATTTTTAATTTTTTTGTCTGTCTGTTTTTGTAACAGGACTTTTACTTTTATTTTAGAAAACATTCAAGTTTCACGCAGTAAGAAAACAATACAAGTGAAGCCGCCGGCACAGCTAGCCTGAAATAATATTCAGTACACTGTTATTATGTAGAACTACGCTAAGCTAAGATGTTGGTGTCCATTACGTGTTGCCTGTCTGTTCAATACCCTTTGTATCTAGTTCTCGGTTCAAGAGATTTTCTATGGGATCATCTTGCCTTTGTACTTCCGTCTAGAGTAAGTAGTACTCTAGCGTGTCCGTTACAAGTACTTGTTAGACAGTTAAATGAAACTACAAACGTGATAAGATATGATAGTAAATAAATTTCTGTTTCCGTGTGGGCGTTCGCCCCTAGGGTCTCCACATCGATAAATACCGGGAATAATGCTAGAAAGAAGAAGAAATAATAAATATTTTTTATATTATTCGTAGTGGCTAAAACTAACAGCTCTATAACTGCATAGATGCTCTATAAGTAATATGTAGGTAAGGAGATTTATAAAGCGTTAAACTTGTAAATAAATTTACAAGATTGCCTATCTTCCCAATACTACTTCATACTTAAAAAAACGCTTTGCTTTTCTTGGCTCGAATTCTCAAATCGCTATGAATCTTCGCTCTCTAACCGAAAACCTGCTTGAGTTGCCTCTGTGCCGCACTCATTGTTATAGCAACTCATTCACCATTTAAGCTGTAAAGTAGTAAAATGCATTACCTCATTATATTAGAGTCTCTGAATCACTTGGGATATTTAAAAGCCGTCTCAAGAAACATTATCTGACAATGTAATACATAATCTATGTGTGTTTATTCAAGTGATTTATATTATAATATGTATTCATATTTGAGTATGTATTTGTGTATTTTATGTTCATGTATTCATATGTACGTCTATAAAATTTTGATAAATAAATAAGTTTTATATAAATCATGTAAATTTTATATATATTGCAAGTATTTATTTTACCTTTTTGTGCACTAATAGCCTTTCTAACAATAAGCTTCGTTTTATATCAAGGTTGCCTGTAAGAGATCACTTTAAGTAATAAGGCCGCCATTGTACCATTTTTGTCAAATTAATAAATTATATAATATATTCTCTTGTGTGTGCAATAAAGAATTTAAATAAATAAATAAATTTCTTATTCAATACAAAATCAATTCTATTACACCTGAAAATCAATTTTAATTTTTCAAAGGCTATCACCGGTGCGTAAAATAATCAAGGCGTTGTGCAATCAAAGCTTTGTGAAACGACGAAATTTACATCTCATCGCGTAAAACACCTAGTAAATGATCCAAGAACGGGCGTTTCACACTGAAAAGCGGAAAGGTGAATTTGACGTCATGTACATTATAATATTTGCAACCGTTTATTTTTGAAATCTTTTCTATCCATAAAATACAAATAAATGAAATCTGGATATCCTTATAAACCACTTGATTCTAGTATAACGCTGTATAATTTATTTAATGGACGAAATAAAATTTTATCTATATATCTTATTTTTTACCTACTGTTTTTGCCTGTTATAGATTAGCTCACAGATTTTTTAAGTAAAATTTCATCTTAGAAGTAAGAATTAGAATTAATATTATTCGCCTTAACGAAAACTCTTAAGCCGAAACAAGCCACTATTTTCAATAAAACTCCTACGGATACCAAATGTTTTATTTATCCTTAGTAATATCGTCTGAGTGGAGATCAATGAATTTTTTACGAAAGGTTCCCTTTATTCTGTAACAAAATACTTCAACACAATACCATCATATACAAAAGAATAATAGACCATCGCGTACTTGGGGGCACATATTGTAGCCAAATTTCCAAAGAGTGGAATTTTTAATACTAACGCAGAAATGTACACAATGCTACCTTTGTCCATCACGGTTAATCGTCTGTGAAAATAAGGTATGTGTGAGGGTGAAAATATAAATATTTTTAAAATAATATTAGCATTTCTTTCAAGCATTACTAATATTGCTATTACCCCTCCAAATAAGCTCATAGTCGGCGCTAGGAGTGGGTGCGACAATAGCTCAAGTGATGATCGAAGCCACAACTCTCGCGTTAACGGAGTGGAGTCGGTATGTCCCACCGTTGAGCTAATGAGGCTTCTAATTTATATGTGACGAGAAATATTTGAGACCCCTTTTTAAGAGAATTGCGCTCGCAGAATCTATAATTAAATTAAACTGTATTTTCATTTCAAAAGGATCTATTTTGAACTCAATTTTCGATATGCAATCTAAATACATTAAACATTACCTCAACCACGTATAATTTTTAAAATAAACTGTATTTTCATTTAAAAAAGATCTGTTATGAACACAATTTTCGATATACGTTGCGCTATTGAGGCTTCTAATTTATAAGTGACGAAATCTTTGAAACCCCTTTTTAAGGAAATTGCGCTCGCAGAGTCTTCAATTAAATTAAACTGTAATTTAATTTCAAAAGAATTTGTTTTGAACTCAATTTTCGATATACAATCTAAATACATTAAACGTTGCCTCTACGACGTATGATTTTAAAAAAAAAACTGTATTTTCATTTTAAAAAGATCTGTAATGAACACAATTTTCGATATAAACACATCGCCTTAACCACGTGTATAATTTCTAAATTAAACTTAATTTTCGATATACAATCTATACATATCAAACACCGCCTCAACCTCGAGTACAACTTTCACATTATCGCCTCACGCCTTCTAGACTCTTTGAAAGATGCAAATTGATTTATAAGGAAGGTCCCAAGCGCTATCACGCCATTAATAATTCCGATTCCGATAAGCCTTGACTTGAGGTTGAAATTGAATTCGCAACATTTCCGTCAGTCACCTGTCTTTTTAAAAACCTTTACCGAAACTTGAGAGTTACCTTATTCTCCTGAGATTCGTTCCATTACGTGCTACAGTAAAATCATTTCACGTGAAAAATGCAATGTTAAAAAAAGTCATTATACAAACATAGTAATACCGCGACATATAATATGACGCTCAGAAATTGTATTTAAAACTATTTATTCTACACAGTACTATTTTTATTATGAATAATTTGACTGTTGACAGAAAGGAAAAAAGACTGCCTACGGCATACCTATGTAGATGCACGAATACTAGTTGAAAGCAACCGCCCTCAAATAGCTCCTATCTTTTCAAGAATTCCCTTTCTCCAGATTTCGATCAAACTACCTTCTATCCAAATTCTCTGATTAGACAGGCTTGTATTTACACAGACAGATGTAACCAACCAACAAAAGTTAGGCGTCCAAGACAATAGGATTACATTACACAGCACAGACACGCACACAACACCGTCTTCGCCGGCGAGGACGACATCCTTTGTTTCGAACGTCGCGAAGCACTCACACCGTCAGGTGAGTCCATCGTGTAGAATGCGCCCGGAGCGCTGCCTCCATCTCCGATGACGTTCTTAACCGTGGTTCGGCTTCGCAGAAGGCACCCTAAGGACTTAAATTTGAGCCCCCGTGATGGCTGGCCCTTATTCACGGCCGGATCTCTGTACTCGGCCCCGCCGCTCGGTGACGTTGTCAAGGCCATTAGAGCCAACTGCAATACACATTCCAAAAAAAATCAAAAGGTCCCCAAATTTTAGTTATTTTATTAACTAACTTAGTCATTTCAATATAAGATATTAAGTATAAAATTTGCCACCCATATCTATCACGTAAAACAGAAACTACAAGTTCAAATTAGTTACATTTAAAGTTAACATTACGTGAATTTAACCAACGTTTCGTATGGTCATTGCGGTCGTATTGAGGATGTTCGATTACACTAACCGTAATGCCGGTTGGTCAATTGAAAGGGCATATATTTGAGCTACACGGGTTAACCGCTATCGGCGTACTGAATACAACTACCTACAAATATTTATTTGTAGCTGTTTAATTATTGCAAAGCATTGCGACTGGCGACCAATGTGGCGTGTCGGTAGCGAGGCTGCCTGAGGTCTGGACGGCCGCTGGTTCGATCCTGCTCGGAGCGGATATTGATAATCGTATAAATATCTGTCTCGTTCTAGGAGTTCCTCCTTATAGGTCTCCCTACCGTGTCTCGGAGAGCACGTTAAGCTATCGGCTCGGTTATTTCATAACATCTAATAATAATCGTTAAGACTTGATAGATAATTTGCTATAATAAAAAAAGAAAATAATTTGAGAACTGCTAAGCGAAACGTTGGAAGTCCAGCGGCGAGATTTGTGCACGATATCGCCCAGTCATGGATGAGGTGGGCACAGCGGACGACGTTGTGGCGCAGCGATAGCGAACCTGCCTTAAACACCACAGGTCGTGGGTTCGATTCCCGCTCGGAGCATAATATGTTTTTATTGACCATGCAAGCATATTTTTCGGTCTGGGTGTATTTGTCCTTGTCTTTGTATGTGTTTTCAGATCCCCGACACAGGATATCACTATCCTAATGGGGCCGTTGAGTGTGCAGCGTTTATTTATTTATTTACAGCTTCATGGTTGCTTGCGTAAACAACCCGGTGATGTCCCAATATGGCGATGAGCGTAGCGCTGAGTTTTAGTGGGTATTGCCGGCACAGGACCGCGTAGAGTGGCTATAACAAAGAGTGGCCTACACCCAGCATATATGTAACAAGTCAGACTACAGATAGTTATACTGATGATTATGAAACACAAACAAAACACTGCAGTATAAATAAGGTCGAAATTGGAAACTTCAAAAGCATTTAACCTCCAATGTAGAATGATTTAAGTTAGGCAATAGCTTCGCCGAACTTACGGTTCCTGTTACTTAAAATTTCTAGTTTCTAGAATAACAATGAAGTTTTGTAGCATAGAAAATTATTTTACAACATTATTAATTAACAAATAACAAGACAGACCGCTGTAAATGAAGTCAAACTTTCAACCTTTGAACAGCAGTTTTCAAAATGAAACAATATCAATATAAATAATATTTTACATTTACGTTTATGTTTTGACATACGCTATTACACGCGTGCATCATTACGGGTTTAAAAAGCCGAACGCACGTACACGGGTGTATTGCGCCGTATACAGTCGAACTGCTGGTAGCGAGTAAGCAAAGTGATTCTATAAATAAATAAATAAACGCTACCGTGTAAAAACTAGCAACCTGTCAAATCCGGATAAGAGTAATAAGCAGACCCTGGGTACATAAAAACCGGGAATAATGCTAGAATGAAGAAGACACTCGACTCCATTAGGATAGTGATATCCTGTGTCAGGGTCTGGAAACACATACAAGGACATGGACAAATACACCCAGACCGGAAAATATGATTGCATGGTCAATACAAACATATTATGCTCCTAGCGGGAATCGAAGCCGCGACCTGTGGCGTTTAAAGCAGGTTCGCTACCGCTGCGCCACAACGTCGTCAACTTCTATTCTATACGATTCAAAAATTATTACGTCTTTGTACGAGTTCATAAGCGCGTCAACGCTTGTATAAGTTGCACTTATGGTAAAAGGCGCGCCTATACGCACTTATACGCGCTAGTTTCAAAGCGCTTTTGGTAGTAACTAGGCTGATATTATTTGTAAAATAATATTATTGGTTTTATATATTATACTTAGGGTTGTCGATTAGAGGCTTTTCTTGTTCGTAAAAGACCACTATAAGAGAAAGCAAATTTTATATAGGTTACTTATATAAACGAGCTTTTCTTTAATAATTTTACTGATATTTGTTCATTTTAAATCATAAATTAACTTAATTTGATTTGTTATCACCTTTTAATATTGTATAACTTTTTATTAAGTTGTTATAATACTGGCCATATCGAGTAGAGGGAAACCTCTAGTGGGGTCGAGACACCATCTGAACGCTGTCAGTGGGAATGAGAAAAGAAACAAAAGTTATGTTGTTTTACGGGAATAAGATATATTGTGAAATTGTGGTTGGATCGAGTTGGATCACTCTTAGATTGTTGGGAGGTGAAGTCAGATCGGTGCGCCGAACCCACTGCTCGAATATATGATATGATACTATGATTTGTTAAAAGGAGTAAATCCACAATAAATATTGTACAGCTTGTTTTGTGCTTGCATTTTACCCACACGACGCCCACAAGAGTTGTAACCACTGATGACGATGTCTATGAGAATCTCCATTCTCCGACATATATATATATATAATAAACTACAATTTATTTCATCAATCAGTTCTCTACTTACATTTATATTAAAATCTTTGTTCCTATTTTAGAAAGAGGTTATGGAAATTTAAACCTCCATTACTTAGCCACAGGTTGACGGATAAATGTCTTAGATTAATTAAAATGTCGTATCTTTATTTGTGAATTATTCTGAAATTAAAAAAAATAAGTGTAGGTATTATTATTTATTTAGAAACTAGCTTCTAGTCATGTTTATTTATATCGAGTCAACAGCCTAAAAATTGATAATACTTCCATACAACTTTTCATCCCCCTCTTACAACCCGTTTTTCGCATTAAAAAGTAGCCTATGTCCTTTCTCAGGCTCTAGACCATTTAAATTGGTTCAGTAGTTTTGATATTATAGCGCAACAGACAGACAAACAGAGAGACATAGTTGCACATTTATAATATTAGTAAGAATTGAACTTGCGATTAGGATATTCAAATTTCCAAAAAAATAAGCTATAAAACAATCAGGGTTGACAAATTTGACATATCTGATAAGTACGAGTGTGATAACCCTATTTAGTATTACAGAACTAATCGAATCAAACTAAACATAGTCTAGGACTATTACGGTCCCCGGGGCTTCCAGTCAACTCATGCGGACTCGATTCATACCGACTGTTGCTGGAATTTTGTAGACATATCGTATTTATCTAGTCTGCGGTTCACCACCATTGATGTGGATTTTGTTTACTTTCATTACACTAAACATGTTGGATTATGGAAATCTTTTATCATTTTTATAGAAATCTAGCGGCCGTTATTGGTAAATAGAAAATTATTATTTTATATAACTTTTAAAAGTATCTTTTAGGTCAGAAAACAATTTTTGATCTGTGGCTCTTTTGCTATTAGTTAATTTGAGTTTTTGTTAAGAAGATAGACTTTTAGCCAATCTTGTGTATAAATTGAAGTGCCTATTTATTTGTTTGTACAAGCTTATCTCTCTAAAGCCGTTGGAAGTTGCCACTAAGATTATAAATGCAAAAACAACTCTATCTAGTTAGCTTTTTAGAACTAAACTAATCTTTCTACTAATAATTATGAACCTGGAAAGAGAATGAACAATTGTACAATACTTTTACAAATTATAGCCCACGCCATTAAAGTCAAGCCATTTTTGTCGGAACCGCCGCCCATGAACATTTGAAGCACACTAGGGCCCCATAAACATCAGCAACACCAGAAATCATGTATGTGCGTTGTCCTTTACATGATACAACTTCTACGTTGATTCTACGTTGGGTGACCTTGAAACGCGGCTAACGAGCAGTCTCTTCAAGAGTTTTGTTATCTAACCAGGCGAGCCTTTTAAGCCCTGCCACAAGCATGTCTAGCACCAGCACGTTTAGCTTATCTAAGTAAATGTCTGTTATTACATTAAACAATATCAGAACTATTTAAGTACATATGTGGGTTGAAGGTCGTGATAAGTAACAAGTTTAAAGTTAGCGTGCTTCTAATTGCCATTTTATCCCTTGGGGTAAAGTGAGTGGATTGTATTTGTTTAATTTCTTAGTGATATTTTTAGTTTTAAAAAGTAGTATTAATTAGCACACACAATGACACCCATTAGGATATCTAATCGTGTATCGGGAGTTGAGCGGGCGATGGGGTCTTCACATCCCAACGCCAATAAATCTAATCTTCTGTGTTATATTTCTCAGAAGTCTGTATTTTAAAAGATGGTACTAGGTAAGGTGCCATTTTTGTTTTCATTTAACTCAGGAGGTAGATGACTGCTTTATATGACGGTAAGATAATAGACTCTAAAAGCGAAGGCGGCTAATGCTGGTGCAAAAGGGAATAGCTCTGGCTCTGCCTACCCGGAAAATGCAAATGGTTACACTTAAAGATTTTTTAAGCGATGTACGGTAGCTAACCGGACTTTCTACCCCTACAACTAGTAAATTTAGGCTTCCTACTAAGCCTTTGGCACTGAAACAGCATAAAAGTTAGACTAATATTAATATTCTACAGAGAACGATGTAAACAGGCTCGGGTTATCCGTTCATCTTCCGCTTACATAATCCTACCACGTACAAAACCGCCTTTATTACGATTCATTGCAAATGCTACGAATTTCCAATAGGCTTTTGAATTTATGTACAATAATTCTATCATATAAACAGAATATAATGCGCCTATGTAATAGATAATGCTATATTTAACAGTAACCATTTAACGAATTGTTTTAATTGATTTTCTTTATATCGTGTCGGTTGGCAAACAAGCATGTGGTCTGCTTGATGGTAAGCAGTCAGCGCAACCTATGAACGCTTGCGATACTTGAAGTATCACAAGCGGGTTGCCAACCCAAAGGAGAGCAGGGATCAGAAGGAAAAAAAGGAAGGGAATAGAGGCGATGGTAGATTAGGCCTCCGGCGATTATACTCTTAACACGAAACGCAAAATACTGATACTGTGTCTTTACTCCGATTTTCTGTAAGAGGGTAGTAGTAGGTCGAAGCGGCCCATTTGTGCCGGGAAGAACATGACTCTATCACTACCAAAATGAGCCTGGAATGTGTTCTTTAAAGCCTTACTGTTTTCAACATTAATGGCTGGATAGAGTCAATATTACTCGCAGAATGTTGAAGTAAAATAACAGTATTTTTATTGTTGCGTTTCATTTGAGTACCTCCTTGATCCATTTTATACTTCGGTTTGAAATATGCATAGTATTTTCCTGCCGTTGTATACGTTCATAAGCTACGGTGATCGTTTGCCGATAAAAAAATATACATATATTTCAAATACTTATAGTTATAAAAAAATACACTGAAAAAAGCTTTTATTTCTATCCAAACACTTACAGAGTATTTGTTAGATAGGCAAAACCCTTCGCGCGGGTAATGATGTGGAAGTAATGCCTTCATTATGCTGATAACTTGTTATTTATTTCAATGGGTACCGTGCTGTTGTGAAACGTTTCATAGATAGCAATGTAATGTGATAAAGTTTTTTCCACATTATTAAATTTTATATGAGCCTTATAGTAAGGGATTTCATTGATGTGTTTGGGAAACACTGTAATTTACACTGTTTTCATATCAGGCTTTCAATAAATACACATGTAAAATAGGTACTGCTAGAAGCGGTTTTGAACGATATCATTTTAATAATATAATTTGTATTTATAAGAAATAAATAAAAGGACAACCATTGTGGCGTGCCTGCTTTGAGCCTCCACGGTTACGGTTTCCATTCCCTCTCGGTACAGATGTTTTAAATCGATCGATCTTGGGGGTTGTCCTCGTGGATCTCCCTACCGTGGCTCGGAGAGCATGTTAAACTATCCGCCTCGGTTTTTATCATAATATCTGATAATAATCATTTACTGTTGATAAGTAATTTATCCAATTAGTTACTGGTTTGCCCTTTGGGTTGCGGAGGTTAGATTATAATCGCTATGTATAAAAACTAGTAAGCCAGTGAGTTTGTATTCGAACTGAATATAAATTCACCTAAGAACTTTTTGTACGTCACGCGATATTTTTGTTATTTCTTAGTTGTTCAACAGGTTTTACCTCCCTGGTCCCATATCAAATTTGTACCTAATGATAATCGCGGACTTCAGAGATTAGAACTGTTCAAAGTATACCAACAAATGATCTGCGATCACTACCTTAAAGTGTATGTCTATTAATTTTTTGTGTACCTTAGAGCTTTACCATAGACAATTTTATGCGGTTTGTTGTTTTTGAAACGGTCCAGTTATTCATAGTTTCCTTTTTATTGTGAAAATAAATAATAGTAACCTTTAAACCAATTGGTTTAAAAACGTTTATGTTGAAAAGCAATTTCGTTTTGCCAAGTCCAATACTTTAAAGCTACAATGTGTACTAATAGGACGTGTCCAATTCCTTAGTAGTATTTTAAATCAAAAATATGTTTGTTCGTAATTTATAATTCTTTGACAATATTATACGATAAATATTTTACATAAAGATACTACAGTTTGGATATTTTTTTCCACAAAATTTCGCCAATGACTCTCCCGTCCAATTTCTCTCAACTCCAATCGTCTCAACCGTCATAATTTTATGTATGAACAGGCACTTCCATACAAAAAAATGTCCAAGATTCGCTGGTGCTCCTTCGTAAATTCGCAATAACGCAACGAAACGAAGCTAGTCACAAACTTGCGACATAATCGTGTGAAGTAAGCGTCGGAAGCTTGCAGCATAAACGAATAAAGTTAGCTTGTGACTAACTTCGTCGAATTAGCAAATCTTCGAATATATTTCCGTTATGGAAGCTTTGGTTCTTAGTTTATAGCAGGTAAATGGGGACCTTAGATAGTAATTCTTTACGCATTTCCTTTCATACAAGCAATAAATGAATAAACGCTACACACTTAACCCACTGGGATAGATATCTTGTGTCTGGCACGCACACAATGACGAAGACAAACACACCCAGACCCGGAACACATTCCTGAATGGTCAATACATCTGCTCCGAGTGGGAAACGAACTCGCGCCATGTTGCCTGCGCCACAAGTCATCACGTGAAATATAACAGGCAAGCAACGTCTGTTTTAACAACTAGTTATCATGTTACTGCCATGATTTATGTTAACTCCACTCCCATAGTTTTTCAATTACATAGTTGAGAATACTTTTATGCTTCAGTTTATGAGCTAGCCTCGATTGAATATAAAGATAACCTACATTGTATTTTCTGTATGAATATTACAGTTGAACGTTTTTACAACCTTCTGACGACCAAAGACCAAAATAGATTCTATATTCGTGTGTATTTTTAAAATATCGTTTCTTATACACTAAAAGGCTCAATAGCTCAACTGTAGAAAGACCGATTTAAAATACGAGGTTCGATCCTGACCTTGAGGTATTGTCGTACCCACACACACAGGCCCTCTGTGTGCGCTGCCCCAGTGCAGTGCAGTGTAGCAAATAAAACATCGCCACATATGGGACCGACTTATGTTACAGAATTTTTTTTTTTCTTTATAATTTAGAAATCGGGTATTTTTACTAAAAATTATTTTATTTTCTACTTTTTAATTAGGAATGATAAATACTTAATGGTTTTCTCAAAGATGCCATTCGCAGAACGGGACTAAATTGATACACATGGGAATCACTAGAGTTGAAATAAAAAGAATCATCAAATAAAAAAACTTTTTTTAAAGTCAATTTAAAGAGAATGCTATTCTAAGAATAATGACTAATGAATAAATATTTTTTTGTTTTTCATAGAATGCAGTCATAATGTTATGACAGTTTAATTATTATTTAAGGAACTATTTATTTACAATTTAAAATATTCGTAAGTGTGAAGCATCACACGGTAGTCACAAACTATTTTTGAAAGTGTTCGCGTTGTGCCAAACCACGACCGACCCTCGTTTGTATAATTTAATTCTATAGGTCCATATTTCAAGTTTTCGAAAACATTATGAATTTAATATTGTTTAAAATATAAATAAAGCACCTTATAAACATTTTGGTGCCCGTAACAATATAGACTAATATTATAGTTTGTTTGTTATGATTTAACCCAAAACTACTCGACCGATTTTAAAAACTCTTTTGCCATTACAAAGCTACCTCTTTACTAAGTAACATAGGCTATATTATATTTTCAAAAAATAGAGATCCTACCCAAAATGGAGCCTTGTTACCCCAGTTATCGCGAGTGCAATAAATTATTTTTATATTATTCAAATTAGCCGAGCCAACAAAATTTTTGCGGACGAATTCGCGGGCGAAGTGCTATAGGTATTAAGTAAGTGTTTAGGTACCGAATTCTATTTAAGCTGATTTCTTTAGCAAAGGTTCACCACTCTATACATAAATTATATTAAACTATATATTAGGTACCAATATTATATCCACAAGCGCGTGTACATACTGAAATACAAGAGAAATACTTTCATAATCATTATTTTACATCAGTAAGTTTAAGGATTAGCATTAAACTATTAATGTCTTCTATTAAAAAAAATATGTGTACCGGATCTTTAGAATGAAAACTACGTAACTAAAAAAAGCTACGTTTTGTGAATGAACAAAATAAGTTTTAAAATATCGAAACGTGTACAAGCTTTCGTTATATTTACGCTCGAATGTGGCTATGTTTGGACTATTGTTACAGAATTTCGTTTTATTATACGCTAATAACCAAATTTTCGATTTTTTTAATTGTGGCGTTTTTCTTCTAAATGTGCGTTCCTTCTTAACTAAAACCAATAAGTAATTATAGTTAAAAGTAAAAGAACATTGTTGCAAACCGTTTTGGTTACAATGTTTCTATACTACACATTTACATAATATTGGCTCCATTAATAATTTTATTAACACACGCTGTATGAAGTGTATAAACTTATATTTAGCTACCACTATGAATATATTGCTATTTTACAAAACTTCAAATATGAACATAATCTTAAGCCATTTTCTGAATTATGATGGAAAATAATGCCCACTTTAAATTTTTCAGTTTTCATGACACTACCAGGACAACTTATATCAACCGCCATAGAAAGATTTTGATCTATATCGATATTTATATAAAATGTTTGCATGAGACTAAAAATAAGTGATTTATCTAATAAATTTTCATAATTTTTAGAAATGTTTGTTTGTATAAGGCATCAACTAAACTACAAACCCGTTACAGCCTTTTCAAACATGCCGGTTGCCGGGTAGCCGGCACCGGATGTCCGTCACCGGGTCTCTGGTAGCGAAGTGTTTGGCACTGGCTGGCATAGCGCTTCCGGAGGTCCGCAGGACCGTAACGAGCTCTGCAGAGAGAGAACCAAAATGGATAGCGACGCATGGCATCCTATGTATCGTCACATTCTGACACTGTAAAGGCTCAAAAGCCGAAAAAGCTTTATCAAGTGTTGATCCATTGACCTCGGAGCCAACAAAAGCGAGGGTGCAAACTATGGAGGGAATTTCCCTGCCAAAACCATTTATATTACCTTCCGAGAGCCTTCCACCTGGACATAGTTTGCCATGGCAGGTCTGAAAGTCTCTAAACATACATCGGATCCTGATTGGTCGAAGCAAGGATTTTGTCCTTGTTCAGGTGGAGATTCACGGATGGCACTAATCTAGACTGTTTGTGCGGTGTAAAGCAAACGATGTCCCACCTTACATGCCCTGCGTGCCCTAACAACTGCACGCAGGAAGATCTGATGGCAGCTTCTGACAATGTAGCTAAGTTTTGGGCCACAATAATATAGGTGTTTGCCAGCAAAACGCAAAGAAGAAGAGAGGCACCGAATACCTGGCAACCGGCACGTGTGCAAAGGCACTTACTCTTTGAAATTTGGTGTAGTTGTGATTTATTGGTATCATGTTTAATTTCACTCTAGACTCAATTATAATGTCAATGAGAACGAAAAGACGTACAGGCAGTAGTACAAATATAATTATATTCTATCGTAAGTACAAATATTGCTATAGCGATTTTCCAGTTAACTAAATTAAACGAGAAGTTGAATTTTATTGAATTCCGTTGTTCAATTTCGTCTATCATTTCGAGCTTTAATTAACGACGCCATTAGCCGGATATTGCACATACCAAACGAATTTCGAGATCTTATCTCGTTAAATAAAATTTGAATAGTTTAAAATGGCGTGAACATTTTTTATTTTACAGTACTGTAATTCTCTAACGACTTAGCCTTATAGTTTTTATTTATTTATATACTTTTTTGTACACAACAAAAATACACAAAAAGAAAAAAAAAACATGAAACAAAGCGATATGGAGTATAAACGGCGTCCTTATCGCTTGAAAGCGATTTCTCCCAGGCAACCTTTGGGAAAGAACTTGTAAAAAATATAAAAGTATTAGTAACTATTTATCAAACTCAAAATACGTAAAAGCAGCTCAAATATTTTCTATCTTATAGTTTTAGTATTTAGACAAAATTACTAAAAAATATAAAAAAATATGATTATGTTAAAATACGCCAGCCGAGCAAAAGTCTACTGCGGATTGGCGGCTATACAGGCCGGTTTTTCCGATCTGTTCCCTTCACCGTAAATCACAAAGCAAATTCAATATAAGGACGTTAAAATATCGAAGCGAGGTAGACCTATTTTAGCATCAATATGGCTATCAATCAGAATCAGCGTAGTAAAACATACAACAACATAAATTTGTAACTTTAACGGAAAAAATCTGTAAAAGTTATTTAAAAACGGTAGAATGTACACTGAAGCTAATGTTTTATATCTCGCCATTTTTAAATAAAATAATTCAAATTTATTCTCACAAGAATATAAAGCCGAGCGGAGATAAGCTTTGAATATTCATTGAAATAAACATTGCTAAGAACAAAAATAGTTCGCGTACCATTAGCACAATATTAATATTATGCTACTTCCTCCATTATATTGTAGGAGAAATAATAATTCAACTTTTAATCCATAGCTTCTTTCTCTTCAGCATGTTTCGCGAGGAGGAGTCATGTCTGTAGATCATCTTGTTGCTTAAGGACATTTTGAAGGCATCTGAGCACTTTGAAAATAAATTAACAAAAGACCTCGTTTAACCGTCACCAAGAAAGCAACAGTTCCAGATGTGTAGCGACGTAGTGTAAGGTGTGCCATAAACCCTGAACAAAAGATTTAATCTCAAATAAGAAAATATAGCCTCCAATATCTTGTTATTTTCAATATAAATTAGCCGGCTTGATCAGAGAATTAGTACCATATTAATATATCGGTTCTTAAATCTCCTTTGCCCAGTAATTTCACTAGCATAAAGTGCCCTTCAAACCGAAACACAGTAATATCACAGCAGTAGTGTCTTTGGCTAATGCCAAAGACACTACTGCTTTGTAGTGGAATATTTGACACTGCGGTGGTACCTACCTATCCTGCCGCTTGTAACTAAAGACCTACCACAAGTAAATACCTGTATTTCTGGTGATAGTAGACCTACCAGGAAAGCAAAGCGTCAGATTTTGCATAAAACAAATACAAATATGTAAATATTGAAAAGTATAATAACAGTGTTCTAATTGGGCAGACTATAGTCCTAAATCCTCGTTTATATTAAGTATTTTATTTTTTAATACTTTTTCTATTTTGTCTTACTCGTTACTCTCTTACGTGTTATTTCAATAACTGGCATAATAAAAGGGCTGGCTCGAACGGAAGGAATTCCTTCTGACAGAAATTTAGCTTTAGTGGTGCGAAAAGAGCGCTGGAGGCCCAATCTCCCACCCTCTCTTCTCCCTTCCTTCATAGATTCATAACGGACGGTGCAGCGTATGCTTGTTTTCCAACCGTAAGGAGATTAAAAAAAATACCCATTTTACTTTTGAAAAGATAATTATAAAGTCAACAAGCACTTGTATTTAAGCGCTTGTAAACAAAACTATCGATTGATATTATTAAGTTATAGATTAATAGAGTATAGTCCAACTAATAAACGGTAGATGAAGCGGTATTCTGTTTAAGTCCATTAATTAATCCAGTTTTAGTTGCGGACCTTTTGGTTAACTATGAACGGCATGAATTATTAAACAGATCACTGTAAGCGGTTTACGTGCAATAAACAGCAAATCCTTCATCTTTAGAATAAGTTATCGTTTTTAAATAAAAGTACCGTTTTTAATTATATCATTTGTTATTGGATTAGGTAATACATTTTAGGACCATATTTCAAAATAAATAAAATTGTACTGTTTTTTTTTAATTCCAACTTAACAGCTTTACACTAACTGCATATGAAAGTATATACGGTACTTGCTTATAATAATCAATTTTTAAAATGTTTGTCTGACTGTTTGTTCTGGCTAATCGCTGAAAGGGCTGGACCTATTTTACTTTCACTGGCAGGTAGCTGATATTATAAGAAGTAACTTAGGCTATTTTTATTTTAGAAAAAGAGCCCATTTGTAATTGATATAATTAATAGAGTTATAATTATCTACTCTCGATATAGTTCGTATAAGAAAAAAAATTGATCCGCTTCTGATGTTAGAGAATAACGTTCTGACAGACACTTAACACGACATACCTTAATGTATCTCATACTGGTCAATGCTAAAAGAATACAATTTTAATACACTTACAAAGGAAAAATACTTGGTTACTCAGATTTTCTGAATGCAATTCTGCATTATAATATTCGTTCCGGGCATTGCTAGCTCAAAACAACATTTCATTGTTACTATTTCCTGGGTAACTTGGGAACTGTATTTATAGCGCTGCGATGGTCGTCTTTTATGCTTTAAAATATCCTATCCAACTTATTTTAATATTTTCATTGCGAAAGTTTTTGAGGATGTATGTTTGTTACTCTTTCACTCGAAAACTACTGAACGGGTTTAGATGAAATTTAGAATACATATAATTTATAATCGGGATTAATAAACACATAGGTTAAAATAAAACGCACTACAGGAGTTACATTTCGGTATAAATGGGTATTATGGCATTCAGATTAATTATTTATTATCGGTTTAAAGACATTTATTTCTCAAAAAAGAACACAAAAGTTCACTTATTTCGAGAGTTAACAACATTTGGGGAGTTTGTTGTATAATAGCACTCCATGAAACAAAATAGTCTTTCCTCCATATTTGGTTCTAGTTTTAGGTAGTAGCAATTTATTGCGTTTTCTTAGACAATGTGTATATGTTTGTGTTTGAAAATTTAGTTGGGAGTGTATTTTATTTTTAATTATTTTTCTAATCAGGAGACAAGTTTTAACCACATGAAGCTGACTTATATTTAGAATTTTCGTGTCTTTGTACAAGGTATTGGTAGGCGTTAAGTAATCCTTTTATATATATTGCTTTAATTAATTTATTTTGAACAATTTGTAATTTTTGTATGTGTGTTTTCGCAGCGTTTCCCCAAACTTCCACTAAATATTCAATGTGAGGTTTGACTAATGCATTGTATATGATGGGTCGCACTTTTTCGGTATACAAGATGATATTCTACGTAGAGCTCCCACTAAGGGGGAAATTTTGCTTTTAATTTAAACTAAACTATTTATTACTGTCTTATTAATCCAATCATCTTTTGGTTTGTTCATTATTTTAGTTTTAGTTACTTTGTTGTCCTTAATCTTAATTTTAATAAAATTTTCTAAACTGTAATGTTCATTTTTAAATTTTGATTCTTCTACAGATTTATAGAGAGATATGTAGTTTGTTTTTGAATACACGTAACTTTCTTTTCTAATACCATGTTTTGAAATTTTAATACTAACGTACAGTTGTTTATGATCAGACAGAGGAGAGCTATGTGAAATTTAGTTTCAGGAATATTTGACGAAATATGATCGATAGAAGATTTAGTAGTTTTGGTTTCTCGTGTGCAAAATTCATCATTCAGATTATTCAAAATTTGGTATCCAGCTTCATTCAATAAAGAAATATAATTTTTTGTGTTACGGTTGTCATTTAATAGGTTTATATTGAAATCACCAAAAACCAATGCTCTTCGTTTTCGTTCTAGGAGATGATTGTAGGTTTCCAAAAATTCATTTATATTTGTGTTTGGTGGTCTATATATGACTCCTAAATTTAAGGCGTATTTTTCTAAATGTATCCAAAGATATTCATTTTGGTCCTTATTAATTATTTCAGTGCTGTCTAACTTTATGTTTTTATGAATATACATGGAGACACCCCCTCCAATACGACCTTTTCGGTAATTGTATATATGAGTATAGTCAGGAATTTGGAGTGAATTTGCCTCTAATTCTGATTTAATCCAAGTCTCGGTTAACAAAATTACATCTATAGTAGTGTTCATGGTTTTTAGTATGCATTTAAGCTCGTCTAGCTTGTAAAAGAATTTTAATGATTTTTTAGTAATGGTTATATCCGTATTGCATGTTAGGTTTTGATATGTAATGTTTGAATGTCCAGTTTCATCTCTGTCTATGTCATCGTCGTAGGCTTTCGGCGTGTTTCGTTTTTGAATTTTTTTGTAATTTTGGGAATACCCTTGATGTATTTTATTGTCAGGTCAGTTTCTCCTTCTTCATGTCGAGACTGTAATTCTCTGCGAAGGTTTTTTATATGTAGTTGTTGAAAGGGGGTTTGATCAGCAAATATACGAGGAGCTGTGACAGGATCCTTTATTTTATTTTTCAGTATAAATTTCGCAGTTTCTCGACTCTCAAAACATACTTTTATTGGTCTATTTTTAGTTTCGGTGTACTTTCTGGGAAAATATGATTAGTCGAGGATTTGGGCATTCAGGGAAAATTGTAGCTATAACTGCCATTGCTTCCTTTTTATCATGTTCACGTCTATATGAGCTATTAGGATTTTGCGGTTCAGGTATTCCTATTATAACAACATTCTTTTCACGACGATAGCGCTCTTGCATTTCCAATATGGTATCGTCATATGAGAGGTATTTTGGCGGTGCAGAGTCAGAGTTATTGTTTTTTAGCTTAGATACTTCATCTTCGACAAGACATATTTTCTGTTGTAATGAGTTGGTGAGAGTTCTCATATTATTTAATTCAGTTTTAATTTTTTCTTGTTCTGCTACTACTGACTGTAAGACAACACTATTTCCTTTAATTTCACTCTTAATCTCCTTTATTTCTCGGTGCAGAGTTTCGGACCTTTCTTGTTGTGTTTTACTTAATTCTTGGAAACAAGACAACATTTCCTTGCGAAAATCTGCTAACATATCTGCGCAGTCACATTCATATTTCCGTTTTCTTAGCACTCCTTCTTTATTTTCCATCATGCGTAAATCCGGAGTAGATTCACTTCCGCTAACATTTTTTAATTTGCCTTTGTTTGCTAGTGAATGTGAACTCATCTTTATACTGAGTCGTTAGTGGCTGGATGAGTCACGGTATGACCGAGCGAAAAGGAAAATAGCAACTCGCCTGTTTACTCGCGGGGGTGAAGAGCGCTGCACCGGATGATTTCTTTGTTTCACAGATCAATTAACTATAGACTTTACCGTATTATAGATTAGGTTACAACTACTATGTTCTAATTGAATAAAGTTTAATAATATTTTCTGTTACTAGTAATACGTCTACTCCGTGCGACACTCCGTCCGAAAGTTTCAGCATATTATAAATGTGAAAGGGAACTGTATATTCCTACTTCAATAACGGTGCCTTATTAAAAATCACGGGCGTCGCCGCGGACAAAAGCTAAGCTAGTATAATTATTATAATAGTTTTAGAACAGCTTATGTAATGGAACTATTTTTTAAAGAATCGAAATGTAATTATTTCATATAAAGACTACTACTGTAGTCTTTACATGAAATAATATAATTTTTACTGACTTCAAAGAAAAAGAGGGTACTCATTTCGGATGTTTGTATTTTTTATGCATCGTCGAGCATAGCTCTGTGTTTTATACAAGGATTTTTAAGATTCCTTTTTAGTTCGAAAGAAGTTTAATCCGAAATGGATCCATTATAATTTTCAAAATCGATTTATTAGTATGATTTTTAAATCAAAATTACCGGAAAATTTATACTTTTACGCGTAAGCTTACGCTTTTTTGTACGAACTGAATTTAGAGAATACATACTTTGTTCTACCTGAGTTTTAGGCACGTATTGTAACTGTCATGTTTTGGCGGCCCATTCATGAAATTGATGCAGAAAGGCTTAATTAATTATGGACGTGGACTTGCAAGTATCCACCAGTATATAGTCTCCTCAGACTAATAAATAATCTTCTTGTAGATTCACAATATAATTTATTTGTTAATTTCTCCTTAGACTAATAAATAAACTTTTTATAGCTGACAATATAATTTTTACATCACATCTTGTCACAGTTAGTCGGTACGTCGTTTATATTTTTCTCTCACAATACCCTCTTATATCTTGCTAACAATATAATAATAATTATCTATTAAATGTCTCCTAAAATTATGATACAGACTTATTTTTAAATAAAAGAGAATAGTATCTGCGGGTCTGTATAAGGCCGCGTCTCCATTCCCCTCTCCGATAAACTGCGTCCTTTTTCCTTTACCTGGTCCTCTACACTGCCAACTTTCGCTGCAATCTGCTCGATTTTTGTGTAAGGCTCCCGGGTGTCATTTTTTTATGTTAGAAGTTGGCAAACAAGCATACGGCCCACCTGATGGTAAGTGGCTGCTGCACCGTATGAGCGCTTGCAGCACCATTAGTAGGTGCCACTCGCGCGTTGCCAACCTCGAGATATTAGTTCTTAAATCTCGTTCGCCCAGTAATTTCACTAGCGTACAATGCCCTTCAAACCGGAACACAGTAGTGCCTAAGCACTACTATTTGCCGGCAGAATATTGGACACTGCGGTGGTAACGTAGCCGGCCTCTTGCAACAAAAGACCTACCACCAGTGTGGCTGATTGCACTGGTGGAATAATCTCTGCTGTGACAGAGGTTATCCCAACAGCGGGCGATGGGGTCGTCACAATCCGACGCCGATAAACCTCTGGTTTCAATGTTATTTGCGCCTGAAGTCTACCTCGATTTTCTTGACTCTCCCTTGAAGTATCTGTCTGCAAACGCGAATCCCGTTGAATCACACACTTGCCAATCTCTATACAACAACACTCGCGATTTAGTAACTTTTTCTAATTTTAATGAATTTTTATTACAGGGCTAATGTTTATATGACGAGATCTTGGTGTATACTAAACAATATTCATGTAGACCACGTGAGCGTAGCCGCAAACACAGTTCGTATCGATATATAATAAAAGTTCATGCAAATTTGAAAGCTCATGCAATTTTGAATTTGAAGCCTCAATAGCTCAACGGTGAAATGTCCGACTTCGCTCCGTTACGCGAGAGTCGAGGGTTCGACCCTGGCCCCCTTGAGCTATTGTCGTACCCAATCCTAGCGCAAGCTTCGAGCTTATTTGGAGGGGCATTGCTAATATTCTTTAAAATTAACACAATTCAAGCGATTTCTTTTCATGATATTAAAAATTTATGTGTAATATAGATTACATATACACTAAATCGATAACGATTGCGGAACAGCCTTCTTTTTCTTCTGCTCAGTTACTCTTCTTATCCTATCACTCTGACCTTCGACAAAGTAACAGGTAACGCATGGTGATGCTACTAGTTTTACTGAGAAAATAATAATAATAATAATAATAATAATATAGCCCGTTATTTATCCTTGACTTAACATACTATAAACAAAAAAATGTTTTTAAAAAAAGTAAATTTCAGGTTGAATTAAGTCATGGCCCCATCTCGGTATAGGCCTCCTCAATTTGCTCCATTCTTCTCTATCTTTTGCTTTTCCTGTCCACTTTTCACCTGCTATTCTTTGTATATCGTCTGTCCATCGATCTCTAGGTCTACCCCTTGCCCTTTTACCTTCTGGTCCGCTCCACATAGTAACCAGCTTTGTCCAGCGTTCATCTGTTATGCGCGCCACATGGCCTGCCCATTTCCATTTTAAGCGCTGTGCATGTTTTCCCGCGTCTATAAGACTTGTTTTCTGTCTGATATCTCTGCTATTTTTTCTGTCAATGAGCTTGATGCCTAAGATACTTCTTTCCATAGCGCGTTGGCAGGACCGTATTTTGTTTTTATTGTTTTTGTTAAGAATCCATGTTTGGGCACCATATGTTAGACACGGCAGAATGTTGGAATCCATCACTTTCTTCTTGAGGGGTATTGGGAGTTTTGATTTCAATATTTCTTTTGAGCACCAATATTTTTTCCATGTTAAGCTGATCCTTCTGTCCAGCTCGTCTCTGTGCCTTGTATTCTTAAATGAGATCTGTTTTCCCAGGTAAATATAATTATCGACATACTCTATTTGGGTATTGTTAATAACTAT
Source organism: Hestina assimilis (assembly GCA_023373885.1). Taxonomy (NCBI): domain Eukaryota; kingdom Metazoa; phylum Arthropoda; class Insecta; order Lepidoptera; family Nymphalidae; genus Hestina; species Hestina assimilis. The sequence goes on along the minus strand of CM041760.1, from coordinate 4,625,390 downwards.
GGGGTTTTTTATACTGTTTGTTGCTAATTTGGTTTTTAAAGTATTTAATTGTAACCCAATATTGTAACTTACAGTGTTTAGTTCTATTAACATTTCTTCTAGTTGCTTTGAAGTTGTCGAAAATAGAATGATGTCATCTGCAAATCTTAGATTGCTCAGAAACTTTTGGCCTATTTTTATTCCTTTTCTTTCCCAATTTAAATTTTTCATAATATTCTGTAAAACAGATATGAAGAGTTTTGGTGAAAGCAACTGAGAAAATACAATGAGAAAATAAGAATACAACAGTAAATACTTTCAATTAGGAGGCTTGTAAAGAAGCTTGGTTGATGATTTACCGGCGTCGGGATGTGACGACCCCATCGCCCGCTGTTGGGATAACCTCTGTCACAGCAGAGATTATTCCACCAGTGCAATCAGTCACACTGGTGGTAGGTCTTTTGTTGCAAGAGGCCGGCTAGGTAGGTACCACCGCAGTGTCAAATATTCTGTTGCCAAATAGTAGTGCTTAGGCACTACTGTGTTCCGGTTTGAAGGGCACTGTACGCTAGTGAAATTACTGGGCGGACGAGATTTAAGAACTAATATCTCGAGGTTGGCAACGCGTGAGTGGCACCTACTAATGGTGCTGCAAGCGCTCATAGGCTACGGCAACTACCATATATACCATCAGGTGGGCCGTATGCTTGTTTGGCAACTTCTAACATAAAAAAAAAAAAAAAAAATGCAAAAAAAAAATTGTGAGCCGCTTTCTCTTATGCCTTGCGCTATGTCTAAAAGGCTTGATGTGGCAAACACAGCAGTTAGCACTTTGCGCTAGTTTGAGACTGCCTCTGCCAGACTTTTGCATATTTTAATTCCTTAACTTTTCAAATTGGGGTTAACAAGCGATAGCAGAATTTGAAGATCAGAGTTTGCTTCGGAATTTTTGTGCTAAAATACTTACTAAAATTACATTTTAATTAATTTGTTGATAGGTTTTTTACATTTATTTTAAGTTACGGTTCCTTATTGAATTTTAAACTTTGACTGGCATTTTTAATTTTTGGAATATTTTTTAGGAAGTAAATTGGCTAAATTCCCAATAGTGAGAAAAGACCTTATGTTCTATTAAAAAAGAAAATTTAGGAGTTTCGAAGCACTATGCTACTCTACTACGTTTTGGTGGAAATATTTTTATCTCAACTATTTTCAAGGTTTCCTGTCAAAGTTCTCTGCGGTAATAACTTCCGCCAGTGGTCTTTCCGAACCGATACGACCTAGGAACCTTCAAGATATAAGCCTATGGCTTCCTTAAGGGTCGGCAACGTACCAGTAGGCACTCTGGTGTTGCAGATGTTCATGGGCGGCGTTGATCGCTTAACATCAGGTGAACCTCCTTCACTCCCCTTCCTTCCCTTGGCTCTTCTTAATAATAAAAAAAAAAGATAAAGATCAAGTAATAAAAAAGTTATGACGAACTTTGTCAACAATTTCAAACTTTTGTACTTTATGTATTTCATAAAAAATAAGCTAAATCTCTTACTAAAATTTACCTAGAAGGTCAGGATTTGAGCAGTGAAACCATTGTGAAATTCAACCGATGCGGTTCGACAAGTTGGTTGGTCTAGTTTCTGTATTGTCCTAGAATATTCCATTTAACAACCGGTTAATAAAATACGAAGTTACTCGGAATACCCTTAAATTTCATGTTTAATATTTTAAACTTAATAATAATTTCTTCATTTTTATTAATTAGCTCCAGTTGTAAATATGAGGTCTTTAATACTTTAAAAACAATTGTTAGAAATATGCAATCCACAATTCCACTTGCCAGGTGTAACTGGTCTTCAATAAAGCTCTAGCCAATGCCAAATCTTTTATTTACCATCCCTTATAATATCATCTGAGGATTTTTTACGAAACGTTTTCTTTATTCTTTTGTACAATACACACAATACAATCGCTCAAGAATAAAGGACGTCAACAAGAGCGATATATTCAACGGAATTATAGCTTAGCATTTCAAATATAAATAAGATATTAATATAATGAAAAATATAACATACATTAATAGGCGAAGTTGTTTTAACAAATGATTTATATTGTGATGTGAAAGACTTGTACTTTTTGACATAAATGTCCTTGGAGAATGTATTATCCTATCCTATCCTAATTGATTCTGTTAAATTGTTATTTTTCTTTACGAACGCTCCAGATGGACTGTCAACCGAAATTGTATAAAATAGCTGATCTCTGCAGAGGACTGGCATTCTATCGCGAGAACTCGAAGTGTTCGTTAGTAGAAAATATTAAATGTAGTTTGACAATTTGATTGTTATTGTTAGTTTTGCTATTATTAAGTAAAAATGGAATAAATTGTAATGGAAGATTACAATGATGACGACAGTTTTATTCGACCTCCGTCCCCCATTTCTTACATATTTATGTGAAGTGTATCATATTGTGTTTCATTTGAGCTGTGTTAAACTCAGCGCTAAGACCATCGCGTGTATAATTTAGAATAACGTAATATCTTTATACTATTAATGAAACTTATTTTGATTATTACTAATTTTCTTTCAATGTTATTTTATTTCGTTAATTGATTTTTATAACTGCCTTTTATAACATTAATATTATTTGATAATGTGATAAATAGTGATGCCTTTAAAATAAACCGTCATAATTATTGTGAAGCTTAATCCGTGCGGTTACTCTGTCCATCAAATAAAGATTGTGATTCAAGTATAATTCTTTCGCTATCCTGATCTACCTTCTGTTTCATCTGCAAAACTCTGCGTTGTTTTTCTCTTAGTCATCATACTATAAATTTTAGGTGACAAAACATATATAATGACGTAATCGTTCCTTTTTGCAACCCAGCCGACAATAACTTTATACAGAATTGTTTAACTACTTCTATTTCCATTGAAAACTCTGAAAAAATTTTTGATGGTCGTCCCCATCGACATCACTCATATCTATGGTTCCGTGCCCTGATATTTGAGATTGAAATTAAATTCTCAACGTTTCCATCAGTTACATCAATCTTACAAAGCAAAGCAAATTGAAGGTGCGATTCCGATTAAATGCGATTAAATGATATTGAATAAATTGTAAGCGTTTATATTATTATAAATATTTCTTTGTTGTTATTATAGTAACTTCATAATAAAGTAAATTTTAAATGATTATATTTTATATGTCTTATATTATTAATAGTTCTATATAATTATGTTTTAGTACATGGATTTTATTAATTTCTGACTGGAGACGTTATCAAGAAATAAGTTGTTCCGGGTCTGCTTCTTAAAATTTAGCATAAATAAGTAATTTTGTAAATGGTCCTTTCCAAGCTAACTAACCTTTGGCCAAAACTTTCAAATAGGTCAAGACATCATTCAATAAGGTCTTATCTAAATACCATCAAAGCTATTTATTTTGGTGAACAGTTTTCACGAAAGGGTGCGGCAAACTTTGTACAAAATGAAGATTTAAAAGTTTTCTTCGCATTGGATAAAATATAGTGTAATGTTAAATTAATAAAAAATAATGTTATTTTTTGTGTTATAAGTAGGCAAACAAGCATACGGCCCACCTGATGGTAAGTGGTTGCCGTAGCCTATGAGCGCTTGGAGCACCGTTAGTAGGTGCCACTCACGCGTTGCCAACCTCGAGATACTAGTTCTTAATTCTCCTCTGCCTAGTAATTTCGCTAACTTACAGTGCCCTTCAAACTGGAACGCTGTAATTCCTAAACACTACTATTTGGCGGCAGAAAATTTGACACTGCGGTGGTACCTACCTAGCCGGCCTCTTGGAACAAAACACCTACCACTAGTGTAACTGATTGCACTGAGTGAGTGAAACAATCTCTGCTGTGACAGAGGTTACCCCAACAGCGGTAGGACAATAACATACATTAATTATAGTGAATCAGAAAAATATTGGGAAAGGTAAAGTGCCTCAAATATCATAATCGTACGTAATTTTTTGATCAAGTTTTGTTTTGCGGGCGTTTTTGTATCAAGCTTTTTTTGATAAATATATTATAATTTTACTTAGGTATGTTAAGTATTAATTATATTATAATAGTCAGTGCTAAAATCTTACGTTACTTTATGTAACTTAATATATCTTATAACTTAGATGAATTCTAAAAGATAAAAGTCAAATTTGGTTCTCGTATGAAAAGCAAGAAAAATTACTTTATAAAAATATTTTATTGATTTGAGATTAAACGAAAATGATTGGTAGGACTATTTATATTAAATATATTGCCTTTTAAACTGTACCTGATATATAAAAGACTGCTGTTTTGACTAACTCTCCTTTGGCGTCAAAGGTTGAATCTTCGATTCTGCATTGGACGCGATGGATTTATATTTGCGTGCATCCATTGACGTATTGTCATTATGTTTATATAACAATTTGCTATAAATTAAGTGACACACAAATATTTTTCCTGTACAGAATAATTTAAGTTAGGCGATAGCTTTAACTAACTTGGGCTACTAGTTTGAATAATCTATGAAACTTATAACAGTGGCAAATTGCTTTCCAAAACATTGGCGCTTACACGTTAACACTCACGTTTTACATAATTATCTCTGGTAAACCGCGATATAGTAGCTTCAAAACCTGTCTAGTTATTATTTTTTGTTTGTTTTGATACTACAATTTTTTTGAATTATAAAAAGTAATAAGCTTTATTAAAATTACATTTAAGGAAAATCGATGTATCATTTAGTTTACAGAACTACAGAGGGCTTACCATTAAATCTTATTGCTATTCAAATCACGATCTGAACTGAGCTACATCGCTGTTTCGTACCATCACATATTTATTTATACGTCATGCTCATATAAAATCTGAATCGTTTTACGATCAAAATTAAATTGGACCGAAAAAAAATTGTCACTAAAAATTCATAGTAAGCCTCAGGCCCTCAGGTGTCCAAAAGTTAATAAGCACAAATTAACGCCACATTAGTTTTTTTATAGAATATATTAGAATACAATATATAACTGTTGTGAAACTGAAAACATAAAAATAACGCAACTTTTTTCTCGAATAAATATTTGACCTAAAATTATGGTAAATTTCGTTAAATAATGATAAATTTACAGGATAACAATATTCGTTGTTGTGTATGATGGATGTATTGGCACGCCGCCATCTTGTAATGTCCCTTGCTTTGTGAATGTAGTGCTTATTGTTGTCAACGACTTGACAAATGCCCATTCCATATCAATTATTCGTATAGTAATATCAGTCCTTATTTGTTAGCTTGAAAGGTTGAGTAATATATGAAATTGTGGGTGAAATTCTTCAACTAGAGTATTAGATCTTTTTAGTATTCATTTTAATAAAAGAACAATTTAAATAGTAATTTATTTACTGGAAAAATCAATCACATAAATAATATCAGTGAAAAACCTAAAGAATATCTAGATGAAGCAACAGTATCCGTAAAATGAGTAGGAGCGTCGGAGGCCCAAATCACTACCTCTTCTTATTAAATAAACCCCATTAAGATAATTATATCCTGTGTCGTGGGTCCTTAAACATTCACAATAACAAGGACAAACATACCCAGACCGGAAAACATGCCTAGTCTGCTCCGAGCGGGAATCGATTCAGCGATCTGTGTAGCTTAAGGCAGGTTCGCTTCCACTGCGCCACAATGTCTTCATCCTTCTGTTCTTGGTCTTGGTCTTTGCGGTGTTATAAAAGTAAAAGGTGGGGAAGAGAGATAGGAAAAGGAAGAATTCATAGGGAGTGGAAGTTCGACCCTACAAAACTAACATTAATGTATGAAAGATAAAATTATTGTTACTTTTACTTCAACTCAATATTGCATATCCCTTTGCATATATACCAAAAACAGCGACCTTCTATTAACAAAAGGAAAGCTAAGTAATTTTAGTAATAATTACAACAGCATATATCTATATTATAACCCGTGACATTTGTATAAAATTACTTGGAATAAAATTATAGTGAAGTATAGAAGTACGCCGCATACCGTAGAACTGTATCTAGAATACCTATGTATGTAAGGGTTTAGTTAGAGCCACGAGAGCGTTTCGTTGTAAAGCGACAGTAAAAAGAAGTTTTAACGGTGTAGAACAAATGGGAGGATGGCGTATATTCTTATTTGCGCGTGTACGTGACCACAGACTTTCGTTTGATTTAACTAAAAGGTTTTTAAAATTCAAAGGATATCCAACAGGTCGTGGTATTTTTTCGTCTAGGTAAGCGTTGATATAATAAATTTTATTTATCGTATAAAAAGATAATGTCGGATGTTCACGTTTTAGTTATTTACAAGGATACACATGTATTATGATAAATAAACTATTGTCTGATAAACAATGGCACGGTTCATTTTTTTTTTTTCAATTTACATTATTACCTTCGTTATTATTAAGGTATGAAAAATAGTAATGGTTTTTTTAAACGAGAAGTTTTTGTTTTTATTATCATAATGGTCTATCTTAGAGTTTCATTATAAATACTCTTATAATAAATAAACATTGTGTCTTCTAGAACTCATGCTCCATAAGCTTAAAGTGGTTTGGTGGTGGAAGAGCGTATAGGTTCGTATACCTTACCACACGTGCGACTTATACGAACGTTCACGCGCTTATATGCGTAATAATGTTTGATTATTATACTACTGACACTCGCCACCTATACACGCAGGAACCGCACGTGTAAGCATGTATGTGTATGCCATAACGACAGTATAGGCTCGAAAGAAAATGCTAATTTGAAATAGTCCTTACATCCGCTCTATCTATACGAATAAAATAACTTTAAAAATAGTAAACGGCTACCTTATAAATAAAGTTTATGACACAATTATTCGAATGCCCCAACATTTATTTGCGGTAAAATATTGCGGAGACCCAAAAGTTTTTTAGAGACGAATGCAAGAACTTTCATACTAGTTCCGTTCGATCCAATAAATCAATACTTTGCGATATAATTTAAATACCTAATGCCCACTAACCTTTTTCTCCCTACTCTGTTCCCCATTCTGTGATTGCGTCAGAAAAGAGCTTCTGATACTTATTATGATAATGCAAGTGTCTGTCTTCAGGAGCCCGTAACTTTTGCTACCTCGATTGCTAAAAAAGCGTGTGTATACAAATATACAGTCCATACGCATGTGAAGCTATAATTTTCCAATATAAAAAACAACAAAAGTAACTCAAAAAAATTACATATTGCAATTCACTCTATACAAGAGGAAGGTTTACTGGGAGAGGCTAACAAGAGGTCGGCTAGGTAGTACCACCGCAGTGTCAGATATCATACCGTAAAGCAGTATAATTGTGTTTCGGTTTGAATTGCACTGGAGCTAGTGAAATTACAGATCAAAGGCAATTTAAAAACCAACATCTCGAGGTTGGCAACGAGTGACATCTATAAAAGAATGGTTTTTCGAGCGCTCATAGGCTACGACAACCGTTTACCATAAGGTGGGGGCTTGCTTGCCAACTACATCAATTACTATGTAATGTCGAGATTTTTAATAAAATCAGACTAAAATCTTAAAATTACTAAACTCTAAACCTTAAGTTAGCTAAGGGACAATAAAGTCTTCAAAATTTTAATTACAAATTGCTTAATTTCGTAGCTTAGTGAAGAAAGTAACTAAAAAAGGTCTTTATACGAAAAAACGTCATTTTGGTTTAACACGAAGTAGTTAATGAACTAAAACTAAGCGAACGTGAGGAGAATACTGACATGAGTCTAATGAAGCGACGGATTTTGGGGACGGAATTGAAGAGATGCTAAAAAACTAAGTCTTTTATTAACGTTTGCAACTTTGTGTGGATAAAAAGTACTCATATAATTACTTTATAATTTGTCACATTAGCCCCGTCTCATGTTAGGGAGATGGTGGGAGCCACTGCGGACTGAATTCTGTAACCTGTGTAAATATTCGCAATTTATTCCAAATTATATCTTTGATCCGTTTGCAGTAGAGATATTTGGGCCATGGGGTAGTACTGCAAAATAATTACTAAAGATATTACACTCCAACTCATTCCCATACGGGTGATTTGGCTGGTTAATTTTTCGCCCAAAGAATCGGTATTGCGGTTCAGCGGGGAAATGCAGCTAGCATTCTTGCCACTATCTTGCCACTATAAATTTATGTCGGTGAAAAAATCTGTAAGAAAAATTTGTGGGGTTACTCCAATACTCAAAAGGTTTTATACCCTATAACGAAGCCTCCGCTCCGTCTGTCCTTTAGCGGGCAGTATCTCACTAGCCGTAATATAAATGGTTGGAATTTCCCCAGAATGTGTATAAATTTTCTATTTTTAGGGTTCCATTGACACCGTTTGGGTTAGGAACACTAAAAAACTTGAGAGGTGTCAAGAGACACCCGGATGGAACGAAGTTCCTTTCGATTAATTAGTGAAGGAATTGTTATAAAATTTTATTATTAAATTTATTAAATAAATTAATTAAATGATTAAAAACTAATTAATTTTTTATTTTAATAATCGTCGCGACACCACGCTGTTCAATGCGACTATAACTGGCTTGCTTTCTATGACAGAGAGAGAGACAGACAGAGAAACACGCGCACGCCGCACGGCTTACAACTATAGCAAAAAGTGTCGTTACAACTTATGGTCTTAATTTTTTCCGTCTAGCCCCCTTTCGCAACGCGCGATAAGGAACTTTGTTCCAATAAAATAAAAACGATTGAAATTAAAGTTTTTAAAGTAAAATCGTAGCTTCGAAAAGCAAACAACTGTAATGTTCGTTTTATGATCGCTAGTGTAATGTAAAAAGTTTCGCATACGTTCGTATGGATACGCTTGTCTAATACGACTTCGTAAGAAACATCAACGTTTTATTGCTTAAAGTCACTCTAACAACGCCTCATATGACTATCGTTTCTAAACTATTATTTATTACTTTAATAATATTAATAAAAGTTTTTAAAAATCTTTAAAATTGCCTGTTGTACAAAACTCAGGTACGGTCTTGCGTTGAGTATTGCTCGCACCTTTGGGATGGCTCCGCTAAGTACTTGCTCGAAGCCCTGGATAGGTTGCAGCGACGAGCGATTCGCATCATTGGCGATGAAGAGGTCTCCAACACCCTCGAATCTCTTCAACTGCGTCGTGAGATTGCCGCTTTAAGCGCCTTCTACCGAATGTATCACGGCGAGTGTTCAGAGGAATTATTCTCCATCATACCTTCCTCTCCTTTCCTTACAAGAACTACGCGTGCCGGTCTCCGATGTCACCGTCTAACTGTGGCATCAATTCCTTCGCGAACAAAGAAGTTTGCCAATTCTTTTCTTTGTCGTACTTCCAAAAAGTGGAACTCATTGCCGGCTCACGTGTTCCCTCCTTCTTACGATCTGGGCTACTTCAAACGAGGCGTGAAGAGGCATCTTGCGGGTAGGCAGGGCAAGGGTGGCTAACACGGTTGCATTCCGCAACTCTGTTAGCCGCCTTCGCGTTTGGACTTTATTTCTACTTACCATCAGGTGGAGTAGAGTCATCTGCCTTACTTTCCAAACAAAAAAAAAAAAAAAAAACAAAACAAAACAAAACTCGCTAATGAACTGCAACACTACGAAGTTCATATTTTGGAACGAAATTTTCTCATTGCCTTATTATTAATTGGAAGAGCGCGACTTTATTTATACGCAATTATACCTAATCAATGTGTAACTATTTTTTTATTTTAGAAGTTGGCAAACAAGCATACGGCCCACCTGATGGTAAGTGGCTGCCGCAGCCTATGAGCGCTTGCAGCACCATTAGTAGGTGCCACTCACGCGTTGCCAACCTCAAGATATTAGTTCTTAAATCTCGTTCGCCCAGTAATTTCACTAGCGTACAATGCCCTTCAAACTGGAACACAGTAGTGCCTAAGCACTACTATTTGGCGACAGAATATTGGACACTGCGGTGGTACCTACCTAGCCGGCCTCTTGCAACAAAAGACCTACCACCAGTGTGACTGATTGCACTGGTGGAATAATCTCTGTTGTGACAGAGGTTATCCCAACAGCGGGCGATGGGGTCGTCACATCCCGACGCCTTTAACTATGAGTTACTAGTTCGCCATAAGGGTCGTGGAGGTCAAGTGGCAATCGCTCTGTGTAAAAACTAGTAAGTCAAATCCGGATCAAAGTAAGCTGACCCGGGTAAATACAAATACTCGTATAGTACCGGCAATAAAGCTAGTAAGAAGAAGATAATTAATGTTTAATTTTGCAAATTTGTGTAATGTAATTTCATGAAATAAAAGTTTTATAAAAATTATGAAGGCCTTTTTTGGGTATATTGATTTGAAGCTTGAAATAATTGAAAAAAAAAATCATATTTTTGTGCCTGTTTCGGCATTAAAACTAAACGGATTGTATTGTCACGTAATAGTTGATTTGTTAGAAAGAGATAATCAATATAACACCAGATATAGTTTTATTTCTATGTACTACAAAATTACGCTCTGACGTAATCAAAGGCCAAACTTACTAGCATAATTTATATTTCTAATATAATTTATGGATTTTCGAGGCGCTAGTGGTATTGCCCAGGCATGAAATTAACTTATATGCCTCATAATATGCCCCAGTGACGGTGATACAATTTTGCACATTAACTACTCAGCCGATCATCATAAATTTTTGCATACACGTTGACAAGGAAACAGAAAGCGACATGTAGAAAAAAATCCTGACATTAAAGATATTATGTTTTCTGGGAGCCCACCGTTATAAGATGTCGATATGTACTCTCTCGTAGCGCTGGGTAGAGACTGAGAAGAGCGACCTGCGCGTGTGTGGCTCACATCTGACCTAGCTAGCTTCACGCCATACTTCACACCTATATAATAACAGCTGTCACAGGCGCGGACAACGCACGTCCTCGTCTACGTCTAATCAACGACTAAGATAGATTTTATGTCATAGACATTACATGACGACGTTGTGGCGCAGCGGTAGCGAGAACCTGCCTTAAACGCTACAGGTCGTGGGTTCGATTCCTACTCGGAGCAGATTTTTGTATTGACCATACAGGCATTTTTTCCGGTCTGGCTGTATTTGTCTTTGTCATTGTGTATGTTTCCGGAGCCTCGATATAAGTATCTTTTTGAGTGTTTAGCATTTAATGTTTACAACTAAAATTTTGCTATTCCATCAATTCCAAACCATAAAAATAGCTTTTAGGCACCTAATGCGATACCGCGGTCAAATTGTTGTATACAACTTTATTAAAATAAAATATGTTTTTAACACGTTGCTAATATATTTGAAATGTAGATTCAAACAACAACTAAAAAAGACAGTCGTATAAATGAAATTGTAGAAAAAACTGTAAACTAAACAAAATAAAAGATATCCATTGTATCGAGTAAGCCATTTCGTAAAGGGAACTTGTTGAAACCCAACCGTATCTTTTGGAGACCATAAGTATAACATGTCTCTTGGGACGAAAAAGGTCTACAAAGACATTATCAAAAAACTCCATTCCCTTGTAAACATTTTAGTTAAACTTCGTACTTCATAGACGATGCCTTATATACAATTTTATTTCATACCCAGCCTCTGACCTTAATTTGAATATTTAGGTTTATTGTTATATCTTTATATCACTCCTAAGTCCTCTATAATCTTTTAAAACACAATTTTTTTTTTCATAATCGGTCTTTTTCCTTAATGGCCATAGAGTAGTTTTTTTAATAAAAACTAATTATAAAAATCGACTCAAAAATGCAAGACCGTGCATAGTAGATGCCTAAAAATCTCTGTAAAATAAAACTAAAATATAAACCAATTTGTCACGAACACAGCACGTTTTTACGCGAATTGAATAAATTTTACTGTACATTACTTTGACCCTTCATTTCCCAGTATTACGGAGATGGAATTTGAAATTATAAATATGTACTCATTTGGAGACGCTCATAGCTGAGTGCACCCACTAAAAGGTAAACGATCGGTACGGTAAGCAGCTTTAGACGCAGTCAGTCACTAGATGGGTGATCGCATAGTATTATTTTAACCGAGCGTCTCCGTGCCTCGGAGGGCACGTAAATGTCGGTCCCGGCTGTTGACAATTTGACAACAGTCGATAAGTCGGGTCAGAGGCCTACGGGCGACCTGAACAACTCTGACGCTAGGTTGACCACTAACCACTCGATAAGAAGAAGACTACGTAATTATAGAAGCATTAAAAACAATAAGGCTAGTTAGAAATTTACATAATGTAAACATTTCAAATTCACTGGACGTAATCCCTACTAATATTATATTTGCGAAAGTAATTTTGTCTGTAACGCTTTTACTTCTTGCTTATTTTTTATAAAATTTTGTCCAAAAATAGACTCGACCTTGAGAAAAGACAGGCCAACATATGGCCTACCTGATGGTAAGCGGTTACCGTAACCTATGAGCGCTGGGAACACCATTAGTAGGTGCCACTCACGCGTTGCCCTCAAGATTTTAGTTCTTAAATCTCCTTTGATCAGTAATTTCACTAGCCTACAGTGCCCTTCAAACCGAATCATTTTTTCGGAATGTGTATTGCTGTTGGCCCTACTGGCCTTGACAGCGTCACCGAGTGGGGAGGTCGAGTACAGAGACTCAGTCGTGATAAAGCGGCAGCCCTCACGGGGGCTCAAATTTGATTCAGCCCTTAGGGTGCCTCCTGCGAAACTGAATCAAATCGAATACTCGTTATGCCAAAGACACTACTGTTGTGCGGCAGAATATTTGACAATATAGTGGTATCTACCTAAATGGCCTCTTGCTATAAAAGACAAACCACTAGTAGTAGTTATATGATTTAATTAAATAAAATTTAAGTAGTCATTTTAAGTAGTCTGTGAATAGCTACTTAAATTCCATATAATTAAATAACTTTTTAGATTGGTGCTTTTGTAAATGGTTCGTTGAAACTTACTAATTAAACACATTTCCCAAGTTGAACTCAAATTGTCTATTCTGAAGATAGCATCGAGATTCTTAGACTAAGAATGTTTTCGTCTTCGTCCTAGCATTATTCCTGGTATTTTATTTACCCAGGGTCTGCTTATTTATCTCTATACTCTTATCCGGATTTGACAAGTTACTTGTTTTTACACGGAGCGATTGCCATCTGACCTCCGCAACCCTGAGGGTGAACCAGTAACTCATTGGATATGAGCAATTTACTACTATTGAATAATCGTCGCTTAGTCCTTAGTCTGGCACACAATTTGACTTATTATAAAAAATATTATGTTGTCCAAGCCGATACGACTTGGGAACCTTCGAGAGTAGAGCCTATTCCTTTCTTAAAGGTTGGCAACGCACCTGCATGCCTTCCGGTATTGCAGTTGTTCATGGGCGGCGGTGACCACTTAACATCAGGTGAGGCTTCCTGCTCGTTTGCCCCCTCTGATATAAAAAAAAAACCTATCAAACTATGGAATTCGTTACCTCAGGCCATTAGGCAGTATCTCAGACTTCTGACATTTAAAAATTACCAGTCAAGTGCGTTGTGGACCACGCACAGTTGAATCTAAAGGGTTCCGCAGCATGGTTATATAATAATATATATAATAATAACTTTATTTCGACCAACAATGGATCATATGTTGTTAGTAATACAAGTATCTTACGCCTATTTGTTAGTAATTTCTAAAACTTATTTAACCTAAGACAGGATTAATTTGTCAGCACGTGAATCCGTTAGCAGTGGTTCACATACAAACAACTTCTATTAACAAATGCTCTCAGGACGCCACTTGAGCTGGAAAGAATCCTGCGCAACAACGATGTGCACCGCTTTCGCATAATGGTATAAAACAGTCCACATACGCCTCGGCAAACATCCCCGATGCACTACAAAAACGAGGCATACCCATTAGCATCCTGAAAGCATTGTTATATTGTACACGTAGGGCGTTGTAATGTTTCCGCGTATAGTCTGCCCACAGGCTGCTAGGGTAAAATGTGGTGCAGTAAGCTCTAAAAAGCGTTATTTTGACTGGTATTGAGCAACGAGCAATCCTGCGAACAATTATATTTGCCCTAACAGACAAAGCCCTGCGTTCTCTCTCAATATCTGCATTGTCTTTCAAGTCATAGAATACTACATGGCCAAGATATTTAAAGCATTCAACTCTCTTTAGTGGAACCCCGTGTAACTTGATAGCAGGTACAATAGATAGTCTGTGGGTTAGCAGTTTTGCTAACCCACAGACAGATGCACGCAGCAGAACCATGTCGTTTGCGTAACTAATGTTATTAAGACAGACTCCGTCAATATGACATCCGACACGAGTGCTACTGAGCGTCTGTAATTCTGTATTAGGGCATTCACATACAGATTAAACAACTTGGGTGAGGTCAGGCCACCCTGCCTCACCCCACATTCCAACCTGTAAGACCTTGAGTAGCTCTCTGACCATCGCACAACAGTAACCTGATTTTTATACCAAAACTTAAAAATCATGTTGATCTCTTCAGGCATGCCAGTGAGTTTTAATTTCTGCCATAAGATATCGTAATTAACCAGGTCAAATGCCTTGGATAAATCGAGAAAACAGGCGTAAATGGGTGATGGTAAAGTTATGAAGAATCTTAACGGTTTTAAAAATAATAACGAATTAAAACCGACCGCAAAAATAAGTTGGTAATATCATAGTAATTATTAAAAGTAATATGAAAAACAAAGTTATGGGAAAAACTTATATATCTCTTAAATTTGTAGACCTATCTTCTTCAAACTAAATGTGGATGAAAGTTCATGTGGTATTCTACAAGCTCAAATTTTTCCAGAATTTTAAATCCCATAGTTCAAAAGTTAGAGGGGGACACAATTTTTACGACTTTAAGAACTAATATCTCAACAACTACTGGCTTAATGAAAAAACTCAAAATCAAACTTTCTAAAAAAACTCAAAATCTACCCTTAATTCATATATATATTAAGATTTTATTACAAAATCCTTGTGCGGTTCATGGAATACACCTAATTAGTAAATTTCGTGTAGATAGAGTCAATGGTCTCCGAGTAAAATGACTGTGACATACGGACGGACAGACGGACAGACGGACGGACGGACAGACGGACATGACGAAACTATAAGGGTTCCGTTTTAGCCATTTGGCTACGGAACCCTAAAAACGGTTAAAAGATTTCACTTAATCGGTTCTATGTAATTTAGTGACATGTTATAGTAAATCTTCGTTACGTATATTTTATTTTGTATTTGTGTTTACTTATTTTTATTAAAAAGTTATTATAAGAGTTTCTTAGCACCAACTTCCGCTTTTTATCTATTTTTTTCTTTGCTTATGAATGAAATATATTATGGAAGAACTGGTTATCACAAAAAAGTGATAAGTCCGCCTAATGCATGCATGCATAAGATATAAATATAACATCCCTTTTTGTAAATTGTCTGCTTATGTGGTGTACAAAAGAATTATTATTATTAATAATTATCATAATAATAAACGATTATCAAAGAACAAACAAATACAATGTCATTGGGTCACAAGGGTACTATAAGAATTTATATAACTCTCTAGCTAAAACATGTTACGAAAGATCGTCTCGGGTTTCAATGCCGTCGTTGAAATGAGGTAGAATGAAAGAAAAATTAAAACGAAATGTGGGTGAGTGGAAGTTGTGAAAATTTAATTTTGGTTGGACACAAAATAGTAAATGAAATTAAGCTCGGCGAACGTGAGGAGAATGCTGACGGGCGTCTAATGAAGCGACAGACTTTCCTCACGAAATATTAAAGGTACTAAAAAAATAATAAATAAACAACTTTATCAGTACAGCGTTGAAATTTTCACACGCTGTGAATCTGCTGGTGAAATGATGGTCACGTGTCGAGTGTATTTTTTATTGTTGCGTTGTTTACTATTATATAAAATTATAGACTTAAAACGAGGGTCGCGGTTTCAAATTCAGGAAAGTACCTCTTAGTTTTTAAGTGCTTAATTTGTGTTCCGAATGTATCTCGTGCTTAGTGGGCTTAGTGGGTGTCGTGGAAGAAATTGTTATCCGGTATTAAAAAAGTAGTAATAGAGCCCGGCTCCTCCTAGCATAAATGAGCTGGCTTTACCTCACCTCTCACAGAAAATTGGCGTGAACTAAACTATTGCGTTTTGCGAGAGCTCTAGAGGCACAAACACCCATACCCTCCATTCCCTTCCTTTTTTCCATCTCATTCCTTCCCTATTATCTCTTGGGTGGCAACGTGCATGTGATACTTCAAGTATCGCAAGCATTCATAGGTTCCGGTAACTGCTTACCTTTAGGCGGACCGTTTGCCAACCGTCATGAAATAAAATAAATCCTTAATAGAAGAGGAAGTCTTTATCCAGTTGTGGCCCATAAGCAGGTTTTGGGACTTTTCTTTTACGTCTTGACAAAGTCTGCAGCATTAGTATGCTAATGCATGATATATAAAAATATGATTTCGAGTAATGTGTACAACTGTATGTCTATATTATTTTTATTTCACAATTTTGCTTTTAAAATTTCTGCTCCAAACAAGCTTTATTCCAGAAATGAATGTACAAACTTCAAAACACTTAAAACAATTACATGATTTGCCTCTTATTAAGTTTCTTTATTTTAAGGTACTTTGTCAATAACTCTGTGTCGTTTTTGAATATTCTTCGAAATAACTTATTTCGTATTTCCTCTCCACCCATTCTATTTTTACATTCATAAAATCAGAATCATGTCCGAAGGCGTCAATGATATCGTTGACAAAAAGGTAAAAAAATTGTACAATTCTATTTGATATTTTTATATGTAATTTAAACTGACATTTTAATTAGGCAAAGTCCTTGTTATTTTGACCTTATATTTTGTATCTATTGATAAACTGATCCTATAAAAATGTTCAATCACTAGCTGGTGCTGTGTTCGTGCCCCGTCACTACGTAGTAGGGTGTCGCTCTTTTTTCTTTTGAGTGGGAGTCATAAATTTTAATATAGGGCGCGAACTAAATAGTTATAGAATTATTACATTGTTTGTTCAATATTATCAAAAATAATTATTATTCGCTATACAAAATAGATAAATTATGCAATGAAGTTGTTTTTCTTTACATCTAACATTATGTAGTATGTACTTATAATTCCTCAATTTAAGTTGAAAGTGGCTTCTGCACAAGTACAATCATGGACAAAAATGTTGATTTCGTCTTCCGTTGAGTTCCTTATTTATTCATTATCACTATTAATTACTAACCTACAATAATATAAATAAATAGTATAGGAAAGAGGTTATATTGAAATAAAATTAAATGTTTACACACTTGACAAAAATAATTTATATTTTAATTTAAATTTTAATAATTTATTTTTAAAGAACTAAAACAACCATGAGCGAGTGTACCAAACGGGTCGAGCGTCGCCTCGTTACTATAGTTACGCCCCCTTCATTCCGAATTCGGGTGAAACCAAAAATGTGTTACTGCGCATAGTTCAACTTATATTGAGGGAGTTATACTACTAGTAAACAAAGATATATTTTAACTTTATTGGACACAATGAAAGAATGTGTCTGTAGAGCGGTTATCTGCGCGTTAGGTTCACCACCATTATCTCGACAAACAGCTAAATAACAATACTCCGAAAATATACAGGCGGAAGTTATTTTAAAATGGTAAACTTAAATAATACATCTTTCAGCAGTTCACAGCAGAGACGCGGATGTTTCGACGCAACAAAACTGCTGCAACAAAATGAAACTTTCAAAATGAACTCAGATACCGAAACTTTATGACATCGAAATAACAAACAAGTTCATATTTTCAATTGTTTTATTTCGCTTTAATATTGACTGAAATGTTTGACTTTTAAAGTTTTATTTCTATACTACTATTTTTAACCTTACTAATATTATAAATGTGAAAGGATGGATGGATGTTTGTAACTCGTTTACGCAAGAACTACTGAAAGGAATTGGATGAAAATGGGATATTTATCCTGGAAAAGTGTCAGGTTGTCGTGGGATAAACAAATAACGCACTACAGGAGTTGAATTTCGGTATAAATAGGTCTTGTGGCATCCATATAAATTATTATTTTACAGACTTAGCATATTATAAATGTGAACTAGAACTGCTTATTCCTATTTCAATAAAGATGCATATTGGTAGATATTTGTTACTCAATCATTCAAAAACACACAGGATTTGCGTGAAATTTAGCACACAGATAGCTTATTATCAAGATTAACACACGGGATACGTCTTTTCCGGAAAAATATTGGATTTCTGTGGAAATATGGACAAACATGGTGAAGGACGTATTCGATTGAAATTCAGTATTGATGTGTTTTATAGAACATTATTAACAAATCAAATCAAAATTGCCTGGCGAAGCCCAACGACTTACTTTTTTTTTCGACTTACTACTGTTGGCCCCAGTGGTCTTGACAGTGTCACCGTTTAGGGGGCCGGGTCAGGAGACCTCAGTCGGTAAAAGATAGGCAGCCCGCGCGGGGCTCAAGTTAAATGCGTCCTGCGAGGTCGAGCCTAGACTTGCGACGTCATCGGGAACGTTGGGAAGTTGTATATATACTGTAGGAGTGTAGAAAACTCTGATAGTGCGATTAAGGATCGTGACGATCATTGGTCATCAATACCGTTGCGTAGTATGTCATGTAGGTGTCGTTGTAGATTGATGCGAGATGTGACAATCTTGTCTTTCTATCGCGCTACGTCGTGTTGCGTGTAGATATCGCTACACTTGATAATAATTCATTTCTCTTTGGAGCCAATCCTTTCATTGATGACGAGGCAATCCGCTGACTAGTCACCCGGCTTTCTGGAGAGGAGTTAGTATTAAAATAACCTAGTGTGTATGTAGTGTTCCATGACAATATTGTGACGAGATAGGGACTCACGAAAACCTTCTTAATGTCAGACCTCAGCTTCGATTGCCAAGATGTCTAAGATTGAATTTAAATAGGATTTTTATAACCTATTCTTTTTTACCCATCAAAAATTGCGCAAGACTTCAAAACAATAATTACACCATTTATCACTTCAGACATTCAATTTAACTGATCATTTCTTTTCTCATATATTACCAATCACCGAACTTAATATAAGTTGGAAAAGAAATCCTATGAGGGTCGTACAAATTAGGGCAATTTCCTATATATCAATTCTTCCAAGAATCCAAGATAATAGGCCTCCCTCGACGTGAGATAACGAACTTCGTACTGCAGGGTCTCGAGATTGAGAGGGTCACAAAGTTTTTGAGTTTCAGATTTCAAGCCTAGAAACTTTTTTAGTATTGGTAATTTTTTAATTATTTCACGACACCATATTTTTAATTTTTCCTTATTTTACTATATAATAGACTGAAAATCTCATTAAGACAATAATAATCGAAATATTGTACATAAATAAAACTCACAGACATATGCATACACACATAACATACACTTACACACATACATAACTTACACTTACAAACATACACAACATACATACAGAAAACAATTTATTATTATTATTATTATTATCTTTTTTTTTTACATGTAAAGTTTCAACTGTTGTTTAACTTATTTTCCTATTTTTAATTTTATATAATTTTTAAATGTTTCTTTTTGTTTATATTTTAACATAAGTAAATCTAAATAGTTTCTTCTACGTACAACCTTAGCGGGATTACTAAATACCGGAGGAGGGTCTTAATAGCTATGACACAGTGTAACACTAATGTAGTTATTATCGCTATGTATAACTCTTGATTGTACTGCTAATACTGTTCAATATTTTTTTTTATTTTTAATACTATATTAATAAACTAGCGGCCCGCTCCGGCTTAGCACGGGTATAAAATATATAGCCCCTGTCTTTCACTGAAAAAATTATTATAATCCATCCAGTAGTTTTGATTTATTGTAGTTTTGATTATTGCCCGTGGCCCGCACGCGTTAAATTTGGAGTAAAAAATAACAGTATTTTTTCATTATTTAATGAATGTTATTATACATATAAACCTTCTTCTTCAATCACTCTATCTATTAAAAAAAACGCATCAAAATTCGTTGCATAGTTTTAAAGATTTAAGCATACATAGGGATATAAGGACAGACAAAGCGACTTTGTTTTATACAAATAAATAATATACAGAATATACCTCGAAAACACTTTCTAGTATTATTATTTAGTATAATATGAAGTGTAATTAGATAGACGCTCAACGGGGTCCGGAAATACACCCAGACCGGAACTCATGACTATATGGCTAATACAAACATCTGCTCCGAGTGGAAAAGAACCCACGACCTTCGAGGCTCAAAGCAGGCTCCTTACCAGCACGTCACAATTTTACGGTTAATATGTTAAATAAATATAAAGAATATATAAAGACATTATGTTCATCAGTCAAGATTACACCTTATTTTCTTGAGCGTTGCCGTTAAGTTGTAATGAGACTTCCCTTAATTATATACTTCCACTAAAAGGCTCCTATTTTCTTTATTTCCGTATAAGAAAACAAATTACCACAAATGAACAGTTCATATCGGGCATAAATAGGCGTAAGACAAAAAGAACAGTGTGCTTTAGACCACACGATTGAAGTAAAACTTCTTTAGCTAAAAATTATTCAGTGAGTAAAGGCTTAATCTGTCTGCTGTCTGAAATGAATGAATATATACAATATAAAATAGAATGTATATTTCTGTCTCATTCTTTGCCGGCTTCACTCTACAGATTTTTGTATTTTTGTCTCTTACCTGTCGTTTTTCCGTTGCATCCGGTTTGAAATCACAACGATGCTAAAGAAATTTCACTTCAATAAACACGATATAATAATGAACCAAAAAGATCTTACAATAATTATGTAATGTACTGAAGTTTATTTATGTATGTGTACAAGTATCAGCTACAAAAGAATTATAACAATAGTAGAAGCATAGTTTTTTTTCGGAATGTGTATTACTGTTGGCCCTACTGGCTTTGACAGCGTCACCGAGCGGGGGGGCCGTGTACAGAGACTCAGCCGTGATAAAGGAGCTTAGGATGCCTGATACGAAGCCGAACCACGGCTAAGGACGTCATCGGAGATGACGGCAACGCTCCGAGCGTCTACCACCTTATTAACCATCTGTGCAATATTGTGGCGAGACATAAACGATTATTATTAATAATTTTTAAGTCTTTTAGACTATTTACTTTTCAGTCGCTAAACTAAAAAAGTAAGTCATAAGAAGATAATCAATTTCATAACGTAATATAAAAACAAAACAAACTTATACGCTTTATGAAATTGGAATAAAATAAAAGGCTTACCAAGAAACATTACCGTGAATGTTCTCGCTAGTTTAGTATCAAATAGCAGACAGTGTTTGTCTTGAAACACAATGCAATAACTGCCTCTGAAGCAATCCGTGATGTGCTGGCGAAGCGCCATTACTAGAGGAACATTGCTTGTTATTCTTAAATTACGAGTGCTGTAGTACTTTATTCAGTAAAATATCGTATGGCGTAAACATAAGGTTGCAGAACACTGCTTCTAAAGAATATAGGTTTATCAGACACTAGCTTTTGTAAGCGGTTTTGCCCGCATGTGTAACGATAGAGAGCGCTACTTTAGCGATTTAACTGCCTTTTGTACCGATGTTCTTGTATTAAAATTGTTTTATTGTCTTTATTCGGTGTACAAATAAAGCATATTATTATTATTCATCATCTTTGATTGTTCGCCTAAATACACATTGTGATATAATAATAATCGTTAATAATGGCTTATTTGCAACCATCATAAGGTCGTATACAAATGTGAACGATAATAATGGCAGTAGTATAAAACTGTGACGAAGTTACTAACGCTCTGCAGAAAGCTACATTTCTATTTCCAACTTATAATTATATTCCAACCTATCGCCAAAACTATACATATTTTTTAAGCAACTGAATTAAGAACAACCTGCTTTAAACAATCATTTCAAAACAAGCAAAACGCACTGTATATGAAATGTTTTAGTTGAATATAGTCTTGTATTAAATCTTATTTGCATGTTAAAGTTACATAGATAGTACCGAATTCTGTCATTGTTTATTCATAAAATATTCTTTGTTACTTGTTCTTGTTATATAAGTTAATTTCTTTTAGATGTTTTCCTAGTAGTCATATGTTAAATTTTATGTGCATGCAGTGTTTGCTTTTAAATGATTTTACATATTCTGTGCATGTATTAAATTGTACTTACTTTAAGCCTAATAATGTATGTAAAAATCGCTTACAAACCTAATAAAAAAATTTAAAAAAATATAGTATGCTCTTCTAGAACACTTTATAAGGTAAAATATATTAAATCAGAACATGTTAAAGCTCCACCTCACACCGTAGCTGGAACAGTTTTGTATATACGCTAAGTGGGATAGTTTGGAGCCACGAGAGCGTTTCGTTGTAGCGCGACGTTAAAAAGAGGTTTCAACGGTGTAGGAAGAATGGGGAAAAACCGTTTATCCTTATTTGCGGTTGTACGTGACCACAGCCTTGCATTTGATTTAAAAGATTTCAAAGTGAAAGAGATTTTATACGTAGTGAAATACATTTGGTTTCTTTTTACCTTCGTAGGGTACTAATTCATGTATTAATATCCTATAACCATATACTTATTATATGTATATGGACAGGGTCTTCCATATAACTAAAATGTCCAAAGATTCGTAAATTGCACTAGCGGAATAAAACGAAGTTAGTCAAAAGCTTGAAATATAATCGAATAAAGTCGTGACTAAGTTTTCGCTTGTTTGTGCGAATTTACGAAGGAGCACCAGCGAATCTATGGACATTTTTAGACCTTAGTTTATAGTAAGTCAATGTCTATAACAAGAAGACATTATGGCGCAGCGGTAGCAACCCTGCCATAAGCGCCTCAGGTCGTGGATTCGATTCTCGCTCGGAGCAGATGCTTGTATTAACCATACAGACATTTATGGCATGTGTGACATGTGTCCGGTCTGGATGTGCTTGTTCTTGTCCTTTTGTCTGTTTCTGGGTTTATTATAAATAAATAAATAAACGCTGCACACTCAACGGCTCCCATTAGGATAGTGATACACATACAAAGACAAGGACATGGACAAATACTCTCAGACCGGAAAATGTGCTTGCATGGTCAATACAAACATATTTTGCTCCGAGCGGGAATCAACATCATCAACCTGCAACCTGTGGCGTTTAAGGTAGGCTCGCTACCGCTGTGCCACAACGTCGTCGAATTTATTATGTTGCGTTTATATAATTCTGTTGCGTCGTCGCAAAGAGACTAGATTTCGTCCTGTTTTTAAGAATCAGTTTCTCTTAAGTTAAAGGAAGTTCCTTCAAAATATTTGACTTAAGTAATTCTAACAGTCTAATTATTTTAAAATCAAACTGTTTACAAGCTGTTTGCTAATGAAATGTATTACTATTTAATACCTTATAGCAAAAGTTTCTGACAACTCGACTACCCAAAAGTTCGCTGCGATAAAATATGGCAGAGGCCCAAAACTTTTCCTGAGATGAATGTAAAAACTTTTCTTACTAGCTCCGTTCGAGTCTTTTGTCATATTAATCATTACTTTATGATATACTTAAATTTTAAAAGTGACGAAAATTGTATATTTAAAATTGCCAAATTTATCTTTGACTACATGAAAAACACATACAATCGAATAATCATATGAAAATAAAGAATTAAATTCTACTGTGCTTATTGTCCAATCTGTTAGTTTATTAAAAGTAAGAAAGACCTTCATTAATAATAAATTATAATTTCTCTCCCACAGACATTTTCCTATATATTTTTTTTTGTCTTAGTTATAAGTACAATTAATTGTATGTGGGAGGCAGGAGCCCAAGAATAAAGCATATGAAATATTCAAGAAATTTAATCAATTAAACCTTTATGAATGTTTTTTTTTTCAATGCAACGAATACCTTTGGGAAATATTTATAAACCTGAACATTGTTTTCTTACGGCGCTTCGTCAAACATTGTCTACCAATACGAGCAAATATATTTAAAAACCGGCCATGTGCGTGTTCAACTCGCACTTATTTAGAGGATTCCGTACCACCGTTGAATAAAAATATCAAGGGATCCCACTTATTTCAAAAATATTATTTTATTGTTTAGTATTTTTAGGCCGACAACGTACAATTGACGGGTTTATTGAATCAACGTTTTCTAAGTGGCAATTTTTTGGTTTTGTACCCTTGTTTACTCTTCAAAGGTCAAGTCACACAACATTAACTATAATAATAAAAAAATCGCAGTAAGGAACCTTAGACTTGGCAGGACATTGTCTGGATCTCATTACTTTTTAGAGATAAACAAGCAGCTCCATCGAGACTTGGCTAGTTTTTTACAGAATATTTTTGGTGGGATAAATAATACACTATCATAATAATTTAATAATTTATTAATAAAACTCAACAATAATCCACAATTAAAGAAAACAAAAAAATATTACAACGTGATCCATGCAACTATTCATAAATAATAAATATGGCACAATTTATTTGGTATGTTAAGTACATAGAAAACTTAATAATAAGAAAATCTTAATAACTTGTCGCCGCAATTGTGACTTATGAGTCACGAAATATCCGCGCATACATAAGGGTCGGTAATTCACTAAGCTCACTATTGCTACATAAGTTAGTCAATATCTGGGGCAGTACAAACGCACGCAGCAATATAATCTAAAACTCACAATATCGTCGTGCTCTGCGTATGTCGTAGTGACAGCTTGGATAGAAGAAATCTAGAAGCAAGTGCTTAGGTTTCGTCAGTAAGGGACGTTTAACAGTATCTCATTATCAAGATTTCTGTGGTTAAGTACATTAAAATATATTAAATGAAATGTTTTATAGACTAAGTAGACAAACTATCACTGTACGTGGTGTACATAAAACGTGTTTTTACAAAAGACGTAAAGTAACACCGTACTTTATATTCATTTATACGACTTAAAAAATCTTGCTATATAGTCTTGGACATAATGTAATGATACCAAAAGCATACTGCATAGTACACATAATATAGGAATACACTTATTCGCATGACTAGATGTTTTATCTGAATGAGCATCATAGATATGTATTACGCAGTAGCAAAACATCAATAATAATGAATCACATAAAGAAAGTTTCTATCCGTCTGAATAAATTCTTTACCTGACTGGATTTTAGTACTTATTTGGTTACTAAAGGTAGCTTAAAGAATTTGTAACATTTTAAGGGAATGGCTGCTCTTTAACCTTTAGTCAGTAGCAGACGTTCGACCTCCCAAATACAATTATAGAAGAACGGTGTTTGGGAGCGGCAAACTGACAGATTAATCAGCAATACAGCCGCAGGAAATGCTAGAACAATGCAACGTTAGAATTAAAAAAACCTATACATTATACGATCCATTTCACTTACCATTAGATTGCGTAGAGTGCTCTGACGCTAAATATAAAAAAATTAACGCTAGTTAAGTATCATTGCGTTATCTCCGAACTTATAGTAACAGTGGTAATATAATAACGCTAAACAATTTTCAAAAATATAAAAACCATTAGATATGTAAGTAGATGTACACATTTAGTTTTAGATTTATCGGGCAATTGCTTAATGTTTATTATATTTATGGTTATTTTCTCACTCTCATAAATACGATCGCTGTACAATAGGGTTATATCGACAAACAATAAATCTGCAATGTCATTTAATTTAAATAAAAGATTAAATATCATTTAGTCATTTACCATATCTTTAAAACTGATACTAGAAAAGCTGTGAATATGGCTGAATAATGAGCCTTGTTATGACATGTATGCTGACTAGCAAATAAATTAATTAAACAATTTTTAAAAGTCTTAACTAAAACATTAGAATTTGTAGTCTTAATTTAAACTTTCGAATTCGATTATAAAAATATCGATAAAATAGATTCATTCGATGTTAACATAAATTTAACGAATTTTAATCCTAATTAAAATACTTAAAATACATTATTGTTTTCGACTTTAATCTTCAGTTCCGGTTATCCACTGAAGGTATTTAAACGATCTTGACTGGACCGGGGGAGCTCTCGTGTCTGCTCTGCTCACTCGTTGCTGCAGATATGCCGTTGTTTGCTCTCTGTAATTATAAACGTTACTTTTAAATTTGATTAAAGCATATAATATATCATTATTTCTTTCAGTTTAAAAGAAAGGATACCTCACCTGGGTTCAGCAGAAGCACGAGCGTGATAAGCAGGCACATTAGGGTTATGATAAGTCTTTGGCTGAATATTCGGATTTAATGTGTGACTCTGCACTGGTGGATGTGCAGAGGACAACGGAGCCTGATAATTGTTGGGGTTGTATCTATCGACGGATACCCCTCTCGGTCTCTCAATAATCGTGTCTACATTGCTTTTGACATATGAACTTTGAGGGCGTCCACGACCAAGAGTATTAGTTTTCGGCCATTCTTTTGAACCGGCATACTCAGGCTCATAACTTCTTTCTCGCCATGATCGAGGCCTCAATGTCTGGGTCCAACTCGGTGTAACTGTTGCAACATATTCTGAAGGTGCAGCATATTTAGGATCTTCTTCCCATGGTGGTCTTATTGACGTAGTTTCTGTCTGTGTGGTAGTTTGAGAAGTCTTCTCTGTAAACTCCCGTAATTCTTTTCGCCATTGTGGCTCTACAGTTTCAGTCGGTTCATTGTTATCATAATAATATTGGGGTGATGGATCAGGTTGAGCTGGGAACTTTGATTCGTTTGGTATGTAAGTTGATTCTGGGACTGATATGTAACGCCTTTCATATTCACTATAATAGGTTTTACGTCCAGATACCTTAGGTGTCTCAACAACTGGCTTAACAAAAGATTGATTTGGTGCCGGTGGTATATATGCAGTAGGTGTCGGTTTTGAAAATTTACTCGGAGGTGGCTTGGGCTTCCAGGTTTGGTTTGTACTCGGAGCATAGGATGCCGTAGAAGGTGGAGGCTGATAGTAATTTTGATTCTCCGGTATGTAACTTGAATCCTGTTCCCACGGAGGTGGTACGTAAGATGAGTTGAATTGCTGCGTTGATTTTTGGAAACTTTCTGTCGATTCTTTTCTAACTGAAGAAAATTGATTCGATGGGAGAGTAGCTGCTGGTTTTGCATCAAAAGTACTGCTTACCCAACTTGGTTTTGGAGTGTAGCTAGGATAAGCATTTTGATGGAGATTGTTCGAATTACTTTTATATGTGTTTTGAGTATTTTCTACATAAGTCGATTGAAACTCTGGTTTCGTTGTATATTGTTGTTGTGGCAATTGATAAGCTGGTGTTGTCTGTGGCTGATTTAAATTCTGAGTTTGATTTTTTTGACTCCATATTTGGCTAGGAAGAACAGGTGTTGGCGAAACTGTATTAGATACAACGTTTTCTCTTTGACTTTGTTGATACCATTGCTGATTTTTTGTAATAGTACTAGGTTTCACATTACTTAATATTAAAACTTCAGACTGCGGCTCTTCTGACCATTGATTTTGTTGGTAGCTCTGCGTATTTTGGTATATATCCGACGTGGGTATTTGACGATCTACACTCAGTCTTTCGAGAAGTAAACTATGACGTCTTTCAGTTTGGGGCTCGGGTGGGTATACAGGCTGATAAGGTCTTGATATCGGCTGAGGTGTTGATAATATTCTATCATTAGGAATTGGTGAAAAGTATGTTTTAATAGTGGGAATTGTTTGTTGAGTTTGTTCATAAGCGTGGTCCAAAGTCTTCGCGGTTCGATTTACCGTTACAATGTTTTCAATTCGATTATATTCAGTTTGTGTACTTAAAGCTCCAGCGGGCTTGTCTGTAGTAGTAGTTATAATTTCTGTATGAGATTTTTTAATTATTTCTTGAGCTGGCCCTATCGGCTTAATTTCAATATCTTCTACTTTTTCAAAAGGTATCGAAGGTTCTCTGAAAGAAACCACCTTAGCTTCGGTTTGTACATTGGATTGATTGACTTGTTGTTTTTCATTTTCTTTATTTGATGCTAAATCTGCAGAATATGCCTCGTTAGGGACTGCTTTACTATCTTTCTCAACCTCTAATTCAATATTTATGTTAATTTCTTTTGCTTCTTCCGCAGGGGCTTCCTGTATCTTTTCCTGAACTTCGACTTTCGTTTGAGAATCTTCAGCTTCTTCGAACTCTTCTTCAACTTCTTCTTCTTCACACTGTTCATTTAATTTATTATCTTCTACAGCTGTATCCTCTGCTTCTTTATTCTGTTGAACTTGATCGTCTACATCACTAGATTCTGCTTCTTTTTCTATATTTTCAACTTCTTCTTTATCATCCGGCTTTTCACTTTCTTCTACTTCTTCTTCTTCTGCTTCTTCTTCCTCAACTTCATCCTCTTGTTCCTCTTCTTCTTTTTTCTTATTTTCTTCTACTTCATTATTAGTTGTAGTGTTTTTTTCAACATCATCAATATCTTCTTCAATTTCATTTTCGATATCTTTATTTTGTTTACTTTGTGTTTTTTTAATAATAACTACTTCCTCTACATCCACATTTCCACCCTCTTCTTCTTCTTCTTCTTCCGCTTCTTCTTCTACTTCTTCTTCTGACTCTCCAGCTACTGATTGTGTAACAACAACTTTTTTTGTCGTGCTAGTTTCTAATTTCTCTTCTCCAGTAATAATATGACCATTTGTTTTCACTTCAGCCTTCGTATTTTCAATTATTTCTTCTTCCTCATTTTCATCTTGGTCTTGTTGTCCGTTTTCAACAGTTTCATTCTCCTTATTTTCGAAATATTTAGATTCTTCAGTGACATCTTCTTCATTTTCATTTTCTTCAACAACTACATTTTCCGATTCACAATCCTCTTCTTCCACCTCTTCTACTTCTACAGAAGTTTCTTTGGGTATTGTCCGAGTTTCTGTTTTAGTTGTAATTTCAGTTTTGCCATCTACAGTAGTTTTAGTGGTAGTTGTTTTTACTTCTTCAACTGTCCCATCTGGCAAAATTTTTTTTACAACTTCAACTTGAGTCTCAGTTTTCGCTGCTGATGACTTAGTAGGCAGCCTTACAACAACGGCTGCTTCAGTGTTACCGTTTTCATCCGATTCTTTTTCTGCCTTTGCTTGTTTTTTTACAATCTTTACTTCTTTCTGAAATAAAAATTAAACATAATTAATATATTACATTCCTTCGATAAAC
The DNA here is from genome assembly GCA_023373885.1 of Hestina assimilis. Lineage (NCBI taxonomy): Eukaryota > Metazoa > Arthropoda > Insecta > Lepidoptera > Nymphalidae > Hestina > Hestina assimilis. Next base: position 4,596,178 of record CM041760.1, on the reverse strand, counting down.
TCTAAATAAGTAAATATATAATTATAATTAAAGGTTAGTGACATAAAAATATAAATATTTTTTATAATTATTAGGTTGATTAAACAAGAAAAGTTAAAAGACTCACAATAAGTATTAGTGCATTCTTTATGGTTCTGTAATATTGTAGAGTAAGTACGTATAACATAAAATGTAAACAGACATATAGATATAAATATAATAAGTGCACAGTAATTTTAAATCCACCTTTTCATAATTATTTTCTGCTATTTCTTGCGATGGTGTATTTGATAAAGTTACTGGAATTGTTTCACTATCAATATTATTTTTTAATAATATATTTGGATTGTATACTTGTGGTTTAGAATCATCTATCTTCGGACACATGTTATCGAATTTGTCACTATAACTGTTTTCAATTAATTTCTTTGTTCCTTGAGGTTCGACTTGAAAATATTCAGCTTCGTAGCTTTTTCAGGTAAAAGACATCTGTGTTGCAATAACTGTCATAGTTTTGTTCAGGTTTTGAGAAATCATTACCTAATGTCTTATAATCATAGCTTGGAGTGGGTTTATTATTAGTAATGCTATTGTTTTGATACATTTGGGTCAACGGTTTGTTTATGTCTTTCCATGAATCAGTCGTAGGATTATCAGCAATGAATGAAGACTTTTGAAGCATAGCATCAGGATCTTTTGGTCCATCTGGATTACTTCTCGTTCTTAACAATGACTTAGGATTAGCTGGTAATTGAAAAGTTGGAAAAACTTGAACCGGTAAACAATTAAAATTTGGTAAAGTTCCAGGTGCAACCGGTCTTGTAAGAGTTTGTGTTGTCTGAGCAGGCGTCTCTGGTACCCCTTCGCTCATTGCGTTTCTCATCAACCGCTTAGCCATACGTTCAGACTTGATCTCTGAGAGATCAAGCCCACCGGGCGTATACGTGAAAGGCTTTCGGTCTTTATTCATGGCTCCGTATAATGCAGACGGAGGATTCATTTTACTGAAATAAGGTTATACAAATTTATTGTATCAAACATTTATAATTTAATTTATTATTTTCATATAAAAAGTTCGAAAATCTTGTAAGGTTTTTGGCAAATTGACAACAACAATATAAAATAGATATGTGATACTCACAAGACTTGATGTTAATGGAAATTTATTACGTTTACTTCCTATACTCTAACGTGGTGAATATTTAAGGGTTACTTATTTTTCAACGCACGTTTATGTAATTCACTAACTAGCTAAAACACTAAATATTTATCAACTTTCACATAACTTGTAAAATCAGCAGAATTATAACTTTTGTGATGGAACATGCACATTATCTGGTAGCAGAAGTTAAATATAGCACAGAGATAGTAAACGAGCCAGGATTTGAATCCGGGAGTTGATGCGCGCGGTCGGCGCGTGCGCCGCCTGCCGCCTACTGCCGTTTGCTCGCTACCGCCATGTATTTTGGTCGCGACCCCAATATTAACGGGCGCCTCGTCTACAATCTTGAGCGAATCGTCACAACAACGTAAGCTCACTTCCGAAAAATCGATTATTGAACATTGTTCTACGACACTGCTTCTTAGTATTATTTCTTCTGGAATCGTTATTATTTAACAATATAAATTGGTATTAATGTGTCACATTAAGGTTTTCTTCTTTCTAATATAACTTTCTAGTTTGGCTTTGTTTAGTATGTTTTATAGATAGATAGAATAGTCTTTATTGTACACCACTAAATACGAGTACAGTATAGTTATGTATACATGTACATGTCGACGGCCTTATCGCTAATTAGCGATTACTTCCAGACAAACTCGGATTTAGGAAAAATAAGTAAAGAGAGTTTTATTTAAACTTTATCCTTTTTATTTATCATCATATACATTTAAATATAAAGAAATATAAAAATCAGGGTGTTTTGATTTAATATTATGTTAAAATCTTCATTTACAATGGTTTAGCCAGATAAAATTAAAATCGTATGCTATGTATCAATTGGCGTTTATCCAAAAACATATAAATGGTACAAACAATAACAAAGAATTATTAAATGAATACCAACTTAGTATAGTAGTACATCTCCTGGTTGTTCTTCTACAAACTACACCACTTGTCTGTTTACATTAACATGTGTTTGACTAGGTTTTTTATATAGGCTTTTTAGTAAATAAATAAGCAGTGAAAAATTAAGGACCGGCCCTTCTAAAAAGAAAAAAATACCAGAGATTCGCTGGCGCTCGTTTTTAACTAGCTTCTAACTAGTTAAATTACGAAGGAGCACCAGCGAAGGTCCTGTCTACATAATATAATAAGCCAAGCAAAAAATCTTGGCGCCGGAGAAAATGCTCGTTGATAAAATAAACACGCAAACATTATTAGTTTCATAAACAGAAATTAATAGTTGGCACACCTTCTCACAGATGATAAATTGTATTATGAATTCCAAACAAGCATCTTAAACTTCGTAAGTTCTTTACGTACGTACCTTGTACGTACCCCTTCGATAGAAGACGAAGGTCCTAAATTTTTTTTTATGTTAGTTAACTCAAACTTCGTCATTTACAATTCGATTTGGATTTTTTTTAAAGATAATAATTAGAGTTTCAAATTTCATAAAAATCGGTTCTGTACTTGAATTTTTAAAAAGTAAGTCGTAGTAAAGTAAGTTTTGGTAAGAAGAAGAAGAATATATTGAAGATTATTTCGAGAATTCCTTTAAAAAACAACTTCACAAATATACATCCATTCACGAAAATCATTTTCTGAGAAAATAAAAAAATATTGAAAACATTGATAGTCGTAAATAAACAAACAAATTTAACCACTATAATACAAGCAGTTAAATCATTCATGGTAACAAAATCAAACGTCCTTGACCACAATCTCAATGTGACACAGCAGTATTCATATAGTTGCGTTTCGGCCTTTCCGCAAATCTCTGTTATAACTGGATTAGCGGTCTTATGTATTAAAATTGGTAAAAATTATGTGAATTGTCAAGGTATAGCACCACGAAATGGGCATAGCAAATTGACCTACATTTATTGGTTAAAATTTTGTAGCGCGTGCGTGCGATTGTATTATTTAGATGCCGATGACTCATTATCTTCTTTTAATATTAACGCGAAGCCATTCAGATCCGCATCCCAGTTATTATAAGGATCAGTGGTCCGTCATCTCAGGTTGGCCAACTGTGATGCCAGAACTAAAGCCACGGTAATTACTTTATATCAGTCAATTCGCTACTTTCTGTATTGATTAAAAAAAAAGTAAATATTTTTTACTCACTTTTACTTCTGTCTTAGTTGACTCCGTTTTAGAAGACATTCTGGAACATAAGAAAACACATAATATTAATAAAAAAAATACGATACGATCCTAAACTACAATATCTAAAGAGATTCTGGCATTATTGGCTACCTTACTAATAGCCCTACTCTACCTTGAAATTACCCATTACAAAAAATGCCATTATCCTAAATAACATATTATACGTCTTTTAAATAGCTGATATGCGCCTTCTAGTAAATAACATATTATATGTCTTTTAAATAGCTGATATGCGCCTTCTAGTTTTTTAATGGTTTCTTAGTAGAATCGGCTGACACTACCGGAGAAGTACAGCCCTCCAGTGAGCCTCGCAGTCTCAACATATCCCTTCTCAAACCACCTGCCCCTCTTTTTCCTATTCCCCTCCCCTCCCATCAAATACATCGGAAACACACACATAACTACATCAACCGTCAAGCTGACCGAACATATACCATCGCTATAAAAAGGTCTAAAGTTATAAAACCTGATTATATAATGTAATTGGGACTCGCTTAAATAAAATAATATAACCATTTACCGTTTAATGAGTATCAGCAGTCGACATTCACCAAAAATTATTAAATTACTCGCAACTATTACCGAAATCGCATATTGTTTTTAATTCAATGTAAATCCAGTATTATCGGAAAAGGTTTTAATAAAATTAAGCGTAGCGTTTATTTGACGCTTTTTGGAGCATAATGAATTGGATATATTCAACGAGAAATTGAAATAGCAATAATAAAGTGAAATCAGTCAATTTGATGGCATTGTATGTTAATTGAAGCCTGTTAAAAAATATAGACGTATTAAATATGGACAGGCACTTTCATACAGCCAAATACCAATGACTAAAAGTCACAAGCTTGTAAAATAATCGAATGAATTTAGCGTGGCTAAGTAGTGGTCGAGGTAGCTTTTACGAAGGAGTACCAGCCAATTTGGAATATCGTCGGACGGACGGACGGACAGACAAAAAGACAGACAGATTAAGCCTTTACTCGCTGACTAATTTTAGCTAAAGAAGTTTTACTTCAATCGTTTGGTCTAAGCCTGTGTGAAAATACATAATACATAATAAAAAATAAAATAAATACATATGTATTTTTTCTGTATGTATTTATTTTTCTGTATGAAAAGGCCGGTCCTTAGTTTATAGTAAGTCAATACATTTTTTTTAAATCTTTAAATTTTTTTTTGGCCAAGAGAAACGAATTTGGTAAACGTATACTGTCACTTATTCTGGAATTTGGTAAGACTAGAAAATAATCTTTTTTTTTTTAATTTTTAGCACTACAGATCTATCTAGTAGGATGTCTTATATTTTTTGTGGTGATCACGGTCTTTGGATATGAAAAACAGAACTCCTGAAAGTATTATTATCTGATAGAGACAAATTATTTCACTTAAATCTTTCTTATATTACTCGCCATGCAAAAACCGTCTTAGCTTTATCTGTGGCTGGTCCATCGGCCATATTTTCGACGTTTGTATATGAGTTTAACACAAAAATAACACATTTATAACGTAATCGGACAAATAGATTGAACGTAAACTACTTATGTTGCTATTGTTCGTGCCAAAATACGTAAATTCTCGATTTTATTGGTACAATAATTCTCGCAGTGGTACAGAATTAAATTTTCATATAATATATATATTTATTATATGTTTCGTTTTGCATACAATGTATTGACAAACGAATATGTTAAGGGAGTATTGGACTATAATAATTTTCATAAAACTTTACTGGAATTTTTAATGTTTTTAATGCTATAAAATTATATTTCAAATCTAACTAAGGGAGAACCTGTCACCTATTGAATAGGAGTAAATTACCTGTCAAGAAATAACGATTATTAGCAGATGTGTGACAATAACCGGGACCAACATCTTATCGTGCTGTTCGAGGTACGGTAGGGAGGCAAGGCTCAAGGCATAATAAAATAGATTTTTTACGAACACCGTCTGTAGACGAATTTTCCTATTTTCGCCTTTGGGGGTAAGTCCATTTTATAGTAAAACCTATAAATTGAAAGTTATTTTTAAAATATAAAATTCGTCAATATAAATGGTACAAATTCAAAGGATAAAAATTACGATGTTTTTAGCAGAAAACATATCACACGGCTTGTTCGGTATAGATTTTAAAGTCAGAGATGTGTTATGTAGTAATTTTTCTTTGTACATTTTCATTTATTTTTTTAAATATCATTGACCGTGTTATTTAAAAAATGGTAATTTAATGGTACCATTTCATTTAAAATATAATTATTATATCTGATTTAGAGATATAGCGTTTTAAATTTTACCCCTGTACGAACGTGCGTTGCCGACCTTTTTAACGATGCAACTCTGGCTGAAATCGAAAGGCGGCTGACGCACAGTCACTTCACCAACGTAAGGACGGTGGTATCTAACCAGGCTGGCATTTAAACGCTACCACCAACTAACCACCCTGTTGTTGTTGCGATATATTTTGTTTTCATTTTTGATCAATTGTGTAAAATATCTGTCGTTTAGAACTCAATTACAAACATCTTCAAAAATTTATGAAAGATTCAAAATTCTTTAAGTCAACAATTAATTCATGCACTTTTGATATACTAGAAATTTTTGATCACCTTAATTAAATTTTTAGTATTTTTTTTTACTAAGACCTACAAATACGGGTACAATTTACTATATAAAACGATCTCGTTTCCAGAAATCGTAACGTTCACAACTGCATCCTGGAACGCTGTGCCAACATCCGGATTTCCATTACCGCTGTCGGAATCCCTTACATTCCTGCCTTTACTACTGAATATATTAACGAAGCAAAAGCGAAGAACAGCGAAGAATTCAGAAAGACTGTAATAAACGCTGTTACCAATACTTGATTGAATCCTCGAACTCGAATTCTTCACGATGATGTAACGAAGATCATCGGAAGAAACCGGAACTCGTCAAATAATTGATCTGGTTAGCTGTGATAACTGCAAATGCTATTTTTATTTAACTGCTTTTGGCAACAGTTGTATAAAATAGCATTTTCATTATGTCCTTTTCTAATATTGCGATGTCGTGTATGTTAGAACTGATCGTTTGAGTTGTTCTGGTGGGTTAAGTCGGCTATTGCTTTTTTAAAAATCGCTTTAAAAATGGACAAAGTTCTTAATTTTAGTGATTTTTTGTGTATAAATTACACGAATTGCTAGGAGTTTTATTTAATCTTAGTATGTGTGATGGTCCTATACAAATTTTGTGATGATCTGATAAAGGAATGAATGGTAAAGAACGAACTCGAAATAATATAAGTACTAATTACCTGCTATGACTGTTTCAAAACTATTTTTAAGTCTATAGCTTCTATGTTTAAATTCAATGAAAATTTTAGCGTGCTTTATTTTTAATTTCAATAACATTTTACACTTGCACATCCACATATTTCATACAATTTGAGATCCAAAAAAACCAATCGTACATGTCAAGTGAGCATTAGGCAGCAATCCAACAAGATCCGACCATTAGCCCTGATCAAAGAGCTACAGCTTTCATGCAAACGAATGGAAAGATCCGTGCAATAAACTATTTTTTCGCGATGGAAATCTAAAAATAGAAAGCGCTCCAATAAATCCACCGCGCCCAACTCACGCCACGCTATTTTACACCGCAGTGGACATTCAAGCGATCAGCGAATATTTTAAAAGAAACCCTTGATCTTTTATAATAATAATAATAATTTATTTTCAGACACATTGTCCAATTTATGTATTACACATTGTTCTTAAAAATATTACTGTAAGTTCACGATTATTTATAATTACATTAATTATTGAAGATTTATTATTAAGTTACCTACATTAAAATATTACAATAATTTTTATGAAATTCAATTTTAACAATTAATTCAAATAATATTATAAATTAATTTAAAATTTAACATTAAAATAATTTAGTAAGAATTTCATAAGCACATTTAATTGCAAAATTATCATAACATTTTATTACATATCATTATCATTTTATGTCATTAAAGTTGGTGAACAAGTATACAATCGGCTTGATATTAATTAGTCACTACAACCTATGAAAGCTTTCGATACTGGAAGTATGAAATGTCGGTTGCCAACCTAAGGGTAGGGAGGGAAGGTAGGAGAAGGAAGAAAAGAGAGGGAAGAAAGGAAAAGAAGAGATGGGAGATTAGGACCCGAGTGCCTCACTCATTGTATAAGTAGCAATCGTACTGATACTGATACGGTTACTTCCCTGATGCTCGTTCGTGATTTGCGGTGGAAAGAGGATAACTACTACTTGAAACATAAACTAAAATAACTAAATATTAAATAAACTGTGGAAAGAAATATCCATAGTTTGTTTGCGAATAGATCGACATTGCGGTTGTATGTTTTAGAAAATAATGGCGTAGTATGCGAAAAAATCACATTGCTCGAAAGGCAAATGCCGGCGGGATAAATTCGTATGAGATTTCCTTGAGATCTCGCATAATATGATCGCTGACGTAACACGTATATTAGAATGGCACTGAATAAATTTTCGCTTATATATCACACTTTACTGACTTCAAAGAGAATTTTCTCGATTCTAGTAAATGATTTTTTGTTTGTATGTTAGGTGGCTTGCTTTTTAACCGGTAAGCTGCCGTGGTAGTCCTAAAGAAAACGAAACTCTTAAAGTATATGTATGAGTTAATTAGTTGTGGCGTACTGGTACCGATACGACGGTTGCAGTTTCAACCGCTCGACCGCTCGGAGCAGATGTTTGTTATTAATATCTATTCTGGTCTGAGTGTTTTTCATTGTGGGTCTCCCCAAAATGCCTCGGAGAGCACGTTAAGCTGTCAGTCCATGTTGTTATCATAACATCTGATAATAATGTTTGTCTTGATATGGAATTTGCTCTTATCCAAAGAGTTTCAGAGTCGCCCTAATTATTGTGGAGGTCAAACGGCAATCGCTCTGTGTAAAAACTAGTAGCCTGTCAAATCTGGATAAAGTAATAAGCACACTCTGGGCAAAATACCAGGATAGTGCTAGGAAGAAGAAGACTACTAATTACTTCTCGCTAATTCTTTTTGGGTTCCTACTCTGTAGGCATTGAAGTTGGTTGTGGTTTTGTATTAAATCAATCCAATTATCGCCCTGTCTGGTAAAACAAATCAATTCAAATCGAATTTCTTTGCACGTCTAGTAACAAGACTACAAGCTTATTAGAGAAATTTAGATGTAAATACTTATTTAACTGTGCTACGGAATTTTATACGAACAATTGTTATAATCGCGAGCTTTTGTTTATTTTTTTGGCAATATTTTATACTAACAATGTCATTTATCTTTCAAATTTCAAATAGTTTTATTTACAGGAAACATCTGTTCGTCTTTGTATATAAAATAACGTTAATCTCGAATATAAAATGAATTTTATTACAAGATCGAAAATACTATTTTATCATTGTCATGTACCGTTATATGTATGTAGAAGTATAAATAAATACTCATTTATATTAAACGCACAAAAGTCTTAATCCCATCAAAAGATAAAATGTAAAAAGATTCAAGTCTCGCAACGCAATTCTTCTTCTACAAAATTGGTGATATAATTCTTAAACTATTTTGATTTTGAATGAAATTTGAAATATACCGTGTTTATACAATACCTGCTTGGTTACTGAAAATTTAGGCTTTTAGTTATATACAGAACGATGTTGTAAGGGGTCGAAAATGGCCTGACTTGCTTCGAGAAAAGGACCATACGACCGTGCCACTTTTTTGCTCGACTTGGTGGAGGCATTGTCGTGCCCCTAGGTAGTAAGGTACCTAATAGAAAAGTTAAAATTCGTATATTACGATACACATGTCACCACCTTGCTGCAAAATTTCTCGCACCCATTCTGTCACTACTACATACACAAAGTACTATAGATTATGTCGTAAGTTTCACATTGCATTGCTACTTCCACTTATACCGCTCCGGATATTGAATAACTTACACCGCAATGGTGTAGCAAAGCGAATAAAAGACACTAGGCACGCTCGCCCCGCTGCTGGCTCTAAAGTCACAATTGCGACGGGTATGCGATTTCAAGTACCTTATTATTAATATATCTATGCGATATAAAAATAAAATAGGTTAGTTTTAAAATCTAGGCCCATCCCACACAATTGTAATAATAATACACCTGCGCCAGAAAAAAAGAAAAAGAAGAGAGAGAGAGAGTAAAGAGACAATTTATAATGATATAATAATATTTAATACAAAATAATATATATACATATTACTTAAAAACAAAATCAATTACGCGTTGCAATGCGATGCGGTCCTTGAGTAATTTGCTCTTATACTCGAAGAACTCTTTCTGTTTATATATCCATAGTATCTTAACAATTTTTACAAATGTCATATGGAGTACTTCATAGCATAATCAACACACATTGTATGATTTTAATGAAGGCCTCATTGCGTCAAGTGCGGCGATACCTCAAATGTTTACGGGAAAGTTTTAAAGTATTATGACAAGACGTACAGAAGAAGCTGAGAAGAAAACTGTCGATTAATAACATATGTACTTCTAAAAAGTGGAACTCATTGCCGGCTCACGTGTTCCCCGCGTCCTATAATCGTGGCTCCTTCAAGCGAGGCTTGAAGAAGCATCTTGCGGGTAGGCAGGGTGAGGGTGGCTAGCGCGATTGCATTCCGCAACTGTGTTATCCGCCTTTGCGTTTGGACTTTACTTCCACTTACCATCAGGTGGAGTAGAGTCATCTGTCCTACTTTTCAAATAAAAAAATAATAATAAAAACTCATTTTATGTTGATTTAAACGATGGAGAGAACAAATAAATGAAGGATCCGAAATCTATTCTTAATCTAGCCTCAGTAAATCGGTATTAAATCTGTTTACTGAAACTCAAGGATAACCTAGACTCGCTAATAGTCACGTGCGTACGGACTGTGCAGATATTTTTGTACTAAGCCATTGAAATGAAACAATGAAGCCGGGAATTATAGTTATAGTTAGTTCTAGTAGTTCTGAAATAGTACTCAAATTATTTTGCAAAGGGATGAATGGCACGGTGTTACGATGGCAATCAAGCTTAGACCCGCTTGATAAGCCGTCGTAGTAGCATATAGTTGCTTGCAAAACAGTAGTTTTACTGCTACGTTTGGTGGCTGTGTTTCCACAAAACATGTACTAGAAGGAATACAATCAGCACAGCTCCCATGGGCTTATCGGAGCGAATCTAGATTAATGAAAATTAATTCTTATCGGTGCAGCTAGTATTTAATAAGATAATACACGTTTGGTTCACACACCGAACCGTGCGTTACCACTGCACCACGCTGAACGCTGTCGTTTTACGTATTTGCCTACAGTTTGCGAATTGATTGACGTTATTATTTACTGTTCCACTCAAATGGTTTTTGTGCGAAGTTATGTATCTGTGTTATGCAAAACATTTTTTCTAATAATAGTATAATTTCTTTTATTAGTAATATCAACTCTCTACCTGTTACGGTTCGTGAGAGATAGCCAGCTGACAGACGGACGGACAATGGAAGCTTAGTAATAGGGTTTCTATGGCATCCTTAGGGTTCGGAACCGTCAGCGAAAGCATGTTTAGTCCACCAAAGCGTCGGCTTTAGAAGGTACCTTATTTGAAAAAAAAATATGTTATGGAATATCGTTATTTCTATACCGTATCAAGGACATTTTCGGATACCAGACTAAAGCAATTCTATTGCTTTATTAATTCTAAGCAGAACGAAAGTTATTATAGATGGAAAAAAACAAGAAACCAATTGAATTCGCTATTTACTGCTAAGAACATGCCATTATTGTTCGCGACATCTTTATTTATACCAAACGTTTTTTATACGTAAAAGAAGCGAAGAGAAAATAAATTGATTTAAAATGCACGAGAAATTTAACTTATACTATAGTATTATAATGCTCTACATTCATTGTAGCTCTAATATATAGAGCTCTAAATAGAAAACGTGAATCTAAATGTGATTCAAAAAGTGTGTATGATTTTTTCGTGTGTGTAGTTTTTCATATTTATACACAGGCTCAGTAAAGTCTGTATAAAAAGCTATTTTTTGCGCAATCGAGGGAGTCCATCGATTAGAAGCTTCGAGCTTATTTGAGGCAATTTACCTAATAACGCCTTGAAAAAGCATTGCTAATATTCTAAATAAAATCACATATTTAGTTATCACCATTCCCTATGATCTCCTAAGTGTTCCCCGTTCGCTTTTTTATGTTACAATTTTGCAAACAAGCATACGGCCCATGGTAAGTGGTTGCTGTAGCGTATGAGCACTTGCAGCACCATTAGTAGGTGCCACTCACGCGTTGCCAACCTCAAGATATTGGTTCTCAAATCTCCTCTGCCCTGTAATTTCACTAGTATACAGTGCCCTTCAAACTGGAACACAGTAATGCCTAAGTACTACTATTTGGCGGCCGAATATTTGACTCGCAACAAAAGACCTACCACCATTGTGACTGACTGCACTGGTGGAATAATCTCTGCTATGACAGAGATTATCCCAACAACGGGTGTTAGTAGTCACGGTTTGTTTTTTTTTTAAATTTAAACGAAACTTTATTCAAAATTATGTCCGTACAAATGAAGATACAAGTTAGCAAAACGCAAGTTAAAAGTATTATGCACTTGAAAGAAACAATATAAGCTTGCAAGTCACAAATAGAATAATCAGTAGTCAGTAAACAATAAATAACCACGCTAAATTTTACACAGTCCATTAGCATAACATGATATATAACGGAACAACGAAATATAATTCTAGACGCGATCCAGTTATTGTCTAAATTAAATGTATTCGAATTTTGGCAATTTGCCTTCAATACAAAATAGATATGACCTAGCGGAGAAACATTTAATTAAACTAAAACTCAAGGCTTAAAATCCGGCAGAGTTTTATATACGATATGTTTTATGCTTTCTGGATGAAAAGGTTATGAGGAAAACTGAGTGTATTAGGAAATTCTTAGATCAGTGGATGTTGGGGCCCTATCTTTATGACGAACTAAGGAATGATTATAAATAAGCAGACTGTATAAAAATAACTCATTAGTTAGTAAATCTTTACACGATTATGGTGATTGCTATTGCAACCGTCATATGTAAGGTACAGTGCTCGCCTACCGTGCCGCCCCCCTTTCTCCACAGCCGTGTTGGGGAGTCGCTATGTTTGACCAGTGATAGGCTAAGCAGTTTTAAGCGTAATGAAAAATGGGCTACCGCATAGTGGAACTTCAAGTGAACGTCTCCTTGCTTCGGAGACCGCGTAAAAATCGGTCCTACCTATTATCCGTTTAATGGTAGTTGATAAACATAGCCGCCGGAATATTATTAATTTTATTTATACCAAATGCTTTTTCAGTTTTTAGTAGAGAAGCTAAAAGGACTAATCATTAAAGGCAAAATACTACGCTCAAATTATATTAAAACAAGCATATGGCCTACCTGATGGTAAGTGGCTGCCGCAGCCTATGAGCGCTTGCAGCACCATTAGTAGGTGCCACTCACGCCTTGCCAACCTCGAGATATTAGTTCTTAAATCTCGTTCGCCCAGTAATTTCACTAGCGTACAATGCCCTTCAAACTGGAACACAGTAGTGCCTAAGCATTACTATTTGGCGGCAGAATATTGGACACTGCGGTGGTACCTACCTAGCCGGCCTCTTGCAACAAAAGACCTACCACCAGTGTGACTGATTGCACTGGTGGAATAATCTCTGTTGTGACAGAGGTTATCCCAACAGCGGGCGATGGGGTCGTCACATCCCGACGCCTTTAAAGTAAGTTCCGTTACATAACTGAATTATTCCAGAACTTAACAATAAAATCAACATAAATAAATAAAAGTAATTATGATTTAAATATGTTTATTATTAATTAAAATGCTTACTATTTTAGTGATGTGTCTGAACAAAATAAAACTGTATTTTACGTTTCACCCCGACTATTATAAAGTCACCTCTATACCAGGCGAATAGCGAAAACAAGGCTTTATTATCTACTATCACAATTACATTACGCTTTACGACCTTACCGTCAGCAGATAAAGTTGAAATTTCTGTTTATTTCTTGTAATTACATTAAATGTTTATGATGATTCGTTTCATAAAGAACTGTTAATACAAGAAATTTTATATATACAATGCTTGATTTTGAAATAAGCTTTAAAAGTAACGACTAATAAATTGTACATATTTTATTAATTGTTATTTTCTACTATCCACTACTTCATGGTCCACGATCACTTTGGAATTGGATTCAGAGAGATAGGAAACCGATAGTTAACTATACCTTCCGACGAATATATTCGTTTGCACTACCAGGAATATCACTGGTTGTTAATAATTACCTAAAGACCATGAATAGGTAGAGCTAGAAAAGGATACGGAGTTTTGGTCTACGATGCTCCCACTGTTCAAACGAAATACACTGTGGAAAAAGAACTGCTACTTGAGGTCAACGTTTTTTAAATAGGGAAGAACATTTCCAATCGAGTCGGCTGAATCAATCGAAAACAAAACAAATGTCTTTAAAGACAACCTTAAAAAGATAAATTGGAATATGCAGACGATACAGTATTCTTATCACCAAACGTTTAGTTTTATATAAAAAATCTTTTTTTTTTTATGTTAGAAGTTGACAAACAAGCATACGGCCCACCTGATGGTAAGTGACTGCCGCAGCCTATGAGCGCTTGCAGCACCATTAGTAGGTGCCACTCGCGCGTTGCCAACCTCGAGATATTAGTTCTTAAATCTCGTTCGCCAGTAATTTCACTAGCATACAATGCCCTTCAAACCGGAACATAGTAGTGCCTAAGCACTACTATTTGACGGCAGAATATTGGACACTGCGGTGGTACCTACCTAGCCGGCCTCTTGCAACAAAAGACCTACCACCAGTGTGACTGATTGCACTGGTGGAATAATCTCTGCTGTGACAGAGGTTATCCCAACAGCGGGCGATGGGGTCGTCACATCCCGACGCCGGTAATCTATAAATTTAAGAGTTTTATTTCATTTATTTTTTTGTTAACTGTACCTTGTCTCGCCCAACATATGTTTGTTTTATCGCCTGCGGTCTCTGTTACCACTGGATTTACTGCAATAACGATTGCAACGAGAAGAATGCCTTTATTAACTCCGCTAGGAGTTACTACACGTCCTATAATGTACACTGCATTTGTGGTTTAATCGCCATCATTTACACACAATTTTCTTGATATTCTTTTAAAATTATTGAAATCCGTTTGGGAAATGTTAATATTATTCGATGCTCAGACTTTATCAATTGCTTGAGATAATCAATTGTGATTATATTAATACCAATATACAGAGACGAAGTTATCTGTTATGACATGTTTAATTTAATTACATAGTACATAGTTTTTTTTTGGTCTATCGTGATTTTGGAAATAATAATTATTTCAATACACATCACATACTGATGACATGTTAATAATACTTTACAACGCCTTCTACTGAAATTGCTTTAGCTTGCTAGTTTACTAGCTGGATCGTTAAAGCAATCATAGTATTATGACTTGCCAAAAAATGTCAAGAAGAGTCATATATTCTCGAATCGTTTTAGCCTGTAAACACGGTAAAACGACATTTACAAAAAATTAATCTTAGGTAGATCAATTCATCGCCCTTGAAACCCCCTGCATACTAAATTTTAGAAAAATCGTTAAAGCAATTTTTTTTTTTTTATGTAAGAGGGGCAAACGGGCAGGAGGCTCACCTGATGTTAAGTGATCACCGCCGCCCATGAACACCTGCAACACCAGAAGGCATGAAGGCGCGTTGCCGACCTTTAAGGAAAGAATAGGCTCTACTCTTGAAGGTTCCCAAGTCGTATCGGTTCGGAAAGACCGCCGGCGGAAGTTGATTCCACAGAGTAGTTGTGCGAGGAAGAAAATGCCTTCTAAATCTTAAATCTTAAACCTTCTAATTTCCGAGTATATTATATGTATACGAGTATATACAAGAATTACTCGTTTAAAGATATTAGATTTAATATTTTTGTTTTGTTTTTTCATAAAACACATTCCTTTTATATCTATAGAATAGTATTATCACCGATGGACTGAGTTACAGAAGACAACGAACTCTAAACTCTAAGAGCCAAATTAATATACCCAAAAAGCCAGATGCAATACCGCGCGCCTCAGTCGCGTAGTAAGTCCCGGTATAACTATTGCATAATTGAAATTTAATGCTATTGAAACAACTGAGCACAATAAATTATTAGCAATATATGCCTATTTTCTATAAGAGTAGAATACATTCATAACATATCGTAGAATCTTCCCAGTTTATGATTATCAGCAGAGGCTGCTATTGTTGCTATATTTATAGCAATTACGACTAAGATTATAGTGTAAGTGCTTTTAGCCTCCAAAGCGCGTGCCGGTATATAAGCAAAACGTAAGATTTTTTTAAAGTTTCCGTGTCGTAACGTTTCGGAAAGAGCGCCAACGATGGGTAATTCAAGTTTTTTTAATATACCACGATGGTGGCAAACGAACGTACGGCCCACCTGATGGTAAGCGGTGACCGCAGCCTATGAACGCCTGCAATGCCAGGGGTATTGTATGACTTAATAATTATTCCTAAAATTACACAACCTAAGCAATAGCACCTATACCACTATGATTTGACAACACGGCCACATTCATGTATTTTTAATTTAGACATTGGACATTTATTACTGCGTTATAAGTTGTTAGAAATACGAGACCTCGGATTTGAAATAGTACAGAGATGCGACTGTTTATTACACGCGGTTGCTCTAGTTAATACGTGTAACGCATACCGCAATAAAACTAATTTTAACTGATTTATCTGACTATAACTAGCATTTGATATAATTTTATTTAATACGAGTTGCAACACGTGGTTATTACTTCACTTAATTTAATATGACACTTTGTAACTATATGTAATATATTACTCATATATAAAAAGGCTTAATAAGGCTTTAAATACAATGCGGGCCGTTGTGTATCAGGATAGAAAATATGTCGAAAATGTATAGAAAAACCGTACTCGTATTTTATTGAGTGTAGGTAGCTGGTTGAATTGTGTGTGTCGTTAGATAATGTGTGTGTGTGTGTGAATTGTGTGTGTCCATAGATAAGGGTTATTTATGTTCCTACCACCAGCCAAAGAACTATCACCATGAAATTTAACACGTCCGCTGTACGCTGAGCCACATATCATAGCTTCAAAAAATTTGTTGAACTATTGTGTCTGGACAGTGAATGGGTTAGTTTTCAAAATTTTAAATTCTAAATTTACACCATGACATACAATTAAATAAAGCGATGTCGTGCAATTTTGACATCAAGCTTTTGGTGGCAATGATTGGAAACAAACTCTCATAAAATCAAAGCATCAAAAAACCAGCAATATTTAAATTACTGTAAAAATAATATTTACACAAAATCAAAAATTTTGTTTATATTTTTAGCAATATCTTTATGAATAACGCTCTACGTCCAACAAACTTTATTTAGTAAAAATCAACATTTGCGAAACGATAATGGATTGATTAAAATATAATTCTGTAAACAATCTTTGTTTATCTTTATAGAATCTATAGAGATATTATCTATATTAAAGATAAAGCTTCCGTGTCGCAGTGACAGACAGACAAGGGTTAGGAGTGCATTATGAAAAAGCTTTTTGAAATTCTACACCTTAGATACAAAAAATAATGAAGAAATATTTGGATATCGTGTTAACGATAATAGAATAAAATATGAAAATTGATATTTTACGTTTAGTTAAGGATGACGTGTCTTCGTTAGAATTATATAATACTACCCAGAATTATATAATAGTACACAGAAAATCTGCGTAAAGTAACAGTACTGCGTTTCGTGCGATGGTTTAAAGCGACTGAGGACCAATCTCCCAACCTCCATCTTTCCTTCCATTTTCCCGTCTATCCCTTAGATTAGTTACGTGTATGCGATACTTCAGGTATCGCAAGCGTTTATACGTTGCTGATTACCATCAGGTGGACCGTATGCTTGTTTGCCAACATTCATAACATTAAAAACCATATCAAAATCCATTTAAAAGTTTCTATATATCCTCGACACAGTTTTAAGTATTAATAAATTAATAGCAAACTGAATAAATAAATAAATAAATAAATAAACGCTACACACTCAACGGCCCCCATTAGGATAGTGATATCCCGTGTCGGGGTCCGGAAACATACACAATGACAAGGACAAATACACTCAGACCGGAAAATATGCTTGCATGGTCAATACAAACATATTATGCTCCGAGCGGGAATCGAACCCGCGACCTGTGGCGTTTAAGCCAAGTTCGCTACCGCTGCGCCACAACGTGAATTTCAGAATTGAATGAGCACATACATTCAATTCTGAAATATTTTAGGATAGTTAAGTTTTGTAACTTGAATTTAATAATACAACTAGATTGAGGAATCGCAATACATTTAAGAAAGTAGATAAAAAATATTACGTTCAAGAGTTCATTAACATTTGGCACTGCCCACCTGGATCACCTATCATGACGTCATACTATTGGCACATCTCCATCTGAGATTTTATTCCATTCTCAAATAGGATCTATAAAACTGCATTGCTACTGATAAACGATGCTTTATGACGTAGACTTTCATAAAATGTATGGTTCATTTCTAAATTTATAGTATGGCCAAATAGCAACATAATCAAATCAAATCATAAAAATGCTCAATTCTTATACATATCGATAATGTCACAACTGTATCTATCTCTCTCTGCGTCTACATGTCTGTCTCTATCTCTCTTTTTACTGATGAACTGTATTTAGGAAGGATATAGAATCTAAAGACCTACAAAAAATAAAACTGAGAGATCATCATCATGATGGAAACGAATCCGCATAAAATAAATCGTCAGACACACCTTCGCTTCCCTTCGCTCGCGTCTGTTGCTATCGTTACGTCACACATACGTAATGTTTAGCATTCCGCTCAGGTGTTTATTACGAGGAAACCCCCATTCGACATAAACATAACAACAGCGTATGATTATTACAATTGATTTACTCGTATATACTACACATACACAACACACTACAAAAATGGATATGAAACTTGATTTCTTGACCACTATATTTGTTAAAAGGACGCAAATAAGCAATACCATGTCAACCCACACGAATGTCATTTCGAGAAAAACGCGTTTGAAAATTTTGAACAACTTGCTTTATAGGAATTTTTTTTTATGAATTAGTCAAGTTTTTGGCAATTTCAGATTTATGTAAGTTATTTTACTTATTTTCACAAAAATAAGTATACAAACTGCATATTTTGTATATAATATAACCCAAAACGTTTAACATAATGCATAAATTGCATGATTAAAAAATGGCTTTGTTAGAAGTTTTAAAGCTTAAAACCCTACAAATATTAAAGAAAAATGTTCTTCAGCCGTTTACCAACACTTCTGCATATATAACTCAGTTTTTTCAATTTTGTGGGTTGACATGGTATTGCTTATTTGCGTCCAACATAAAGTAGCTTTATCAGTATTTTGACACCGTTGTGGCGTTATGGGTAGCGAGTCTGCCTTTAGTCTCGACGGTTGCGGGTTAGATTGCCGCTCGGGCAGATGTTTGTTAAAAAATACTGTTTCGCTCTAGGCGTTTGTCCATGTGGGTCTCCCCACCGTGCTTCGGAGAGCACGTTAAGCTGTCGGTCCCGGTTGTTATCACATAACATCTGATAATAATCGTTAGCTCTTGATAAGTTAATTACTAATATCCAATGAATTACTGGTTTGCCCTTAAGGTTGCGAAGGTCAGGCAATCGCTCCGTGTCAAATCCGTATAAGAGTAATAAGCAGACCCTGGGTAAATAAATACCGGGAATAATGCTACGACGCTTTATCAGTACTTTATATATTACAGCCAAGAGCCAACGATCTTCTTCTTCGTAACGTTGTTCCCGGTCTTGCTTATTACTGTTACCCGTATTTCATACTAGTTTTTACAGAGTGATAGCCATCTAACCTCTGCATCTAACGAACTAGTAACTCATTGTTTAACAGCAAAATAATATCTAGAGTTAACGATTATTATCAGGACTTATGTGATAACAACCGGGACCTACAGCGTGAAGTGCTCTGCGAGGTACAGTGGGATAACAACCAGACCGAATCAGATGTTTGAAATATGAATTCAACCTCGCTACCAACACGCCACAATTGTCGAATTAAAACCGGTGTGTCGAATAATTATTTTTAAATACGTAAAATTAAATAGTAAATTAGTAACTTGTATTTAACGGTTAGCTACTTACATTAAAATCCATATTTTTATATGTTTTTCCGGAGCTGTTTCCGTAAGAGCAGAATTTAAACAATCTTCGTTGTAACAAGCTTATGATCATACAAATCATCCAGCTGGAAAAGCTGCAGGCAGAAGTCGATACTAACACGGAACACTCAATTATTTTCAACCTGTTTGAAACCCTTTTAATGTACCCTACATTGAAACAAAAGCTTGGCGATAGCCAAATAATCTCGTGCCAGAAGAAAACATACGCCAACCTAATTAGTTTCACAGTTGCACAGTCGCCAAAATCATTCACGATTTTAACTGTCAACAAATATATTTAATTAATTATAAAGTATACTAATTGGCCGTTATGGGCACTATTATAAAACTGTTGGAGAAGAGTGTCTGTTCATTGAAGATATTTAGAAAAGTAGGTTTGGATATGGTTTATTAAGGTAGTTAGGTTTTCCAGAGTAAAATTGTGAGAGACAAATACAAGGACAAGCAGAGCCACCTAAAGCGGAGCTCGTGTATGTTTGTTTGTATGTATGTATGTATGTATGTATGTATGTATGTATGTATGTATGTATATATGTATGTTTGTATGTATGTATATATGTATGTTTGTATGTATGTGTACATACATACATACATACATATATACATATATGTATGTATGTATGTATGTATGTATGCATGCATGTTTTTTTTTTGTTCATAGAGGCGAAAAAAAATACAATGACGTATCTAGGGTCAAGTTGGAGTGTGATCCCCGTATGTCGGACTCGGTCTTCAAATCTATACCGACTAAAAAAAACCTCTCTTCTTGTACCTCGTAGTTCCCCATGGTATCGCCGTTAGGCATTGCTTCACGGGGCGAGAAAATAGCTGATGCTACTTCTTCTAAATAGTCCTTTTTCTTGACTGCTCCTGTATACGCAGGTCTACAGCTAACTGGTTTGTAGCTGTCCACGCTTCAGGTGACAAAAGCATTGCTGCGACAAGATTTTCAGGTCGCAGTTTAAAATTAACCTTGCTTTCCCAAGTATTTCGGGCTCCATTATATCGTGGACACACAAAAAATACGCATGCATGTATGTATATATGTTTGTATGTATGTATGTATGTATGTTTGAATGTATGTATGTATGTATGTATGTATGTATGTATGTATGTATGTATACATGCATGTATGTGTGTATGTATGTATGGATTTATGTATGTATTTATGTATGTTTATAAGTATGTATGTATGATCACAAACATCTGACCCAAGCCGGAATAAAACTCGTGAACTTCGGCGTTAAATGCAGACTTGCTATCAGTGTTGCACAAATCTCTAATTTCCTAAGTTAAAGTAACGAATAACATACCGAACATAAAACATGTTGGTTAGACAGTAAAAATAAAAAACAATATTAGCTTCTCCCAGTGTTCACAGTTATTATCTTTACTTAGTGTAAGGTAGTGTCTAAAGGAGCTAGGGCGGAGCGTGCATTTAGCTTCTCCGCACGTCATCAGGGCAGGAGAGAGTGCTGTGCGATGCACGGGCCACTTTTTTTTTACGACGGTAACCCGCATAGCCCACCTATGCGGGTTACCGTCGTACCGTCGCCTTTTCGCCAGGGTGTCATGATTGTTGGCGCAAGCGATCCCATGATGTCCCACTATCGCGATGAGGGTTCCGCTGGGTTTTAGTAGGTATTGCCGCCAGAGTAACAGGCCGAGCCCCACAATACCACTGCCCAGTGTACTTGATGAGTACATTACGTGCAATGGTGTGCGAAAAGTATATCTAGGCGAAAACAAAAAAAAAAAAAAAAGGTAATGTCTAACTGCTAGTTAGTCGTGAGACTTTGGCGCTTAAGCCAATTACTACTACTAAATTTTTTGTTATTTATCTATACAGTAACACAATTAAAGGGTTGGAAGAAAACGAATACACATGTTTTCTACATCATATTTTCTGATATATAAAAGCTGTTCAAAATTTCTATAGATGTTCCCGTAAAATATATTTCAAATAGTTTGCTAACGATAATGTGAGAGTTGTATTATAATTTTCGGCAAATAACGGTTTATTACCGCGCATCTGCCAAATGAAATAATGTATTTGGCACCGAAATGTTTGTACATGTCTCTTAAACACAGACGTTGTGAAAAAATACACGAAACGCGAAATGTGAAATTCTCGTAAAGTTATTTATTTAAAAAAATCAACGTTTTAAAATTTTGGTATTGTAAGTAGTTAGCGCTTAAAAAAGAATCAGGCCTAAATTAAATTTGTCAGCATCGGACAGCATTTTATTGGATAGTTTTGGACACACTTATGAGCATCGTATGCTTATGCATCCTTACGCACGCGTAAGTATGCTTCAGTATCCTTAAGCATGCGTACACATCCTTCAGCACAGTTTGACGGCTGTTTAGTTCTGTAACATGTTATATCGAGTGTTACACTCATAAGCATTTAAAAGAGAAAAATGCGAAATCCGAATCGATGCTGAAATGAGAATTGATGCGTTGCGTACGCATTAATATAAAGAGAATGCTGATCGATGCTGATATATGGAATTCTTAAGCGTCTCCGACCGCTGGATGCCGATAGCGCTGATGGTTACCCCTTATACTTTAATAATTTCCTCTTTTCTATTAGTAATCCCGGTATTTCCTCAAGGTCTGCTTATATTCTTATCCTGATTTGATGGGTAACTGGTTTTTTCACGGAGTGATTGCCATCTGACCTCCTCAACCCAAAGGGTGAACCAGTAACTCATTGGATAAGAGCAAATTACCTATCAAGAGTTTAAGATTACTATCATGCCATGTACCAACTCGCTACCAGCACGCCACAACGGCTCAACAATTTTCATACTATACCGCTGAAATCCCTGACGACATAATCAAAAATCCATATGAGACTATCCTAGAAGCAGATAAAAAAAAATCCTCATAATTGGGTAACATATGACGCAGTTAACAGTTTTATAATCTACTGTAAATGCCAATATTGTTTTTTTTATGAATGTTAACAATGCTTTTTATACACTGTAAGTGGCTACGACCCCACAGCGCATTGAAGCTGATTGATGAACTATTGAGGCTTCATAAAATTTATTGTACTTCAAAAAAAACTTTAGCTACGACAAAACTGCACCACAGCTATAAAAATGAGCAGGCAGAGGTAAATCATATTTCGGCATAATATATTTCAATATCAAATGTACATAATTATAACAGTAATTGTTAGTGGTACGAAAGTAAAAAAACTTTGTACCTAAAGAAATAATGACCTTGTTCGTATATCGAACTAAGATTTCTTTTTAACTACACTATATACACCTAATACTCCTGTATATAAGCAACTTAGATTTCGGCTCAGCAATTTTTTAAAAGAAAATCCCATCCCATCCCATGTACAGTACTAAGTTATGAATAAGGCTTCCGAGAAAATATGTTATAGTTGCAGTAAACCTGCTCAATTTTCAAAGGCTTATATGCATTTTTTATTAAGTCTTAGCTGAAGAATTTTGTATGAACCCCTGCCAGAACAAGATTTAAGTTTTTGATGTTTACTTTTGGCAAGCTAAGAAATTCTTTTCCACTATACATGGAATTTTCTTTATAAAATATCAGTACATATTAGAGTTATTGGGTTGAGACTTTTTTGGATAAAGTGCATTTTTATATAATAGGATCTTAATGGAGAAACTATTGTGGGATATTATCCATAAATAAACAATTTTTTATATCTTTTATATTTGATAATCCGATTTTGATAACTGGAAGGTTTACAATTTTTTTGTGCTAAAAAAGTTATTTTAATCTAGGAAGTACTAAAATGTGTAATCAAAGTCGTAAAACGTCGCAGTAAAACTTGTTATTAAGCTTTTAAAAACTGTATTCTGTAAATACTGTTAATAATTATAATTGATTAATAGTTCATTGATTTTCATTTATAGTAAACTAGTTTATCTAAATAGGAAATTCAACCTGTGTATAACCATACAAAATATTATTTAATTCAATCCAATTCTTATGATTATTTTTATTTAAGAGTAACTAACTATCGAATTTCTTACCACCTCTTCTCGGTAGACCTAAATTCCAGAACCAGTTTTTGACGTTTTAAAAGTCTTTATGCATAAATCTTGTTATTACGAATAAGATATTTTTTTAAAGAATCGTATAGTGGTTTGGTTTAGCCAAATATTAGGGCAAGGTCGATTATCACTCTATTTTAAAGATGTTTTCAAACATAAAACAAATTAAATGTGGATGAGGCATCATATTAGCCCGAGGTCGTAACTAAAAATAAAATCAAAATTAATTTCATACTGCATTTATGTTGCGACATCTCGTAAAAACTTACTAAATGCCACCCACGCTATCATTGAAAATAATCTACATTCTCCACGGAACCGACTACTGACATCAGAAACGTTTCAAAATCTTTAGCATCTCCTATATATGATTATGTACCGATAACACTTCATTAAGCTGCTGCTTGTAATACGACACGTGTTATAACTCTCAAGAAGGAAGTTATTACAAAGTTAATATAATCTAGTTATAGTTCGCGAACTTTATACACTAAAAACTTCATCGTATATGAAAAACAATTTCACTTTGTAAAGCTAAGCACTCGAAGAACATACATAATTAAAATAAACGTTTGAGTTTTAAAGCCAGCGAAAATTAGTTTTAGTCATGTGATAACGTGTGTAATAATAGAAGAGTACATCTTTTTTTTTAATTAGTGCGTCACATTTTACTTACATTGTTCAAAAGAAATTTTTAACTCATTTATTTTTCGCGTCAAAGTCACCGGTCGCGGTCGAGGAAGCGCGCGCGGGCGATGACTGAAGCTTTTGTTATCTATGCGAAGTGTATTATAATAATAGTGATAATGACATTGCGAGGTGAGACAGGTGTTGTACAAACCTGCGAGCAGTCGACAGCCGCTGCGCGAGCGCACCACACGCCTCCTAGCCTCCAGACTGGGACTACCACGTATCCCCGATCTGCCGCCGCCAGCGCTCCACGACTCTATTTATAAATTGCTTATAATTTTATTGTTTGAGCGAAATTCTAGCAAAGGCGACAAGCTCCGCCGGACGCAACACTTTGAATGTGAACTCTGAACATATTCCCTATTCACTCGACTGGAGATAACGTAATCGTATTTTATTCTCGGCTCTATATATTTTTTCGACTCAAAATAATAATAGTAGTATTTTTCGGTCATCGATCATTTGTTAAAAGACCTTCAGAATGTATTCATTGCTATCAAAATATCAGGAGCCCTGACCGTAATGTTTTAACATGGAAATCAAGGCCGTCTTCTGGTGTCTTCAAATTCCTAGTCTATTTTCATAACTATGTCAAATGCACAATAATGCAATGAATTTCTGAAACAACACTATATATAATATAATATTGTTGTAAAACGAACATTAGTAAACAAGTGTATAAAGCTCTCACGCTGATAGCACTTAATACGATAACATTCATATTTATATAGCAATTTCTTAAAAGGTATCATTTCTAGTAGAATATAGTTTAGCAAATCAGAAAATATTATGAGACTATTTCCTTAGATTATTTTGAAAAACTAAATAAAACGATTTACTATTATAAAGCTCTTCTAATTAACTCCGTATACTATATTTTAAACCGCTGGCTAGCACTAGAGTATTCTATGCATTTTAAAATTTCAGGCAGTATAAATAGCAGTGACGTACGTAGACAGAATTAATTTCAAGATAATAATAAGAGTTTTTTGTTCATCTGCCAGACGGACAGAAACGTATGTCGGAATTTAAAGCTCAAAATCATGAAATGCGAAAATCAATGCATATTGCATTATCTACTCTGTGACATGAATTTCATATAATTTAGTCGCTGGCGAACACGAGGTCCCTTGTTCTACACGTTACGACACGCTCACACTGTCGGGTGAGTCCATCGACTAGAATGGGCTCGGAGCGTTTTCTCCATTCCCGATGACGTTCCTACCCGTGGTTTGGCCTCACAGGAGGCACTGTAAGGACGGAATTAATTTGAGCCCCCACAAGGGCTGCCTCTTTCTCATGGCCGGGTCTCTGTGCTCGGCCACCCTTGCTCGGTGACCAGTAGAGCCAACAACAATACACAATTATTAAAAAAAATTGAATTTATTTAGGTATTAACGTGTTATAAAATTATTACAGAATAAGATATCAATAGAAGTTATCATTAGCTATGCCGTCTTATTTGATCTTATCAGGCGCTTTTGCTCTTAGATTTTCTAAGAAAAGATAAATCAATTTTACCGTAGAATACGGACGCCAACGCCGTTTCCGACAATTCAGCAATCTAAACGTCACACGCATCCTGAACATCGCTCCCATAACGAACAGTCCTTTATATGGATTTATTATGAAATATATTCTGGCCGTCGAAAAAATACCAACCTGGCATCCGTCAGTTATCTGTCTACACAACATATTTATTATACACTGCAGAAATTAACTGTTGTAGTTGTAGGTACCTATCAAGTTAGCCTTGAAATATTTTTTTATTTTTATTTTTATATTAATTAAGAAAAAATACTCATCAGTCTGCTAAAATAATAAAAATAGCAATAGTATATGTCGCCGCGCCGATTCATCACTTAATTAAATAAGCATAGATAAGTCATAAAATTATTACGTAAATTCTTATTGTGAATTTACTTCATTGACATTTATAATAAAAGCCATTTATTTAAGAATTAAAAAGAATTTAGATTAAAATTTGAGCCTGGCAGCCTTTAATTGTATTTTCGAAAAAATTATTAAAAATCGAAGCAATTTTGAAATATTGTTGAACGCTATATAAAGCAAATGATTTGTGTTGTGAGATCACTTTTGCCCCTGCCTCTTGACCAGAAACTCTGTAAGTAGTCTGTAAGGCACTTTTATTAAAAATTGTAATATTAATTTACTTGCTTTTCATTCCAAAAATCTTCTTGTTTAAATATGTGTGAATTTAGTATCAAATTACCTTACTTAATCTCATAATAATTAAAATCAAAATGTGATACGCAGCGTATTGCTATTATTGTGTTTGAAAAGCATAGCAGAATCGATGATCTATATAGGTTCAGCGGTTCTGCATATTTATTTTAAATAACCTCACTTCTGGTTTGCGACATATATAATTTGTCTTTTCGATTCTTTCTTTTGGATTTCGAAATTCAAAAACGCATTTTTAAAACAATTTCGACATAAGTCTTAAGAAAACTAACACGTTTCATTATTCGACGCGAAAGTTAACATGCTTCGGCTTCTACCGCAACGACTAACATGTTTCGGCTTTTTCTAAGAAAACTAGCATGATTTGCGTACATTTATCTATTAATTTTTATTTGTATGAATATTTTTTAAAAAGTTATTTTACCTTAATTTTAAAAGTTACAGACTTATTACAAAAACACTAAAGTTGTTTGTTTGATCAAGTAATAAACCATCACCTTCACACATTTTCTTGAAAACAAGATCAGTGCGTATTTTATAGCTCTAAGCGTGTTTTCATGGCTAGGCCACATTGCGCTAAGAATAAAGACAATTTATATACAATGACGTGATATACCGAGTTGAACGTCTCTCTTCTCGTTATGGTTTCGTAAAAAAGCCGATTTATGTAATAACCATTAATTTAACAACAACCATTTAAAATTGATGTCACTGCCTTACCAAGCTTTGATTTTCCAGAAGCCGACGAACCACCCCAGTATCAGATATTCTACTACAAAGAAGGACTGTGTTCTAGTTTGAAAGACATTAGGTCGTGAAATTTCAGAGAAAAGGCGATTTAGGAATCAATATCTCGAGGTTTAAAGAGCAAGCGCTCATAGACATAAGAAACAAAAAATACAATTACCTAAATAGGATATGAAAGTTTATATGGAAAACCAATCATTTCTATTGCTAAGTTGTCTCATTAGCAATCGTTATATATGTAGCGAAGGCGGAATCAAAGGCAGGTATGTGTTATAATTATACCTTCGCTTCCGTACTCAGGTTTCACGAGAACAAAGTTCCGAACTCCTAATAATTCAGTAACTTCATCTGATACTAACTATATTAACTTGCATCCCAAATTATCTCTATAATTATATACACAGATCGATCGTCAAGTTTACACCATCGAGCTGTGCAAGTTCTTCAAATTGGTAACACTACACTTTAATGTTTGCTGATTCCACGTTGTATTTACCAAGAGATGTTATAGGCGACAAGTTCTGTTTCCTTATCTTAGAGATTTTTATTTTTTAAGATGGCGGCCGACATTGACACTTGACATTTGTGTCACTTTGACATTTAACGTTTAAGTTTTCAGCGAAATATTTGTAATATAAATTGAGTTTGCGTCTAGGCCATACGTGTTCTCCGGTCCATCTTGCAAAAATCAGGGTTCGAGACCACTCGTTATGCGAATGTGGTCTTGACGAAGGTACTGTGTCCCATATCATGTTCACTTGTCCTAAACTAGTTTATCCCGCATATGATGTCCTTCCTCAAAAAGCTCCTCGTCCCACAAATGTCGAATGTCTGTTGATGTTTGTCTTTAGCCCATTGCGTCCGTTTCTATGTAGATTTATTAAACGTAATAATATTAGACTGTAAATAGATTATTAGTAGAATATAAACATATGTATTATAACTATGTATTATATGATTATTTATTGTACTATTTGTGTCTTTTTAGGTTAAGGACTTACTACTTCTTCTATCTCACCGGTCAGATACTTATATTAGTTTGTAGTCTCATCCGCAGTGATCAATCTCCTTCGTGTCGTCTCCATCCTATGTGTCGTCTCCATCCTACGTGTCATTGGCGAGATAATAAGTGCCTATAGGACACAACTAAAAGCCAACATTGGAGGAAAAAAAAATATATAAATTGATTAATATTTTCTATTTATAAAACTTTTAAATCTATTTGTTTTTTTAGCTTAAAAATAGAAATTAGCCTTTTTTAGATACAAGAATAAAAATTGTTATTTTGAGTCTACGGTGCTCAAACTTACCAAAACATTCAACCGGTACTTTACGATAACATTTTCATAAGGAAAATAACTTATACGTCGAACCAGACCATTTATACCAAGAGTATTTCCTCTGCTTGTGGCAGTAAAGTATTCATTATTTGATGATGTTAACCTCTACCGCCACAATGATGCGTGAGCCTCCTATATTGACCACTTGATTGTTGATTGCCAACGTGATTTACCCCTAATATGTCATGTAAAAGGTAGTTTAAAATATTTATACTATTGATATTTAATTTCAATTCTGATAATTTAAAATTAATAAACAAAGAATAATAATTATGTAACAAACATTGTAAAAATTTCATCGCTTTTGTTTTAAAATTGACTTTAAAAGAGATCCGTTTTGTCAATGTCTGGATCCGTTAAAAGGATTTCCGTGCAGTTTCCAACTTCCACAGTATTTTTTTTCCACAGTAACGCTCACAGCTAGCGGCGCATTCATCAAAGTCAATCACGACATATTTTATCAAGTAAAAATAAATGATTTTAAATAAAAAAATCTGCTATAGATTAATCAAGCAGAAGTGTATTCCGTGCTTTCATTGAAAATAGCCGTTCACCTAATTATATATATATATATAAAATGAAAAGAGCTGACTGACAAAACAACGCCCAGAACCTTGACCAGGGCCTTAAAAGCTGAAATTTTGCGCAGATGTCTTTTTAAAACGTAGACTAAGAAAGGAATTTTAGAAATTCATCCTTTAAGGGGGCTATAAAGAAGTTGAAAGTTTGTATGGGATAAGCGTGAAGCTTAGCTTTTTGCCGATAAATTAAAGATAAAGAGACACGTTTTTTTAACATTTTATAAAATTCCACCACTGAAGAAGGTAGAAATGGGGATTCAAAGTTTGTATGAAAATCGTTATTCACGGGGGCGAACTCGCAAGCGAAAGCTAATCTTTAATATTTGTAAAGGATCAAATAACGGTTTGTCAAATTATTTAATTGACTGAGTACAGTAGACAGAACATTGTTTAGCTTTTGTATGTACATATTTATGTGTGTTCGACATAATTTCCCGAAGCGTTAATCTTTAAGAATTTTGTTAAGAATCTAATGTATATTTGTGAATAGTATATTTGTGAATAGAATTTTTAGCTATTTTATCCATTTTGCGAATTACTGGATTTTTAGTAGCGCTTATTCTAGAAATTATCCTCCACACGCTCACCTTGAATTCAATAACAATTTTCATATTGAACTTAGTTCTAAATCTGTCCTTAATATAGAGCACCAGAGGCCCAATTTCCCGCCCCTCTGTTCCGTTTTTTTTCCTTCTCATACTTTCCCTCCTATACCTTCAGTGGGCAACGCACTTGTGATACATCAAGTACCGCAATCGTTCATAGGTTGCCGTGACTGCTTACCATCAGGCGGACCGTATGATGGTTTGCCAATCATCATAATATAAAAAAATTATAAAAATATTCATATATAAGATCCTCTGCGATTTTGATACCAACGAGACAGACGTGTACCTGTGAGTTGAACGACATCAATTTTCATTTATGTGATTAAGTTGGCAGGCAAGCATACGACCCACCTGATGGTAAGCGGTTGTTGTAGCCTGTGAGCAACACCATACATGTTATAGGTGTCACTCACGCGTTGCCAACCTCCAGATATTGGTTCTTAAATCTTCTTTGCCTAATAATTTCACTAGCTACAGTGTCCGTTCAAACCGAACCACATGTTTTGGTACCTAACCAACCGGCCTCTTGCAATAAAGTGCCTACCACCAGTAAATATGTCAGCGAAAAAATATTTGTCAACCGTTTTCAAAGGCAAAATGCTAAGAAAAACCAAAACAAAAGAAAAAGAAAATGCATCCAGATCTGTTATTAGAATGACTTAATCACATTACGCGTTTTTCGTGCCACATACTCGAGTTTTATAAATGAAATCCAAGCGAGTGCCAACATGCATTCATATAAATACAGTTTAATGTAGTATATAATTGACTTTGGTATGTGTGTATTGTAATAAATTTACAAAAATGTTTACAATTCTCTTTATTATTTCAATCTTCTTACGAATACTTTGCAATGTAAGCAGTACTAGATTCTTGCATGCAATCATGTGATTGTTTTTTTTGGTATGAATGGACCTTCCGACTGGAGCACTACCCTCCCACAGAATATCTATATGAAGTATCAGTAGCTATATATATATATATATATTTATGTATTAGGGGGCAAACGAGCAGGAGGCTCACCTGATGTTAAGCGATCACCGCCGCCCATGAACATCTGCAACACCAGAAGGCATGCAGGCGCGTTGCCGACCTTTAAGGAAAGAATACGCTCTTCTCTTGAAGGTTCCCAAGTCGTATCGGTTCGGAAAGACCGCCGGATGAACTGACTCCACAGAGTGGTTGTGCAGGGAAGAAAATGTCCTCTAAATCGCACTGTTGTGGATTTCCAGACATCGAGGTGGTATGGATGGAATTAAGAGTTTTGTCGCGATGTCCGATGGTGAAATTCTACCGGCGGAATCAATCCAAACAATTCCTCAGAACATTTCCCGTGATATATGCGATAGAAGATGCAGAGTGATCCGACATCTCTACGCAATGCCAAAGGATCAAGCCGATCGGAAAGAGCTTGATCGTCGACAATTCGAGCCGCTCTACGTTGGATGCGGTCAATTGGAAGTAGCTGGTAATGGGGAGCTCCCGCCCAGAGGTGAGAGCAGTACTACAATTTGCGCCTCGTAAAGCTGTAGGCGATGAGCCGACGTGAAGTAGTGCCTCACCTTGCTGAGCACATCAAGCTATATAGCCTAAGCTTCCCTTTCCATGTCATTCTTCTTATCCCCTCCTCTTGCCTTTCCTTTTCTAGGGTTGTGAGCATAATTGCGATACTGCTGAAGCTAGCAGCTATATAAGTCTACCATATCAGCTTATTTTAGCCACCGTCATAATAAGTATAATAAACTATTGTTTTCATAGACCTTCTTTATACCATGGACATGCCCTTCCATACAGACAAAATGTCAAAGACCCTAGTGGGGGTGTTCGTAAACACAACAGAACGAAGTTAGTCACACGCTAACATCATACAGTTATGTTGAAAGCTTGTGACTAGCTTTGTTTCGTTGCGTTTATAAAAGAGCACCAGCAAGTTTTTGATATTTTGTCTCTAGGAAGGGCCTATAGTATCAAGTAAGTCAGTGATAATATTATTATACTGCTTTGTTAAATAATGAATTGACTCGAAGCTTGCTTCACAAGCGGTTTGGTATTCAATGTTAATTAACGGTTGCCTTGGTGATTAACTAGAAATAGATTTACCGGTGTGCGGATATAAACAGATAAACACAGAATGCGTCCACGATGTCGTTAACATTGCTATGCACATTTCTGTTCATCTCAAAGAAACATATAAGTGTGTACTTACTTATATAGGTGTGTTATGTACGTGCGTCAGTAATTATACTTCTCGAATCATCTATCGTAACAAAGCAAAATAACTCCTTGGTTAAGGAAAAAATCAGTTGAGATTTTTCGCCATCTTGTTTCAATAAAATGTATCGACTAACTTAATGGTATTGAAAATCGTAAAGATTCACATTCAACATTTTTCCAAAACGAGAAGTATAAAACTATAACGTCTAAAATTACGTTTTTAAAATAACTAACAGCATAATAACTGTTAAAAAAATAAATTAAACTTCTTGTGTTGTCTTGATAACATACCTAAAAATCGCATTTAGAACTCCGAGCTATTCCCACATTTTCCTAAGGACGGAATCAAATTTGGGCCCCCGTGAGGGCTGTCTCTTTATCACTCAGGCTGAGTCTCAGTACTCGGCCCCTGCCCGGTGACGCTGTCAAGGCCAGTAGGGCCAACAGCAATACACATTCCGAAAAAAAAAATCCCACATTTATAGAGTATTGAATACAGAGGAAGTAATGATCAAGGTGAAGCAATAAAAATAATTTTCTTCTTAAGATACGATGTATGTTTAGATTTTCAAGATTTATGTATGTCTTTTTTTCTGTTGACAAAATTAGTGTTTGTTGAAATTAATTTTTTTGGTACCACGCCAGGCATTGTTAAGAAATACTTGGGAAAATTTTATAATATAATATAATGTATACGGAAAACCATCGTCTTACTATTACTTATAAGTGCAGTAACATTAGAGTATATTACTAGCTTCTGCCAGCGGCTTCGCCCGCATGAATAACGATTTTAATACAAACTTTAAACACCATTTCAACCCTTTTGGGTTGCAATAAAAAAAAATTAAAACACTTGTTTTCTTACTTTTAAATGTTTACTGTATGGGAAAGTTTTATGCTTCTAGTTTCAAGAATGACTGACCTCCTTTAGAAACTTTCAAAAACGGTAAAATACATGTTTATTCATTTCTAATTTTTTACTTTCATGCTTTTTCAAATGCACTTTTTTCAAACGCACACACGTAATGGTTGACTGGTACAAAAGGCGGCGAGCAATTAATAAATAAATTGACCAAGGTCTTAAAAAATTTTAGATCGTGAAGTGATTATTTTAGATGCACTTGATCATTAACAGCAACTCCACCCTATAAATTAGCTTCTTTCTAGCACAACTCCCGGTTTTTATCCATAGTCTGCTAATACTTCTATTCTGATTTGATGAGCAACTAGTTTTTCCACTGATCGTTTGCTATCTGTCCTCCGCTACCCGAAGGGTGAACTCATTGTATAAGAGCAAATTACTTATCAAGAGTTCACAATTATTATCAAATGTTGTAATAGCATTCAGGACCGACAGCCTAACGTGTACAAGCTACAAACTCGCCATAATGGTCGTCATTAAACTTATTAATTAGCAATCATCCAGTTTTATGAAGATCCGATCTTTGAAATTTCTTTTGATGACGCTGAAAACTTCCATAGATTGTTTCGTATAAATATGCGTTAGGCATTTGAACTTTAAAGTCAACAATAGTTTTAAATTTAAAAACATTCCAATTATATTTATAAACAGCTTTTGGCTAATAGTTTGATTTTTCAATCAACTTCGTAAACAATCTAAAGAATTATCCATTATCCATTAGCAATCTAATTTGAAGTTCTTAAAATAACTTCTAAAGAGGTCCATATAATTTAAAAGCTTTTAGCGAAAAGATTAGTATAGCAAAAATTATAATACGATTTTTAAATGGCATCTTTATTGAAATGGTAATATACGGTTTCTAGTACAAAACGTTACCCCTTTTTTCACCATATTTAAGTTTTTTTTCACGACCTTTTGTCGGGTTTTTTCTTCAAAATCGGTTCAACAGGTAAGGCATAAAAAAGTTTGTAGACCATATACTATTAACAAGTCTTAATTCCATCTATACCTAAAATCCAGTCGCGTCTGACGAGCAATCACGTCACGAGTTTTACACCAGGTGAGCATTTTTAAGCCAGTATTCCATAGTATTACCAGTATATCCCTATTTTGAAACATTATCATCTCTAAACTATACCACTATCAATGTATCAATCAGCTGCTGAACTCATTATGTCTTTCAACCATACTCGCTCCTAAACTTAATTTCCTTACTATAAATAACAAGAGGTTATTAACCGACGTGTCTGCCGGTTATTGATTATTATAGTATTAAAATCTCTATTTTTGGTTTAATCGTGGGTCAATTAGATATTTAATCAAAATATATATTAACGCTTTCACAGATAGATCTTTTTTTTTTGAAGGGGTGAAAGCTACTGCCACATACCCGGCTTCTTTGGAAACATAACCGGGTTATGTGGGGTTCCATAACACGATGGGAGCGTAGCGTAGGTCGACCTATGTGTGTGTGTGTGTGAGGGTAATACGGGAGGTATCTAGCAAAACTGAGTTAACTGAAAGGACTCTCAAAACTAAGTTCTTGCCTGATTTTCTAGATATTATTGAGAAAACAGTGTTATGACGCGTATCAGCCAGAAGCCATTCTATCCCGAAGATTTTCTAAATTCTACAGTCTGTATGTTCACACATGACTGATTCAACACTGACTTTTAGCTTTCCTAAAGGATTTGGACACCAGTATCCCGAAATAGGCATAATTATATAATTAAATACAGATACGACTAGGGAACCTTCAAGAGAAGAGTTTATTCCTTTCTTTAAGGTCGGCAACGCACCTGTATGGGATTGCAGATGTTCATGAGCGGTGGTGATCACTTAACTTCAGATGAGCCTACTGCTCGTTTGCCCCTCTGATATAAAAAAAAGATTGTTCAATGTAAAACCACCGAACCGCCATCCGATGTTAAAAGACTTAATTTCACAAAGAATTTTATAGCCAATTTAAATTCAGGGATCCATTCCTATATAGAAAACACTAATAAAAAACCACCACAAACTTGGATAGTAAAATCAAATATAATTGACTGGTCTTTACTCCCACTAGGTGAGACGATATTACAGGATGGTAGGAGCCATTGGATGCAAGTAAGACCTCTGTCGATAGCATAATTTAAATAACAGAAACCTAAGTCCTGCAGTGGACTGACTTATGGCTATTAACAAACACATAGATAACAATCTTTTTTTCCTCTCTAATATAGTAAAAATTTTTCGGACTAAGAAAAATCTCATTATCTGTACAATACACCCTGAGGCTACCAGCGTATAGAACTGAAGACAATATTCTAAATTCATAGATCTGAATATTGATTTTAAAAATTTATAGTTTGGTCTAACTGTCGTTGTAGATTTATGTCTGGGTATAAGCGGTTAGTTTGAACAAGCTTTGTAAAGTTTTATTGAAAAACATGTCCGTTTGAAAAACGCACAATATAAAATAAAATGAAACATTTGGTTTGGCTTCTGGCTAACAAAAACTTGATTGGATAGTAGTCGTAAAATGTACCGAAATATATTCATACTGACCGACATTAGATCAAAATATAAATACAAAATATCGTCATTTTTATTAATATTTTAACATAAATAAAAATAACACTGTTATATCTGGAAGTGTTTATAAGAAAAATTAAATTTAAAAGGGTATTTTTAAGCTATAAATATTTTAACATGTTTCTAACGTACCTATATTTACTGAGAAGCTATAGTTTTATATTCGAGGTTAATTTTATTTCTACGCTCATCAAAGTCGGCCTTGCGTCTTTCGTTAGAAAAATAAATTTTATTAGTCGTTGCAAATAAGTAGTTGGAAGAAACACACGAGATCTGTTCGGCCGCAAATATATTTAATTACTACTTCAATATTACAATTAACTTAATTTTAAATACGTGAGCAAACATCGATGTGACTAAAGATCGTTGTGAAGAAAGATAGCTGTGAGTAAAGATTTCCCGTTAATTGTGCGTGGCGATGAGCCTTTGGCAAAGTGTTCGTCATCAATTTCTACAGTAGGTAATATCTTAACATACGTACAATCCATTCCAATATTATAAAGCTGTAGAGTTTGTTTATATGGTTGAACGCGCTAATCTCTGTAATTACTGCTCGGATTTGAAAAACTACTTTTGCATTTCATTGTACATATCTTGAGGAAGGCTATATAAATAGCTCTAAGCGATCATGCATCCAGAGACTGACCGCGCCTAAAGCTATTTACCATAGTAGCCAAGTACGCCAAGCTACCTTCGAAACCTATATCGAAATTAATCTCCGAGATGCAGTTTCACTGTTGTTCTTATTCTCATGAAAATGAGAATTGCATTGCCTGTTCGTCAGTGGTCTATTCAGATTAGAGCGTTTAAGCGTCTATTAATCGGGCCGTCAGTTCAGGCTAACCACGTGCAAGCGGCAGGTAAGCAAAAACAAAAAGACCCGCAAGCGAGAATTGTGCGCCAATTGTTCGGGAAACAACGATGTCAGCTTCGAATGAAAACGGCAAAATCGTTCAATTTTCACATTATTTAAACAAAATTTTAAAATATCTTCTTCTTCCTGGAATTATTCCCGTCATTATATTTACCCAAGATCTTATTACTCTTATCCGGATTTGACAGGTTACTAGTTTTTACACCGAGTTATTGCCATCTGATCTCCGTAAGTGTAAGTAAATTACCGGTTGGGAAACCCACCAGGACAAACGCCTAGACCGAAACAGATGCTTATAACAAACATCTGCTTCTATTGAAATCGAACCCATGACCGTTGAGGTTAAAAACAGGGTCGCTCGACACAACAGTCATCATTAATTTTACATACACAAAACTCAATTTTTTAAATGTTTTAACTCATGATAAGCTCTTTTTCAGATAGGCAAATGTATACATTATATTATATATAACTTTTATTATATCCCAGAGTATTGACGTCTTATTTTAACATCGAAACCGCCATATAAGTCTCCGTTCATTTTATGAGGATCTATTTGCTATCAACGCAGGTGATAGTCTATCGGACGTACGTAATCTTCACGTTCATTCGCTCGTGAAATTGTTAATTAACGGACAACGGCACGATACACACTAGTATGAACACATCCTATATTGTTTTATTCGATAACGAATTTGGTAGGGTTAGGTAAAATTGGTGAAAGTAACGCGTTTGGGATCTTTATTGAAAGGATTAACGGTTGTTCAATTAGTACCCTGTTAACCGTGCGTGTGCCAATGACAAACTCGTTGGTATATCGAATCGCTTTTTAATGGAAAAATACTCCGTTCATTTGATAGCTCGTCTCTCTTTGTTTTGTCATTTCATTGTTATTAATTCTACGTTGAAACCGTTTCTGCTGGATTCTCTGGTTTAAATGGAAATCTCAGTTATTTAAATTTGAGAATATCTATATACCAATATGAAGCCTCAATAGCTCAACGGTAGAAGAGTTGAGTTGCGTTAACGCTCCGTTAATGTGAGAATCACAGGTTCGATCCT
This sequence comes from Hestina assimilis, assembly GCA_023373885.1. Lineage (NCBI taxonomy): Eukaryota > Metazoa > Arthropoda > Insecta > Lepidoptera > Nymphalidae > Hestina > Hestina assimilis. The sequence continues at coordinate 4,558,601 of CM041760.1, read as the reverse complement.
GACTCCTTTGGGCTATTGTCGTACCAACTCTTAGCGCGAGTGACGAGGTTATTCGGCAATTATTAGTTACTAATATTGGTAAAAAAAATATAAAGTTTATTTGTTTCTTTGAATGGTTGGATTTGAAAAAATTTGTTTGCATTTGATAGCACATTTCTTGAGAATGGCTATAGGCTATATGGACGCATATAAGCAATACCATGTCAACCCACACGAATGTCATTTCGAGAAAAACGCGTTTGAAAATTTTAAACAACTTGCTTTATATGTTTTTTTTTATGTATTGGTAAAGCTTTTGACAATTTTAAGATGTATGTAAGTTATTTTACTTATTTTCACATAAAATAAGTATACAAACTGGATATTTCGTATATAATATAACCCAAAACGTTTATCATAATACAGAAATTGCATGATTAAAAATGGGTTTTTGGAAGTTTTAAAGCTTAAAACCCTAAAAATATTAAAGAAAAATGTTCTTCAGCGATTTACCAACACTTCTGCATATATAACTCAGCTTTTTCAATTTTGTGGGTTGACATGGTATTGCTTATTTGCGTCCATATAACATCACGATACGATACTTAGAACCCGAGCAAAAAGTAAGAAATGGTGGGCGGGCGATAAGATGCGTATAATTTAGATGAACAGGTCTCATCCAACGGGAGCGAAGCCGCGAGTGCAACTAGTAATTCACATATTGGTTTGTGTATGTATTTAAAAACCGCGAAGATGCAACGGTATGCAACACAGTGACGGTCGCACTATTAAAACAAAGCGAAAATAGCAATACATAACTATACAATTTTTTTTTTTTTATGTTAGAAGTTGGCAAACAAGCACACGGCCCACCTGATGGTAAGTGGCTGCCGCAGCCTATGAGCGCTTGCAGCACCATTAGTAGGTGCCACTCACGCGTTGCCAACCTCGAGATATTAGTTCTTAAATAAATAATAAATAAATAAATAAACGCTACACACTCAACGGCCCCCATTAGGATAATTATATCCTGTGTCGGGGGTCCGGAAACATTCACAATGACAAGGACAAACACAACCAGACCGGAAAACATGCCTGTACGATTAATACAAACATCTGCTCCGAGCGGGAATCGGACCCGCAACCGTCGAGGCTTAAGGCAGACTCGCTACCCACAACGCCACAACGGTGTCAAAATCTCGTTCGCCCAGTAATTTCACTAGCGTACAATGCCCTTCAAACCGGAACACAGTAGTGCCTAAGCACTACTATTTGGCGGCAGAATATTGAACACTGCGGTGGTACCTACCTAGTCGGCCTCTTGCAACAAAAGACCTACCACCAGTGTGACAATTAGATAAGAAAGAAGAAACTTAGAAATTAATAATTAATTTACAGAAGCTTTTTAATAAAATAAACAATATTAATTATAAAATCTTAGAAGCTTCTATTAGGCATCACAAAGGCTGAATTTGACATTTTGTCAATAAAACCGTAAAATCGTAATCACTGGGTCTAAACTTGACAGGATTAGACCCGCCGATTACAGACCCAAATGGATTAAATGTTATTCAATTTACCAAAAGGACGGTACGATGAAATTGTTTTCTATCAGCACCAATCAATCTTGACCGTTGTTTATTATGAAATTCTCTAAACTCAGTTCTAATAATAAACATAATTAATGATAAAAACTAATGTAATTTTTATCATTAAAAAACATTTACTTACATAACGACCAAGCTTTGATAAAACTATCTAATCACAGAACACTATTTTTAACGGAATCCAAATGCAAGCATATTATCAATTGCTATGCTTTTTGTGTATGATAATATGATAATTCTATTTTTGTTACATAGGATATGCTTCACTCTACATGATTCTTTCGAGGATGAATGTCTATTCAATAATATCATTAACTTTTTAAACTTTATAAAAATATTAATTTAAATATACATTTATGTATATAAAACCACGCCTGTGGTTTTATCAGTATTTATTTTGAATCAAACTAAACTAAAGATAGGCGTGAGCTTTTATGGTTTTCATCTATAATTTCAGTTGGTTTAATAGGTTAACTTAATATACAACTTATTATAATAATTGATAATGTATTTGATGACTTCACTAGATAAAACAATAAATTACACAGCACTGTAACTACTGCGTTGGATTTCAACGATTCGTCCTTTTATGCGGTACGACGATGATTTTCTGAATAATGAAATATTAAAGTAACCATCAATGTTACGCTTCGTTAGAATGACAGCTTTTCAAAATATATTGCCCTTCTAATGCAACGTATTAATAACTAATAGGCTCTAGCTGTAGTCACACCACACTTCACCATGCACCAACATCATATTTAAATTCCAATAATCAATTACGTATAAATAAACAAGACAACGAAATACGGCTCATTAAACTTTATTTACTCTGTTTAAATACGTAAACATTTTAAAGCTACAATATAAAATTCATCGTTAAAACGATAATCGTAATGTCTAATAATAATCGACCATAAACAGCAGATGATGCGATAATAATGAACATGAGTTGGTAATAATAAATAACTAAAATAAACGTTACACAATCAACAGCCGCTATTAGGATAGTAAAACTCTTTGATAGTGGTTCCAGACCAGAATTGGAAAGGCATTGGCCATACAGTTATGTGAACTGTATGGCCAATACAAATTTGCCGCTAGTGAGAATCGGACCCGCTACTATTTGGCGCTTTCAGACAAGCACACGCCTCGCGCACGCCACACGCGTCACTAACTCTTCTTGAAATTTGTTGCATATACTTTGAGTCTTGTGGCACATCAATAAATCTCCAATTGCATTAACCTATGGTACTGCAATGGTCATGGTTGTTTTCGCTAACGACCCCATGACGTCCCACTAAGGCGATAAGGGTTCCGCTGAATTTTAGTGGTATTGCCGCTTGACTAACAGTGCAGTGCGTAAATGCATTTAACCGCCTTCGCGTTTCTACTTTATTTCTACTTAACATTCGTAGAGTTCGAGTAGTCCATATTTATAAAAGAAAACAAAGTATGTACATAAATATATAATTATATTTATGCAATCAACATCGAATTTCAAGAAATGGGAACAGTTATATTTATTTTGCTTTTTATTTACTCACAGAATCACAAACATCAACGCCTACACTCGAACCGGCAATGATTTGTATGTACTATACACTAAAATATCCTCTCTTAGCTATTTGTTTTTATTTTTAAAAGCTGTTTACATTTTTACTTATTTATAATATAAAGTTTTACGTCATGAGCTAAGACTTATACGCAAGTTTAATGGATAAATGTCATGAATTTATTTATTTAAACAACACCATTATTAACATTACATAAAAAGAACGTTATTTTTTATAAAAGAAAAACTTTAATTTTTATCAAAATGAGTAGTCAGTCGGAGACAAAAATCAGTAATAATATAAGATCTTCCAGACACACTTTTGTAAATGACAATGGAATATCTATAACACTTCTTTTTATGTTACAAGTTGGCAAACAAGCATACGGCCCACCTGATGGTAAGTGGTTGCCGTAGCCTATTAGTGCTTGCAGCACCATTGAGGTGCCAATTAGACGTTGCCAACCTCGAGATATTAGTTCTTAAATCTCCTCTGCCCAGTAATTTCACTAGCCTACAGTGCCTTTCAAACCGGAACAGAGTAATGCCTAAGCACTACTATGTAGCGCCAGAATATTTGACACTGTGGTGGTACCTACATAGTCGGCCTCTTGCAACAAAGGACCTACAACCAGTGCGACTGATTGCACTTGTGAAATAATCCCTGCTGTGACAGAGGTTATCCCAACAGTGGGCGATGGGGTCAACATCCCGATGCCGGGAAAACTTGATGTTAATCATCATTATCGTCACCAGCCTTTTTTCAGTCATTTCATCAGTCTCCAGCTGTACACAATCCTTGGCACCTCATATCCAGCTCCATCGACCATTGACATTAGTCAAATATTTGTTGCTTATTCCTTTATGAGCTTATAGCAAAAAAAATCTGTATCGAACAACAAATTGAAACTAATAAAAACGTAGTGATAAAAAGTCCTTAAATATTGCGAAAACTGCTACGACGAAGAGCAAAGCGTATATTACAGTTATCGGATAATTTTTTAGGAAGCCTTACAATTGAAGACCTCTTTGTTTGGACCCTGGCGTTGTGCCAGACCTACGAACCTGAAGTACCTAATTTACAGCCATATTGATGTTGTATAAATAAATACTATACATTTAGATTAGATGTAAGATAGGAAAAAATCAATTACAGAGACGTCGACCGAAATTTTTGCAGAAATAGATGGAAAGTTCAAGAAGATCTAAGGATACTTTTTGTTGCAAAAATAAAATTTAAAGAGGTAAAATATGGGTTGGAAGTTTGTATGAGGAACTACTATTATACCCGGTGACGCTATCAAGGCCATTGGAACCACGAGTAGAGATTTAAATTTGTTTATTTTGGTTTAATATCTTCTTTTAACTTCCATATGCCTTTTCCTGTCTTTTGGGAAACAATGTTGTCTGATTTTTGGGAATTGTTATAGAAAACAACATTAACAATACATTTCAGCGATTATAATCACAGTGGACTGAAAATATAGCGAACCGTATATAGCTTTCTATATTTTAACGAAAACATTTTCTCTTCAATATTTATTTACAAATACGAGTAGTCTTATAAACAAAATTTAAAAAGAAAAATTGTGGGGTAATATTTAATTATAATTTATTTTAAATCCACAAGATAAATCTCTACGAGCGTGTAAAGATTATTATATCTGGCAAACTGCGGACTTCGATCCAGAGGTCAATACACGGCATTCTTTAAAAAATTTACAATTATAAAAGCTATTTTAAAATTTGTTTACACTTATAAACATTCCTCCTTGGGTTTTATACATATCTCAGTAACAAGTTTTTTTTAAATATAGTTTATTCTCTATTTTATATATAAACAAATTTTATGAACTTTTTCTTTGCTGTAGTTTCAAATTCAAGGTAACAGGTATTTCTAGATTAGTTTAACCTGACCTTGTCTATTCGAAAAACCTAATTGTGTATCAATGTGTTGAAAACAAAAATGACGTATACAGGTGACTCATAATGCTAGGGACCTTTTCTTTTTTTTGTACCAGCTAATGCTTTTATCTACAAATTATAATTAGAAAGTTCTAAATAAAACATTTAACTTACATTACTGCCTTAGCTTTAATGCAATACACTTTATGCAATGAAATGAGTTCATCTATTAGAGCTCACTTTTTCCTATTTTTAATGTGTTGCAAGTAAAGATTATTTTATTAATGACGATGTTCGATGATTGATCGAAAAATTGAACATTTTAAAGTCGAAATTAAAAATTATTTACTATATTTACTTATTATTCATGTACAATTTCGAAAAGTTGATTTGAGATATAATTGTATTATAAATATTATAAAAAATGTAATCCTGCATGACAATTTAGACAAAGTAATTAAGGAGTCCTCTGCATTTTTACCTAAAGATGATATCCTTATAACAAATAATAAGCTTTATTGATTTATTCAAGGGTTGTGAGTTTTAATATGAATGTTAAACTTATAGAATGCCAATTTCAGTAAACATGTAGGAATTTTATTTTGTATATAAATAAAGAGAATTGCTAACTTTACGCAGACGAAAGCTAGGAGTAACAAGTGTATTTTTATTTCTTACGTGAACTGTTTTGAAAAATTGTAAACTTTTTAGTACAAATTCAAGATATTACGCAAAAATAAATTAAAATCATTTAGTTATAATTTCACATGAATTTTAAATAACATAATTCATTAAAATGTAGTAAGTAAATATTATCAAGTAAACGTAATTAATTTCATGATTACGAACGCCGAATATTAATGATCGGCAATTAACTAGTAATAAAAGACACTGTTGTAGGTTACAAGTCTGCCTTTAGCCTCGACGGATGCGGGTACAATTCCCGCTCGGGCAGATATTTGTTATAAATATCTGTTCAGGGCTGGGCCTTCATCCTTGTGTCAAGACACAAGGAGAGCACTTTAAGCTGGCGGCTCCGGTTGTTACATTTTTTTTTTTTTTTAATGTTAGAAGTTGGCAAACAAGCATACGGCCCACCTGGTGGTAAGTGGCTGCCGCAGCCTATGAGCGCTTGCAGCACCATTAGTAGGTGCCACTCACGCGTTGCCAACCTCGAGATATTAGTTCTTAAATCTCGTTCGCCCAGTAATTTCACTAGCGTACAATGCCCTTCAAACCGGAACACAGTAGTACCTAAGCACTACTATTTGGCGGCAGAATATTGGAAACTGCGGTGGTACCGACCTAGCCGGCCTCTTGCAACAAAAGACCTACCACCAGTGTGACTGATTGCACTGGTGGAATAATCTCTGTTGTGACAGAGGTTATCCCAACAGCGGGCGATGGGGTCGTCACATCCCGACGCCTAATACATCTTATAATAATCATTAACTCTTGATAAGTAAATTGCTCTTATCCAATGAGTTACTTGTTTGCCTTTAGGGTCGCGCAGGTCAGATGGCAATCGCTCTGTGTAAAAACTAGTAATCTGTCCAATCCGGACAAGAGTAATAAGCAGACCCTGGGTAAATCATATAATACCGGGTAAGTAATGGTAAGAAGAATAATTAACTAATAATAAAACGTGGTTCTGTCTGTATTGATGTTAATTAAATATTTTCCATTCGGAATAGATCGAAAATAGTTTATATATTGGTTATTAATGTCTGTATCATTTTATATAAATTCTAACACGGAATGGCACTCTTCCAAAAACCTTTAATCGTCACTATAATTCGCATGATTTATTAAATAAAATTCATAATCCATTATATATTAAATACGTTAATGTCATTTATGATCAACTACTTCCACATAGTTCGGGAATATACGTAGGTACTTACAGAATTGATATTTTCTCTAAGTAACCTAATTCCTAAGTAACTCTTAGGTATGGTTTCAGGGGCTTCCGCTTCTTACTAGTTCTAATACCTAAGCCATCTCAAGGCATCTCAAGTATTCAAACGGGGCGTTTAACGTCAAACCGCGCCCAGTATGGTTTCAGGGGCTCAGTCCCGGTCAGACGGAAAAAAAACAAAAGACGTTGGGTCGTAGAGGAAAACAACTTCAGTAACAAGTGAGTCTCGGAGTAGGGTGCCTTAGGTCGCCCTGCTTTGACGTTTGCCGGGGCTTAGGGTCTCGGAAGGTGGAACAGGAAGATGCTGTGTCTAAAAAATCACGCCGGTCGGTCATAGCGGGAAATAACCTCATTAAAAAGTTAATCTCGGTGGAGGGAGCTCAGGGGCTCCCTGCTTTGACGATCGGGACCGGGGCGTCATTGTTGATTTCGCAAGCAAGCCCGTTGCGGTCCAGGCGGATCGTTGGGTTTTAGTGAGCATTACTTAGCTCTATAAGCCAACGGTGAGCCGCACAATTCTTCTTCTTATCGAGTGGTTAGTGGCCAACCTAGTGTCAGAGTTGTTTAAGTCGCACGTATACGCCTCTGACTTGACTTATCAACTGTCATCAAATTGATAGCAGCCGGGACCGACTTTTTACTTGCCCTCCGAAGCACGGAGACGGTCAGTTGAAATACCACTATGTGATACCCACCTAGGGATTGACAGCGCCTAAAGTTGCTTTACCCACCGATCGTTTACAGATCAATGAGCGCACCCGGCTATGAGCGTCTCGAGCCCCACACTACCACTGCCTAATTAACTAACATTAAAAAAGGTCTACCTGACCAGTTTTTTAACTTAATACTAATATCCGTTGCGATCGGTTCAATTGGTCTCCCAAAGGTTAAAAGGTGAAATTTAACAACATGTAAAATTTTACAAATCCCTCTTGTACTATTTGATTGCTTGAAAATGGAATTTTCACATTTTCCAACGGGGAAATGCATCGACAATTCGTTCTTCAATGAGTATATATTTTACGGTCAGTGAATTTATGCTATGAATTTAAACATTATTCTTTGCTTTTTATTTTTGTACCTGAAATTATTAATTTATCAGTTTGGAATTATAACCGTTGACAATGTTAACACCGTTGTGGCATATTCGTAGCAAGTCTGCTTTAGCCTCGACGGTTGCCGGTTAGATTCCCACTCGGATTTTGTTATCTCACAAAAAATTGTTTCAGTCTGGTGTTTCTGGGTTTTCCCACCGTGTCTCGGAGATGTCGGTCCCGGTTGTTATCGCATAGTATGGGATAATAATCGTTCGTCGCGGTTGAATGCGATAGCGATCCCGCGACGTCCCACTATGGCGCTAGACGGGACCTTGGGGTTTTAGTTTGGGTATGGGGGCCAGGTCTTATAAAGACCATTGCACATGGCCTCGAGTCCCACACTCCTCGCGCCACATTTACATCTGTCCCGGCGCGGGGGTGCGTAAATGCATTTCCCCAAGTAAAAAAAAAAAGGATCTTATCAGATGACTTACTGGTTCGCCTTTAGGGGTGCTAGGTGAGATATCAATCGCTCTGTGTAAAAATTAGTAACCCGTCAAATCCGGATAGGAGTAAGGGCAAATAAAACACCGAAAATAATGGTAGGAAGAAGAAGGGTTATTCAAATAAAAACTTCTTGTCATGTTACGATCCACATAATCGACAAATATTTATTTGTGCATATTTTAATTAAGTATGATAATTTTGAAACATTTAAACAACGTAGCTTTAAAATTTAAAATTATAGTTAGCAAAAATTAAAAGAAATGCTCAAAAACTGAACCAGACAAAAATAAGTCAATATTTTTTACAACTATAAATTTTAGTCTCAATTCAAACCTGAATATTTTGCATTTATTTATTTAAATATTTTTCGACCCCGCATTCTAGCAGTTTTCTTTTTAATATTTGGGTTTTCGTTCGCCTGCCAAATGATTTTTTGTGCGTGCTCTATGTATTTTTTTAAATACTCTTAATAAATTGTACTAACGTTATATTTTATTCATAATGAAAAATACTCTTCTATTTAAATTTCTAAATAGAGTATTTTTTACACAAGACTGGTCTACTTGAGCTATCTTTGCATGTAAGTTTGTTGTTTTTGTTTATAATTATTTGACAAAAAATGTAAAATTTTGATAAACCAAACAATACTCTTCCATCTTCCTATATATAAGCGTATAAGTAATAATTTATAGTTAAATCAAGGCCGCCATATATAAGTCCACGTTAATTTTATGAGGATCTATTTGCTATCAACGCAGGTGATAGTCTATCGGACGTACGTAATCTTCACGTTGATTCGCTCGTGAAATTGTTAATTAACGGACAACGAAATGTTATTATTTTATTAATTAGCAATTTGGTAGGGTTAGGTTAAACTTTAGTGGTAATAATGTGTTAATTTAGTCAACCAAACAACCACCCACCGATTCACATAGCTAAATCTTCATTCATTTTTGTGGAGAATTTGTTAAATTTGTTATACGTTTCCATTCTCCTTCAAGTTTCATCGATTCAAGGGAACGTAATTTTGGAACTCTTTTATCTTCATAACATTAATATTCAATATTAGAATTTAAAAGTAAAAAATGTCCCCGAGCAGAAAACATAAGTAAAAACAATTTTAATACAATTATGTTTTCTTGTTTAATTGTTCCATTAATTTTTAGTCATGATTATGATTATACTGAAACGGACTGATTATATTTTTTACTTAACGTGAAGTAACCTTATATCGAGTTTTTTGGAAATAAAAATTCAGAATTTTCATTCATATTTATTACACAAAGCTGTCAGTATCAGAGAATATGTAACATACCGAATTTAATTTCCTCAAAAAAAACTGAATTTAAAATTGGTATCACGTATATATACTATAAGCTAAGCCCGTGGCTTCGCACGGGTGGTCTAAATAGACATTGTTCAGTTTTTTTTTTATACCACGATGGTGGCAAACAAGCGTACGGCCCGCCTGATGGTAAGCGGTCACCGTAGCCTATGGACGCCTGCAACCCCAGAGGTATCGCATGCGTGTTGCCGACCCCTTAAAAACTTTTTCAACCTTCTCTTGAAGAAACCCATACTGTAGCGTGTTGGGAAAACCTCAGCAGGGAGCTCATTCCACAGCCGGAGGGTTCGCGGAAGGAAATTCTTTTGGAACCGCACTGTTCGTGACTTTATGGGTTCCAGTGTGTGTGGATGAATACCCTGCCGATGGCGAGCGGTTAAACAAACAAGCAAACAAACAAACAGTCCTTTCGCTTTATTATTGTGTTACTGCCACCAACTCACCGTATCGCATCGCCCTTGCTTTCTTTCTTTATTGCTCAGTTTTCTTATATCGTATCGTGATATTATATAGCCTATAGCCTCCCTCAAGAAATGTACTATTAAATGCCAGAATATTTTTCAAATCCGACCAATAGTTTTTTACTTTTGTTACAAGTTGGCAAGTAAGCATACGGCCCACCTGATCGTAAACAGTTGCCGTAGCCTATAAGCGCGCGCAACTCCATTAGTAAGTGCCACTCACGCGTTGCCAACCTCGAGATATTGGTTCTTGAGTTTCCCTTGCCACTAGCCTACAGTGCCCTTCAAACCGGAACACAGTAATGCCTGAGCACTACTGTTTGGCGGTAGAATATTTGACTTATAATTTTTATTGAAATAGTTCCAGAGATTAGCGTTTAAAAACAAACAAACTCTTCAGATTTATAATATTGGCATAGATGTTTCAACAGCCTTATAAAGCGAGCGAAGTGCAACCTATAAAAAGTATATTCTATTGTACAGATGAGTTTCGAGTGAATATGTGTGTATGTTTATATACAGCGATGTAGTTATCGCCGTTATTTATAACAAACATCTACTCCGAACGGGAATTGAACCCACGACGGTTGCGGCTCAAAGCAAGCTTGCTACTAGCACACCACAACGTTTGTAATTTTTTATTTGTAATTGATACGCAATCATTAATTCGATTCCGTTTTGTATATAGGTTTTAAAAGAGATTCCGTCAATGTCGGGATCCGTTAAAAGGGTTCTCGTGCAGTTTCCAACTTTGATATTATTTTTTACCAGAGCACCTCACACCGAGCGGCACATTTGTCAAAGTCAATCTAGACATACGTTGTTGAGTGGAAAAAGATATATCTAATTGTTGAGAAATCAACTATTGTTATCTTATTGTTTGTTAAAAGAAGCCAGCTAGGTAGATACCACCGTAGTATCTACTATTCTACCGCAAAGCAGTTGTGTCTTTGGTATTATTGTTCCGATTTGAAGGGCACTGTAGGCTAGTGAAATTACTGTGCAAAAGAGATTTAGGAACCAATATCGAGGTTGGCAATGAGTGAGTGGCACCTACTAAAGCTGTTGCAAACGCTTATAGGTTACGGCAACCGCTTACTATCAGGTATACCGTATACTAGCTTGCCAACGTAGCAACATAAAAAAAAAACTATCGCATCGGCGAAAAAGAAAACACGAAATCTTTGCACGATGAAATAATAAAATAATTTATCAAAAAACCTTTTCAGAAATTCGCTCTCTTTGTGAGAAAAAATATATACATTCTACTGATTACATAATTAATATCTAACGGAAACATTCAACCAACAAGCGTTTGTTATTCATTATTATATACATTTCCTCGAACAATAATGGTTATGAGGGAAGGAAACCTTCTAAAGCCTCAATGATGAATGCCTAAACGCCTGATTTCCTGATTTGGAACAACACGACGTGCTTACGCCTAATTCAGCATTTATACTCGGAATAATTTATGCAGCGAGGGGCTTCTATATAAGCTATAATAGAAAATCTAATGGGATTTAGTTAAGTGTGCGGTTTGTTATGTAATATACGGTTCAATGACAGTAGAGCCTTGCTTTTTACAAATATAGGCCGGCTCAACTGGGGAAGTACTACTTTACCACTAAATTTGCAGTGACCTACCCTTTTCTGCCCACTCCTTGCCTTGGATCGTCAATGGGTTTATAATGCAGTTTGTATTGTAGTGTCTAAAGGCTACGGTGACGATCACAATCAGACAGGCCGGCCGATTGTTTTTCACCTTTGCGGTATATAAAACAAACAAATAACCTATTTTAAAATTATTTGTCCACCAAGTGTAAAAGCTGTTTTTTATTATACGATCATAAATTCGTGGCGTGGGTGCTTGTATCAGTAGTATCACATGTTTTAAGACACAGGCATTAAGACAGAGAAACGGCAGGATGCACTACCAGTACTTTTTCTCAACGAACATTAATCGAAGGAAGTACGAAGGGAATACAAAGGCGCGAGCTGCATATACCTCTCAGAGTAGAGAAAAATGACACTGTTTGTTCTATAACGGTTCTGGTTCGCCCTTAGGGTTGTGGAGGTCAGATGGCAATTGCTCTGTGTAAACACTAGTAACCCGTCAAATCTGTACAAGAGTAATAAGCAGACACTGGGTAAATACTCGTATAATACCGGGAATAAAGAAGACTGTTTGAGCATATATGTCAATAGATGGCATTATTACTGTCATTGAATATTTCTGAATCGCGCTGGCCAGAATCCCGGCTAGAAGTATAAGTTATTTCTTAATGTAAATATATTTTGGTCTTTCAATACAGTTCCTTGCTTTGAAGTGGTGTTTCATTTTATAACAAAGTCGTAGGCAGTTATTAGGTAAACAGTTTGGTCCTTCGATCCGTGATGTGAAGTTGTATACAGTGAAGTGCGCGACAGACAATAATGGACAGTGTGCCTCAGTGGTGTGAGAACGTAAGTGCTATAGATATGACACTAAAATCGTAAATAAATTGAACATTGAATCTTAAAATTAGATGAATATAGACTTGGAGAATTTTGCGTAAAACACTTAGAAAAATTTAGTGAATTTTGGAGTTATAAAATTTTAGATTAGATTTGGATTTTCAAAAATGGAAGACATAAAACAAATAGTTAGTGTCCAAGAAGAGAAATTTGAACAAATATTGAAAGGAAAACGGAATTACAATAAATCACCAAAACCAAGAATTACTCTAAGTTACATAGAGACTCGCTTAGAGACACTAGAAAATACATGGCAAACATTTAAATCTGGTCATGATCAAGTTATAGCACATATTAAAAAAGAAAACAGAAAAGATTTTAAATACTTTTCTAATGATGTATATAATCTATGTGAGGAGTTATATATAGAATACAAAAGTGAACTGAAAAATGAACTTCAAGAAATGACACCTAAGACAGAAATACAACCAGCCGTCAAACAACACAAAATTACTGAAATTAACTTGCCGACGATAAAAATACCTACTTTTTCTGGCAAATACACCGATTGGCCCTCGTTTCACGATTTATTTAATTCATTAATTCATTTAAACAACCATTTAGACAATGTGCAGAAACTACATTACCTTAAATCATCGTTGACAGGAGAAGCAGAACAATTGCTGAGAAGTATATCGGTAACCAGTCAGAACTACGAACAAGCCTGGTTAACATTGAAAAACAGATACAACAATAAGAGGTACCTATCAAACTGTATTTTCAAAAAATTGTTTAACCTAAAAAATATTTCATCTGAATCTGCAGTGAGCATAAGGCAACTAATCGATTCAACCGTTGAGTGTTTAAACGCTTTGAACAATCTTGGATTACCAACGGAATCGTGGAGTGCTATCATGGTTTATATAACAGTAAACAAATTGGATTCTGAAAGTCATCGACTATGGGAGCAACATATTGCATTAGAGCAAGAATTTCCAGAGTTTGACAAATTGCAACAATTTCTAGAAACAAGGTTTCGGACGCTAGAGATGATAGGAGACACTTCCAAACCTGTGAGAGCCCGTTCATTCCATACAGCATTTGACAAAAATACAATATCATGTTCATACTGCAAAGAAAGTCATTACATATATAAATGTAAGCAATTTGTAAATCTTAGCTCTAAGGATAGATCAGAATTCGTACAAAAACATAATCTCTGCTTCAACTGTCTTATACCCAATCATTCAGCAAATAGATGTCTGCGAAATACTTCTTGCCGTGTTTGTCAGAAAAAGCACCATTCTTTATTGCATCCTCAAAGAAAGGAACTTGTAAGAGAAGAAAGTCAGGAAGACCCTACAAACATAGTATCACATTTTACAAAACAACCTGGTCAAATTTTATTAGCAACCGCACTGGTGGATGTATTCTCTAGTCACGAAAACATGCATACCTACCGTGCTCTCATTGACCAAGGATCACAGGCCTCGTTCGTCTCAGAGGATCTCGTTCAAGCCTTGGGTTTGAAACGAGAAAAAATCAACGGCGTGGTCACTGGACTGAATGGAGGTAACCAGCTCAGCATCAAATACATGGTAGAAGTCAACCTCAGATCCAGGATTAAAACAACCTTCACAGTCCAAGTCAAGGCGTATGTTATACGTAATATCACAAACTATTTGCCAACACAGCAAATTACGATGTCTAACTGGTCTGCATTAGACAAATTAACACTAGCAGATCCTGAGTTTTATGCACCGAATAAAATACAACTGCTGCTAGGTGCCGAAGTTTATAGTAAAATCATAGATGTCGGTTTGCTGAAGAGTCCATCTGGGTCTATCATAGCACAGTCAACATACCTGGGTTGGATTCTATCTGGTGATACTAATTATATAAAACCTGAAAAAGAAAAACAAACAATTAGTTCACACATAACTCTAAGTGACAACAAACAACTAAATAAGTTTTGGGAAACTGAAAATAAAGTACTTACTACTGAACGTAAAATGACCAAGGAAGATCAGATGTGTGAAGAGATCTCTAAAAATACAACAGTAAAAACCGAATCTGGAAAATATAACATACACTTACGTTTTAAAGAAAATATAGAACCAGTAGAGAAATGTAGCAATACTAAAGAAATGACTATATCTAAATTTATAAACATAGAAAGAAAATTTAAATACAATATAAAATTAAAACAAACTTTAGGTCATATTATAATGATTAAGGAAGAAAACAATTATGATATAAATTTACCTCACCATGCGGTCCTGAGAGACGATAAACATAAAACAAAGCGAAGTGTTGCTTTCGACGCTTTTCCTAAGGGATCTAAACGATTATTTTTAAATGATACAATGTGGCCTGGACCAATAATACAAAAATATTACGTACATATTGTTGACTATCATAGAATAGTTTATAATAAATTATTAACTTTGACACAGCAGCAGCTGCGGTCTTGGATGTTCGCACTCTTTTTCAAGTCACTGAAAACGAAGAGCAAAGATAAGATTTCCCTTAGTTGCAGCAATATAGTAAACAGCATTTTATAATTTATTTTATTATATATTAAAGCATGATGGCTTAATGTGCAGCGCGAATGACGTAAGTCAAGCTATACAAATTCATAGAAATGTAAATAACTAACTGAAATGAGCTGGTTTGAATTACAAAGGTGGTCAAGCAACTACAATCTATTGAGGTATAATGAACTTATTTTGATACTAGTAATCTATTAAATTAATGAAACTAAAACAAATTTAGAAAACTAAAATGACATGAACACATTTTTCTGCAATACTGAATCTCTGTCAGAGATTTTCTATACTTTACTAAGATGATAAGCGAACTCAGCTATTGTCGACGATTGTTGCACCAAAACAAAAAATAAATAAAAGATAAACAAAATTACTTAAATGAGTAGCACATTAGAGACATGCATTAAAACTATACAGCAACAAGAATTTTCAGAAGAGATACACGATATAACAACAAAGCAAAAAAAAGAAAAGCAAATTATTTTGTTGTCAACTTACCTTTATGACGATGAGCTTCTACGGATTGGTTGAATAATACAAGCTTCTCATGTATCTATGCTCGCTATCTATATCAATTTCTAAAAATACTTACTGCTCATCAGATACTTTACACGGTAACATAGTTTAGAAGATGAACTATTCAAGGACCCTTTACGGGACCATTTTTCTCAAACAACTATCGCAGAATTGCCATCGGCAGTGTGTCGTCTGTTTAAAACACCGAGGCGCTATGATACAGCCAAAGATACTGAAACGTCCTGTTTACACATAGATTCTATTACCAAACAATGATGTCGTCTGGTGAGCGGACTTTTCATTAAGTGAAAGAACTGAGGGTTCTTGGTGGGCGGTATGTTTGAGCATATATGTCAATAGATGGCATTATTACTGTCATTGAATATTTCTGAATCGCGCTGGCCAGAATCCCGGCTAGAAGTATAAGTTATTTCTTAATGTAAATATATTTTGGTCTTTCAATACAGTTCCTTGCTTTGAAGTGGTGTTTCATTTTATAACAAAGTCGTAGGCAGTTATTAGGTAAACAAAGACCAAGAAGATATATCATACTTGTGAAAAAAATGCGTATTCAATTGTTTTCATGATCACCATGTTTTTGAAATATTTATGAGCACCCATATTTATTTTATTCATAACACAATGTAGTCGTTAGCGTTTACATTAATACAACGTAAAAGGTTCGGTGATTAAATATAAAATTAATACACAAATATTCATGAATTATTATAAATGGGAAAGTTTTATGTTTTGATGTTTGTTATTCAACTACGCATAAACGGCTTAACGGATTGGGATGAAATTATAAATATAGAAATATATAAATATACAAAATAAACGTCACACACTCAACGGCTCCCATTAGCATAGTTATATCCTGTGACATACACAACGACAAGGACAAACTCAGACCGGGAAAGATGTCTGCATGGTCAATACAAAAATCTGTGTGTGTGTGTGTGACATGTGTGTGACCTGTGGCGCTTTAGGCAGTTTCGCTACCACTGCGCTACACATTGTCAAATTTAGCACACCCAGAATCGGGAAATCTTTATCCTGGAAAAATTTAGGCTCCTCTGGGATTACTAAAAACATGATAGAGGTCGTATTCAATTTGAATTCGTTATAAATGTCTTATGGAACATTATTTACTTAGAAACGATTTATTTCTCACGCGTCACACATGTCGTGGGTAGTATTATATAGTACAAAGAACTTCATAAATACTTCATGTTTGTATGTTAGAATAGCAAAAATAAAAATGTAGTAAAACAATATAATTTCTCTCGTACAATCTTCTAAAATCTAAATTAGCATGTTTTTCAGTGAGTAGAAGCAATTTACAGGCTCATTTGAATTTATCTTCCCAAACAACATGTAACCGACCGTCGCATACACTAATATTATTTATATCTTGTCCACGTAATAATAGACCGTCTAAAACCAGAACTTGCTAACGACTAAATTAAAGTCGTCATTACATAAAAATTTTAAAATATTTTGAATAATTTATATGAAATAAATAATTGTCAAAAACTAAATTTTTCATCGTATGGCAAACGTTAATTTTCAAAGGCATGGCAGTTTCTTCAGTTCTTATTTTTCATGTTAATTTTGATGCAATGGCGATTCCCAGAAGTGTACTTCAGAAGTTTTATTGACCATACAATTTCTTCGATATGGTTGTTGTGCTGGTCTTTACGTCTGTTGTACATGTTTGTGTGTACTGTTGGGAACACACAATTTGTTATTTTATTTGTTAGTCTTTGCCAAAGAAATCTTAATTATAAGGGTACTAGAAATGTTAATAGTACGACGATATCGTAAGTTTCACATTACATTGAATAACTTATACAGCAATGGTAAGCAAAGTGAAGCAAAGATCGCGCCACTTGTGGCTCATAAGTCACAACAGCAGCGACAAGGCCACGTGGATATGCCACTTCTAGTACCTTGCTATTAAGATTTCTATGGTCATTGCCATGCATGATTTTCGTCACCCAAAAACGTAAGAGCCCGCATCAAAGAATTCCCGTCCAACGTTCAAAGTAGACACGCCATCTATCAGCGAAGTCATCAAGGTCACACAAGTTTGTGGGTCGAGAAAGGAGTTATTTTCGTCACTATTGTGTAACCACAACTCCAGACACGATAATTAGTAAAGCTTCCGCCTTTCCTTTGGTTGACACACTTAAAATATCAAAGAAGAGTTTTTATATTCGTAAAAAATTTCATGGGAGATTTATCACTACTTCCTTGTTGTGAAGTTGTTTAAATAACGGATGATTTATTTTGTACTAATTAGAATATTAAAATAAAACGAGAAGGTCATTGGAAGTGTTTTGGCTATTCAGTATAAACATTTTTAGGATAAGAAGACAGTATAGATTCTAAATGTTTATTTACGCCTTTATCTTTACCATTATTTAATCATGTCAGATTGACCGGGAGTACTACCCTCTTGAAGATACAATACCCTCGTACAGTACGCTTGATGGTAAGCGATCACCCCGTACTCTAGACGCTTGCAACCCCAGAGGCATCACATCCGTTTTGCCGAAGCTTTAAAAAGTTCTTCAACCCTCGTTTGAAGAGCTGTATACGCAATAGGATTTTTTTTTAAACCGCACCATACGTGACCAATTGGATTATGGCTAGGTTTATGAGGATGAGCACCGTGCCGATGGTGAAGATGTTAAAAGGTATATGTAGGTATATCGAGGTGTACGTATTTGTCTTACGGTTTGACACATTGAATTTCCTACATCGCCTGAGCACGAAATTGTTATCATCAGACATTTAATGTAACAAGAATAATTAGGAAACGAGAGTATGCCAACCAGCTACGTACATAATCGTTTTATTTTAGGCGTAGGCGTTTTTAAAACTCGTTATTTACGTTGCACAAAATTATAGATGCTCGCATCAAATTTAAGCATTTGACAGTTCTGTGAAACATTCAGAAACCCAACTAACCAACCATATTAAATATTCCGAAATAACAAGAAAAGATCAAAGCGCATATTACATCTATCTTTTTTTAATGTCAGATGGCACAAGCTGGCAGGAGATAAATGTGATGTTAAACCACTGACCATGAACAACTGCAACACCAGACATGCATATTCTTTTCCGCCCTTTAGGAAACAACTGGTTATACGCTATCGAACTTCGAAACGCGGCTGCCGAACAGATGCGAGAGTACGAGTTTTTCATCAACGTACGTACGGTGGTCTTTTAAGCCCTACCAGCAATACTTGGGTTTTTTAAAATAATAAATCTTTAATTTTCGTAAAATAAAATTTAGAAAGCCTAAGAATTGAAGACCTCTTTTGTTACGTACACGTTACATCTTAGTAGCCTTACAAATCAATAGTTGCCTTAGTTACGGTATAACCACTTTATCACAAAAACTGCGTTTTATTAAATTAGCTTTAAATCGAACGATAAAGACAGAATTATTTTATATAAGCGTTTGTGGCACTCACCCAAAATTCTAGTTTAATCTGTGATTTAGATAATCGTCGTAGATCATTTTCATAAAATATAAACTTTAATAACATTGCTAATTTTACCATTATAACGATTATAAATATGTATAATTATAATCTAATATTTTCTTTTTACCATATATACAGTGATCGCAGATAATTAGCTCTAATACATGAAGGAGTTCCTTATCTCTAGAGTTCAAATTCGAATGATCGCGAATTTATTTGAGACCACCACGAAAGCCCACATTAATGAATGCTCTAAAAGGTACACTCAAAAACCACATCGAATTAAAATAATAATAATTTATCCGCAGTTATATCAAAGTCAATATTATACAATACATGAAAACCATATCATATTTCTATTTCTATATTACATACATATATTACATTCTCTTTGTGCGGTTTTTATTAAAAATGTCAGTTTGAAAAACGCGTAAATCAAATGCAATGAAATGTTTGGCTTTGCACTATGCTAGCAAAACTTGATTGGCTCGTAAATTGTATAACTTTTATATGTAAATATAGATGTGTTTGTGGAGTGAAATAAAAAAGTTGAACTCGAGAGACTCGTTCAAGTAAATATTTAAATCGCTTGCACGATAATTCGTATTCACTTGAAATTTATTATAGATGTATCTTATGAAACATTATTCGCTTACTAATGTCTCATTTTTCTCTGGAGCCAATTCTAAGTTCTTCGCGGACGAAGTCGCGGGCAGATGCTACTAATTAAATACAAAAGCAAATCGGAAGATCTTTGAGCCCTATTAAATGGACGCAAATAAGCGTATGTCAGTCAACCCACAAAATTAAAAAAAACTAAGTTATATATGCGGAAGTGTTGGTAAATGGCTGAAGAACATTTTTCTTTAATATTTGTAGGGTTTTAAGCTTTAAAACTTCTAAAAAGCCATTTTTTTAATCATGCAATTTATGTATTATGTTAAACGTTTTTACGAAATATGCAGTTTGTATATTTTTGGTGAAAATAAGTAAAATAACTTACATAAATCCGAAATTATCAGAAACTTGACCAATACATAAAAAAAATCATATAGAGCTAGTTGTTAAAAATTTTCAAACGCGTTTTTCTCGAAATGACATTCGTGTGGGTTAACATGGTATTGCTTATTTGCGTCCAAATAATCGTGTCAATTTTTTTAAAGGGGCTAAGATGGCAAGCAAGCATACAACCCACCTTATGGTGAGCGGTTATCGTACCCTATGAGCGCTTGCAACACCAAACATTTGTAGGTGTCACTCACGTGTTGCCAATCTCGAGATATTGGTCCTTTAATCTTGCCTTAAATTTCACTAGCTACAGTGTCCTTCAAACCGAAATACAGTATACTGCTTTACAGTAGTATAACTGACATTGGGGTGGTAACTAACTAGTAGACCTCGCGAAAAAAAAGGCCTACCACCAACAAATATCAAACAACTTCTTCATTCTAGCATTATTCCCGGTATTTTATGTACCCAGGGTCTGCTTATTACTCTTATCCGGATTTGACAGGTTACTAGTTTTTACACGTTGCGATTGCCATCTCACCTCCGCAACCCTAAGGGCAAAACAGTAAGTCATTGGATAAGAGCAATTTACTTATCAAGAGTTAACGATTATTATCAGATGTTATTGATAATAACCGGGACCGACAGCTTAACGTGCTCGCCGAGGCACGGTGGGCGACCCACACGGACAAACGCCCAGACCGAGACAGAAATTTTAACAAACATCTGCCCGAGCGGGAATCGAATCCGCAACCGTCGAGACTAAAGGCAGACTCGCTGCCCGCAACGCCACAACGGTGTCAATAAATATCAAACAACCTAAACAACTAATCGTATAACATAATTAATTAAGATAACTACTGTTCCTAGATGATGTCTTAATACTCTTTAAATATCACAAAACTTTTTTAAAACTATTAATCTAAATCTCAATGTAAGCACGAATATTTTGCATATATTTAAATATTTTTTGGAAACCGCATGCGACGAATACTACGCCGTTTTTTATTTTCTTTTATTTTTCATTTGCTACCAGTATTCAATATTTACTGAATGTATTTTATGTTAACGTAACTGTAAGAGGCTTAAAGTTCCCACCATCGACCGTGTCATTTCAGTATCGACTGTAAATTAATCAAGGATTTCCAAAGTATTACTTCATTTAAAAATTTATTTAAATTATTTGTTATTATACAAGCTTCTTATGTCAGTACAGTTTGAGCTTTGAGCTATAGAGGTTTATATATAGTAATACTATTTGGCTTTGTAAATATAACATTGCTAAGTTCTACAACAACAACTTCGACAACAACACGACTATCTGTGCCCGCAGCACCACCTGCGTTAATGTAGTTTTTTTATAACCGCACGAAAACGTTAGGTTTTCGTTTTTTCAGATAAAAAGTATCATATGTGTCAATCCAGATAATAAACTGTCTGTATTCAAAATTTTATACAAATCTGTTAAGTAGTTTTTGCGTGAAATAGTAGCAAACATCCATCCACCCAAACATACGTCAATTCTCTTAAACTTTTACATTTATTATACATCTATTACTCGTGTTGATTAAAACCAACCAAGCACGACAGACACGGAGGAGGATTGGCTCCAATTTTTTAAGATGCAATAATGTGATCAAAGAAATGTCTAATCGAATCAATATCAAAATTTGATAAAGTTACAAAAATATCCCAATATTTTAATTATTAATTTTCTCTATAAACCTAATTTGACTACGACCTCAATTTATTCTACAACTGAATATATTAATTACGTGACTTAATTCGCATAAAATTAACATTATTTTTTAAATTAATTTATACTTCAGCTACTATTATGGTAATTAAAAGTTAAATAAAATACTTTTCGTGAAACAAGTGAAACGTAATAATTAAATCTTTACAGTCGCTATTTCATATCACCACAAACTTAATTAAACATAAATAATTACCAGTCAAATGCGTGGTGGACCGGCTCATTGGGAACTAAAGAGTTCCGCAGCTTTATGACGAAGAATCATAAGGACGTTAAAATAGTAACGAGTTAAAATCGACCACAAAAACAAGCTGGTAATTTCATACTAGTTTTTAAAAGGAATATGAAAAATAAAGTTATGAAAGAAACTTGTAATTTGTAGACCTATCTTTTTCAAGATAAATTTGGCTAAAGTTCTTGTTTTACAACCACAATTCTTATGACTTTAGGAGCTAATACTTCAAAATACTGTCTTAATCAATAAAGTCTAAATCAAACTTCCTTATAATTTTTAAAAGACCTATCCATAGATACCTGACATGTTGATATACGTTGAATTTTTTTTTCAACACATAATTTTTATATATATTACTATTTTACAACAAAGACAATAGTTTCCAAGCAAAGTCGGGTAGTAATCTATGTACCAAACTTTGACAACATTTCACATTTAAAATATTAGTATGATAATAGGTTATAAACAATAGGACACCGTTGTGGCGTTGTGGGTAGCGTGTCTGCCTTAAGTCTCGACGGTTGCGGGTTCGATTCCCGCTCGAGCAGATGTTTGTTAAAATTTCTGTCTCGGTCTGGGCGTTTGTCTGTGGGTCTCCCCACCGTGCCTCGGAGAGCACGTTAAGCTGTCGGTCCCGGTTGTTATCACATAACATCTGATAATAATCGTTAACTCTTGATAAGTAAATTGCTCTTATCCAATGAGTTACTGGTTCGCCCTTAGGGTTGCGGAGGTCAGATGGCAATCGCTCTGTGTAAAAACTAGTAACCCGTCAAATCCGGATAAGAGCAATAAAAGCAGACCCTGGGTAAAATAAAAATACCGGGAATAATGCTAGGATGAAGAATAGGTTATAATCAATAACTTTAAAGCACACAGAAGTCCTTACCTATGCAGCTTGTAACACAATCCTGAACAGATTACTTCGTTCTCAGACACCCGAAGACGTTATCAGGGCGACTCTACTGAGATCCATTTGATTGCCATTTCAATTTGCATTAGAACCTCGGTTCTATTGCATGTATGTGTCAGTTCTGTTCATTTCGTTGAAGCGTATAATCACCCCATACCTTGGTTTAACCACTATTCAATTTATTTAGTACATTTAGTTCAATAATCTTTGATTATTTTATCCGAGGAATATATATTCCACTATCTGTATACAGTTTGTGTAATATAACGTTTACAAACTTTCATACAAATTCGACTAATTTGGCAAATAAGCATACGGTCCGCCTCATTGTTAGCAGTCCCGCGACACTTGAACTTGACTGGAAGGAAGGAAACAGTGGGGGTGGGAGTTTGGTCCTCCAGCGCTCTCACCCCAGGGCATATAACAATAATAAAACCCTGAAAGGAAACCTCGACCATTTAAAGTTGGGTAGCCACCACCGTGCCACGAAGGTTGTCAAATACACCTTTTACTTTTATCTGACTAACGCCTTATTTTGTCATCAATACAGCGGTATAAGTCCACGCTTATTTTATGAGGATCTATTTGCTATCAACGCAGGTGATAGTCAATTGAACATAGGTAATCTCTACGTTTATTCACTCATGAAATGATAACTAACGGACAACGACATGATACACACCAGTTTGGATTCGTCCTTTATTGTTTTATTCAATAACGACTTAATAGGAGAACGTCAAATTAACAAAAACAACGCGTCCTACGGAAGTTTATATTGAAAGGATTAATGGGTGTTCAATTATACCTTTGGAAACGAACTCGCGAGGATATCCAACTGAAATCAATGTATCGATTTACTTTTTAATGGAAAATACACAGAGGTTATTGTCTGTATACATACTTTTAAAATTCTTTTATTGCTTTATGTTTATTTATGCGTTGAAAATTAATTCATGTATAAGATACGTCGCGTTCCTTTTTTTCCGCCAAGATCGACGTTTTTTCTGCTAAAACCTTTGATACCTATAGTTACTTATTGTTACTAAAAGCCGATCAGATAATGTATTTAAAATCACATAAATTGACACAGTGGCTCTCAGTTTATTAAAATTAAGATGATTTTGTGTTACTTATATTATTTGCTTTGGCCCGCGGTTTTGCCCGCGTGAATAACTTTTGAATAAGGCACTTTTAATGCAATACTGAAATAATTGGTTCCCCATACAAACCTTCATCACCTATTTCACCCCCTTCACATTTAGTTTTAGCGACAAAATTAGAGTCTTCATAAACCCTTCTATGATGATATGAAACAATCAAAAACAAACAAACTTACTTTCACATTTATTATATTATAAGACTGTGCCTGCGACTCCACTCGCGTTATGTAGTATTTTGATAAACCTACGGGAATCCAACATGTTTCCTGGATAAAATGTGCTCTATATGTTAATCTAAGTAATAAACTATGTGTGTACGAAATTTCATCCAAATCTCTCTAGTAGTTTTTGCGTGAAATAATAACAAACATCCTTCCTTCCATCCATCCATCCATCCAAAATTTCACATTTATAATAATAGATTAGTCGGATTAGATGTAAGGATCGGATTGTTAATTGATTCCGGAAAATCAATGGCACTTAAAATCCGTTAAGTCTTACGCGATATGTAAACTGTATCTGACATTTAAAGCCTTAAAATTGTAATCGATACCCATCCCTTAGGTAGATTAAGCCCAGTGATTACAGACCCAAAAGGATTAAATGTTACTCAATTTATCAAAAGCGTTACAACGAAATCGTTTCCTATCGGAGTCTCTATAAATCCTTACCCTTATTTGAATTATAAATGATTAAAATTTAATTAATATAAAACTTATGCGATGGACATATATTTATAATAGCAAATTAAGATCTTTTTATATATCTATTATAAGAGGGCAAACGGATGGGAGGCTCACCTAATGGTAAGCGATTGCCGCCGCCCCGATTTTTAAACGGTCTTATGGCATAACAACTCGGTCTACTGACATCTTTCTGAATATATTTCTTACGTAGTGACATTCTTCTAGATACAAACTTATCACCTCTCTTTTACTCCCTTAAGAGTTGAATGTCGAAAATTCCTTTCTCAGTGCTCGTTTACGTTTTAAAAATAACACCTGTGAAAAACTTCGGCTGTTTACATCCACTTAGGCGAAAACAATAGTTTATAATTAACAAGTTTCAGCACCACAACATAACAAACGTCACGAATATTTAATAGTCCTAAATATTCGATTGACATTTGATTGTTCGGCCCTTTTCTGATAACATAGCTCCATCTAGCAAATAAACTACCCCATAAAAGACAAATAATAAATAAAATCCGCTGTCAAAGTATATTTTGTATCATTGCATCAAAAATAAATGAAAGGTTTATTTAATTAATTTAACGAAGCGTTTCAAACAGATTCAATATGTTTAATTAGTTTGAGCACTGTTATGTTAAAAGCTCAGTTCGACAAAGTGCATAAAAAAGTGAATAAAATCAACATTTTTTATACGATTTAAGCGACAAGCAAACACCACCTGATAGTCCACCTGATAGTAAGCGGTTGTAGTAACCTATAAGCGCTTGCAACACCATGGGCGAGTATGAGAAAGCAGAGAGAGAAGGGTTTCAGAGGTATCTCTCCTTCTTCGTCTTATCGTGTGATTAGTGGCCAACTTAGTGTCAGAGTTGTTCATTTCGCCCGTATAGGCCTTTGACTTGACTTGTCAAATTTTATCAAGTTGATACCAGTCGAAACATATTTTTTGGTACCCTTCGAAAACACGGATACAGGCCCCCCCGTCCATAGTTTGACCACGTCCGAAGCTACTTTACCGACAAGTGCAGCGTTCGTTTGAGAGCGTTCCGTTGCTTACACTTGAAGAATAAAACATAATACGAATACTGTTACCACAGGTCAGTATTCTGTGTATTTTGTGTGTATTTCTCTCTCCTATAATGAATGTCGACTCAGCAACGCTCTACTACTACACATACATCAATAACTTTATTCTTTGTATAGAAAATATATATATTATCTTAATAATAAAAAACCATTGTTTTTGAATTGTTTGATTATTTACAATAACACCAGATCATTTTTATCGTAATGATACTAAAAGTAATATTCTTATGAATAAATATACCACATATTTAATTTGGGAAAACTCCGGAAGCAATAAATATTAGAATTTTTTCGTAAACATTCATATTAAAGTTTGTATAATGACTTTAGTTATATTCTAAAATCTCATCCGACCGGCTAGGTAGGTACCAACGCAGTGTCAAACATTCTGCCACCAAATAGTAGTACTTAGGCATTACTGTGTTCCGGTTTGAAGGACACTGTACGCTAGTGAAATTACTGGGCGTACGCGATTTAAGAACTAATATCTCGAGGTTGGCAACGCGTGAGTGGCACCTACTAATGGTGCTGCAAGCGCTCATAGGCTACAGTAACCACTTACCATCAGGTGGGGCGTATGCTTGTTTGCCAACTTCTAAAATAAAAAGAAATAAATAAAAAAAGTTTTATTGTTATAAATATATATATATATATATATAATATTTAATTTGGGAAAGCTCCGGAAGCAATAAATTAGATTTTTTCGAAAACATTCATAAAAAAGTTTCTCATCAGATTTATGTTTGAATTTCTATTTAGGTGGACTCTGAGCTTGCGTCACAGTTATATTGGCTGATGCACAAAATATTCGCTCGCTGTTATTAAATAAAATTTCTGTACACTTTTTTTTATTTTGTTATTAGGAGCTTACGACAGAATAATTGTAGATATTGATAACAAATCATGACCAGCCCTTCTTCTTGGTATTATACTAGTATTGACCTGGGGTCTGCTTGTTACTCTTTTCCGGATTGGACAGGTTACCTACTAGTTTTTACAAAGAACGATTGCCGTCTGGCCTCCGCAAACCTAAGGGTGAATCAGAAACTCATTAGTTAACTGGTTCGCCCTTGGGGTTGAGGAGGTCAGGGGGCAATCGCTCTGTGTAAAAACTAGTAACCTGTAAAATCCGGATATTATACATAGTTGGTCCTAATGACAATCAAAGTTTAAATTTTAATTCAAAGTGAAGTTTAAATTTGAATCTTTATCGTCGTTGAAATTTTCTATTTAGTTTATAATAGAATACTGATCAAAACGTCAATTTTTTTTAGAAGTTAACGGGTCTTGTGAATAGGTAAAAAGCATTCCCCATTTATCGGCCACTATTCATTCAATGGAAACAACATTAAGCTTTAATAGACATTTATTTAAAAAATTATATCATCCTTATTAGCTATGAAATAAATTAATATACATATAGCTAAACTTAAATAGTAATAGTAAATTCATACAAAATAAAGAAAATACTTATATAAAGATCACACTGACTAGATTGCCACACCCCTGTCTGTTTGAATTAATACCCACGTCGATAATATTTCCTAACCGTATAAAAACTATTTTGTCTATTAAATATTGCGAAATAAAAAAGATTTTGTTTAAAATAATTTTAGATTTTATCTTTTATATGTAACTCTTATCTTTTATTAATTAAGTATATAGTAATATTTTTTTAATTAAGTAATAATCGTAAATTTTAAATGACCAACTTAACTTATGTATTATAACTGAATTCAAAATGGCGTCATACAAATCCGTCATACTATCGACTAATGGGTGCTTAATATTTTTGTTAATCACAAACAAATTAATAAAACCGGGATTTTTGGATATTCGTTATAATATTGGAGATAATGCCGTGGTTAGAAATCTTCAGTATGTTAATTACAATTAATGGGAAATTAGTGGGAATTATATTTTGTTAACAAGATTATGTTTATAAAAATACTGCATGTATACATTCTAATACATATAAAAATAATAATAAATATTATAAAGTTTATATTTCATAATTATATATATAATATATGAATTAATAAAATAAATACAGATAAAAAACTTTTATTAAATTCCTAGATTGATTTAAAAAATCTTAACGAAAAATTATTGTTATTTTTAATAAAAAT
This sequence comes from Hestina assimilis, assembly GCA_023373885.1. Lineage (NCBI taxonomy): Eukaryota > Metazoa > Arthropoda > Insecta > Lepidoptera > Nymphalidae > Hestina > Hestina assimilis. The sequence continues at coordinate 4,530,286 of CM041760.1, read as the reverse complement.
TCACTAGCTAATGGTAACTTTAAACATAAATTAAATATTTATCATAATTATAATACTTAATATATAACCTTAAAACGAAATAATGTTATAAAATTAGTTATAATTATATTTCTTAACTATTCTTTGGTAAATTAGCCGTATTTTATGAGCATTAGTTTTTTTTATCTCAAAAGCATATTCGCTAAAGATCTTTGATTTTTTCTTAAAATGAAATATAAAAAAATAAGATTAAAATAATATAAAAACCTATTATGTAGCTCGTTATTTTCCCGCGCGTTTAAATTGTAATATATATTTTTTTTATTCACAAGTTAACTTTTTACTCCTACCGTGTTTACGAAACATAATATGTCCAAGCTCTTAAATTTACTTTTTTAGTTAACATTACAATAAATAATTGTTACAAATCTGAGTAGCCATGACAGTTTTCAATATCACCCGTGCCTGTTATCACCTGAAGAACTTTAAAGGCTTTCGACTGCTGGGGCGTACCATTTTGTGTAAATCTGTGATAGTACACGCTGAAAATATATAAAAATGTATAATTAATGTAAAGTACAAAATAGAGACTACATTAATTGTTGCGAAATTAGATGCATATATTTCATTCATTAACTTATAAAATTATACTAATGGCATTGCTAAACGCTTTTGGGAAGTTGTACTCGTCAATAGGTTTATCTGCACATGAATTTTTGATGCGATGCAGAATTGTCACATTACATAATGGAAAAATATTATACGTCTATTAAAAGGACCCTTTGCGTTAAAGGGACTCACCACATAAAAATACTATTTGACATAGACTTATTATAATTATATTGACAGGCCCTTCCATACAAACAAAATGTCCAAATATTCGCTGGTGATCCTTCGTAAATTTGCACTATGCAACGAAATAAAACTTTTTCTGTATAAAAGGGCCGGGTCCTTAGTTTATAATAAGTGATATTCTATTGAAAATTAGAAACAATAAAAAAATATCGCAGCTTTCCAAAAAAAAAATTTAACAATAAAATATAATTTTGAATAAAATAAAAGTATTATGATTTTAATTTTGAATTAAACTATCAAATGTGATGTAACACTTTCACACCAAAAAGCCAATTAAAATAAAATAAAAAATTAGCACACTACATTGTTATTCAAAATATTGAACTAATCATCTAAATAGATATTTAGCAGCTAATTACAAAGAGCTCAAATTGGTTAAATGAATGAAGTAAACGGAATTAGAACGCGTTCGCAAAGCGTGAAGATGCTAATATCGCTAATTATAGAGCAAGTGCCTGAATCATGGAAGCAGTGCAATAAAAATATGTTTACTTTAGACAGTGCAAACAGCTCCCTTAATACCGCCCACCGAAGCTGAAAATTATAACACGAAAGTTTCATATAAAGGCTTATAATTATATTATAAAACTAGCTCCTGCCAGCGGTTTCGCTCAAATGATAACTTCCATTAGAAATATAAAACATTCCAATAAAAATATTAAAACACGTGTTTCTTTATCCTTTAGTTGTTGGAAAAAAAAGAACAAAGTTTCATGCTTCTACTTTGATAAATGATGGTCAGATTTTGAACCCCTTTTTCACCCCCTTAATGAAAGTATTTCGAAATTTTTTTCTTAGTGCTCGTTTACGATTTAAATCCAACAACTGTGAAAAATTTCAACTTTCTAGGTCCAAGTGTTTAGGCGTTGGTCATTGATATGTCACTCAGGATTTTTCCTTTTGTATTCATAAATTTGAAAAATTCGGAATGCCTAATTTACGTTTCATGTGTACAGTATGTAACAAACGTAATGTTTGAAGTAATAAACAAAATATAATATAGTCTTGTAATAGAATTTATAACTAAATAATATATAAACGTATTTTACAGATGTTATTTACCTTTTGTTTGCGCCACCATTGCCACCTTCAATTTGTATCGGAATTATTCGCGTTTTCGGTTGACTGTCCTGATTAGACTGGAAACTTCTGTTTAACGCCGGCAAGTCTGGCTGGTTTTGCAAAGGTTCATCCATCCTTACCAGTTGCGGTGATAGCACTCTCATTATACGTTGTGTCGGTTGAGAAAATGGTACCTGTGCGTTTTGACCACGATTGTCTGGGTTTTGTTTCATATCGATAACAATTCTCAACTGTGGCTGATTACTGTCTTGTCTACCCTGATTTCTTGTTTCTGTACTTGAAACTTCCATTTGGATGGGGATGATTCGTCCCTGTGCATTTTCTCTTGGCAAACTCTTTCTATTTTCAGACGGTCTAGTTGACCAGTTGGGTTGAACTTGTTGTTGGTATTTAGAAGGACTAACGACTTCACGAGCACCTCGTTGGATCTCATTGCTCTTTTTGACCCATTCTGGTTCCTGATTTGCATCTCTCGGTGGTGTAGTCAATTCTCTAGATGAACTTTTCCTTCCATCCAAAGGTCTTTGGCACCAAACTGGAGGTGGTGTTTTCGTTTTTTCCTTTTGTGTTTTAACCCATGGTGGAATCGATTTCGGACTGTCTGGACAGTAATATACAGGTTCTTGATTGACGTATACAGCTTCTTTTTGAGTATTGTTATTATATTCTGGTTGAGTATTTTGTTTTCTTGGTGTCACTGGTATTGATATAGAAGATTGGTAACGATTCTCGGGAGGAGTAGTCGGAGCAACAGATCTTCCAGTATGGTCTTGCGACCTCCAGGGTGCACTGTCTTGTACTCTATTATTACTAGTTTCTTGAGCAACCCAAGGAGGAGAATATTGCTGTGTGTTATTTGCCTGATTTGTAGTATTTTTATTATCTTGTTTCCAAACCTGGTTGTGATTATTTTCAACTTGATTATTATTTGTATCATTTACTTTCCATGGTGGAATGTAAGCTTGCTCTTGATTTATGTTCTGATTATTAAAATTCTGAGTGTCTCTTGGATGTCTATTTAGAGTATTTGATCGCCACGGAGCAATGTTTTCAATATTTTGACTTGATTGATTGTCTCTAGCATTATTGGATATAGAGTTATTATAATTGCCCTGGTTATTTGAAAAACTGTCCTGGTTTCTTTGACCAACTCTAGGTAAAGTATGGAAAGCAGAATTGTTTGGCGCTGATTGGTTGTAGCTTGGAGCATTTTGTTTAACGACTGGAGAAAATGGAGCTCGGTTCTGTTGCGGAGATTGTGGACTAGCAGTATTCACTCTTACCGGAGAGTCTCGCTTAATAGGTTGTCTCCAATGATTGTTGGGATTAGGGGAGTAAGGTGAACCAGTGCTAGCTGGGGATTGAATTATGGGAGATTGATTTCCATATGGTTGAGGGCTCTTATTAAATTGTGAATCCTGTCGCAAAAGAATATCTCTAGTTCGTGGTGAACCGTTGACATTCGGTGAAGTTTGATTTGCGTATTGCGCTTCTGGTCTATGAAGTGGACTGTCAGGAGCTTGATTTTGATTTCCATATGGATAGTTCGGTCTTTGAGCATTATTTTGAGGATAAAAGTTTTGAGTTGTATTATGTGACGGCAATTTAACAGTAAGAGGAATTGGTACTTTATCAACAAATTTAGGTACAGGGCCCATTCGTTGCATCTCTGCCTTTTCCGCCTCCCAGTGATAAGGACTATTCGTTTTCCTCAACATACCGATAGGGTTCTCAGGAATAACAATCTCAGGACGTTCTCCGGGTGCTACAGGCTTGGGAGATTTTGTTTTTGGAACTTCGATGATGATAGGAGGTGGTGGTGGAGGCGCTGGTATTTTTGGTGGTGGTGGTGGTGGTGGGACAGGTCCTCCTTGAGGGTGGTAAGTATTATTAGGTTGTTGTTGGGCATAAGCTTGCTCATGCTCTTCCATTGAACGCTGTCGAGCCAATCTTCTTGCCATACTCGGTGTCTTGATTTGCGAAAGATCTAGTCCACCGGGAGTGTAGGTGAAAGGTTTCTTATCTTTCGTCATCATAGCATTCTGGATACATGCTGGGGGCTCAACGCCACCCATTGGCTGGAATTTGAATACATAAAAATTAATGCTTCAAATTAAAACAAATGAGTTTACAACTCTAAGAAACTTTTAATTACCTAATATGTATAATAATATAATATTATAATTTGTCGTACAAAGAATCGTGATTGCGATTTAGCGAATAAAACTAGCATTCCTACCCCTTGTAAATGGAGATTTTTTTACACATTATAATTGTTTTAAACAATTTTAGTGCTTTGCAATGCTTTTTCAAGGCATTACTAACATTCCTTGCGCTAGAGTGGGTACGATAATAGTCCAAGGGTGTCAAGATCGAACCCGCAACTCTTGCGCTAACGGAGTGGAGTCGGTCTTTAAATCGAATAAGTAATTACTGGAGCTAACATAATAATATATACTTTCATAAAATATACTGTGTAAGATTATTTTAATCTTTTTAAGTTAATTGTTCAATCATGATGTATTTTAGTCAAGACATTTAAAATATACCTACATTGATTTGAGTCTTGCCATAGTTCGGGATCCGGCCGACGTGTCCAGTGACAGGCGCGGGTCCGTATCTGGAATACAGCCAAATATCACGTTATTTTTACACGTATGACAACACCACACCGTCGAGCACAAACATTTGTCGGCCATTGTTGACCCATTCTGCTTTAGTTGTTCGAATTCGAAAAAGTTCATACAAAACGTTGAAATAGCGCGTCCGTTTTGATATATTTCTACGATAGACGATAAATTTTTTGATTTAGATTTTTGATTTTTTAGGTTTTGATAGAATATTTCCAAAGCTTTTTGAATATATGTGTATTGGATTTTCTGAATATTTGGATACTGGAAAAGTCAAATGGAATTAGTTCTAACAAAGAAAAATATCTAGAAGTGTACCTTCTACGAAAGTTATATATTAGTGAGTATCATACAGACTCACCTTTCTGAGGTTGTTATTGTGACGGAAGTTGCGACTGTTTTGCATTGGATTAAATATAATTGAAATCGATTTTATACAATAATGTTTAATTTGCTATGATTTTATTTATTTTTTTATCAACACACACACTCAACGGCCTAGAAACACAAACACATACCCACCTAGACCGGAACACATGCCCGTATGGTCAATACAAACACATACAATACATCGGGATCCGAACGGGACTCGAAGTTGCTGCTTCACAACGGTTTTTATTCAATTTATGGTCTAATTATTTGTGTTAAGTAAATTGTATACAATGTTTTATATAACAATACTAGCGGGCCCGGCAGACGTTGTCCTGCCCCGAAAAAAATCTAGGACCCGATAGCAGCGCCCTCTACCCGGTGAAAGTTTAAGTTATTAAAAAGCAGGGGTTGGTGATAAAAAGTGAAAATTTAGGGTCGTATGTATTTTTCAATGCCACATAATAAAAAAATAAAAATAAAAATTTTATCCAAAAAATAAAATAAAAAATTTTGGGGTGGACACCCCTTATCACTGAGGGTTTGAAAAATAGATAGTAGCCGATTCTCAGACTTACTGAATATGCATAAAAACATTCGTAAGAATCGGTCAAGCCGTTTCGGAGGAGTATGGGAACGAACATTGTGACACGAGAATTTTATATATTAGATTATTTGGCAGAGACCTTCATGACTAACATACTAAATACTATTTAAGTAAATGCAATACTAGTGACTAAGAAATTAGTCATGGTTATAATAAATACACTTCATCCCTATTTTAAAATCGACAGTGAAATTAAAATAAAACTTACTAGAACCACATAAATTTAAAAATCTAAACTTTATTCCTCTTTACATAATGATGTACAACTATAATATGATATTACAAAATATAATATGATATTTATTTTTATATGAATAAATTAAACGCTACACACTCAACGAACCCGAATTACGATGATTATATCCTGTGTCGGGGCTCCGGAAACATACACAATGAAAAGGACAAACATATCCAAACCGGAAAACACGCTTGTATGGTCAATACAAACATCTGCTTCGAGCGGGAATCGAACCCGCACACAATTAATTCACAATAATGAAACTTCTATATAACTTATTTTTATCGTCACGTAAACAATACTAAACCAATATTGATTTACAGATATAGATAGAACCTTGAAGTTTTTTTTCGCGTAAATAAATTCGATGGTAAAATTTGGGATGTGAGTTTGTATGGAGAACCAATAATTTCCTTTTTTTTTTTATGTTTGAAGTTGGCAAACAAGCATACGGCCCACCTGATGGTAAGTGGTTGCCGTAGCCTATGAGCGCTTGCAGCACCATTAGTAGGTGCCACTCACGCGTTGCCAACCTCGATATATTAGTTCTTAAATCTCGTCCGCCCAGTAATTTCACTAGCGTACAGTGCCCTTCAAACCGGAACACAGTAATGCCTAAACATTACTATTTGGCGGCAGAATATTTGACACTGCGGTGGTACCTACCTAGCCGGCCTTTTGCAACAAAAGACCTACCACCAGTGTGACTGATTGCACTGGTGGAATAATCTCTGCTGTGACAGAGGTTATCCCAACAGCGGGCGATGGGGTCGTCACATCCCGACGCCGGTAATTCCTTCGCAAAAGAACCCCCCTATTCACGCGTGTGAAACGCCGCACTAATATAAGCAGTTTTCTTTTAAAACCAAGAATATAAAAATTATTATGCATAATAAATTTAAAATTTTAAAGCTATCTTACCCGTTAGCAGCCATGTTTTATAGATGCTATGATGCAGCTTCAATGTCAGCACCAACTGGAAGTGAGATCATTTATATTAGTGGATGAGCAGATGTTACGAGGAACGCGGTTTGCCACCTGATCAAGGTCGATATGAAGGAAAATCACTGATCTTTATGATATAGATTGACTTCTTTATGTACCCAGGGTGTGCTTATTACTCTTATCCAGACTTGACAGGTTACTAGTTTTTACACGGAGCGATTGCCATCTGACCTCCACAACCCTAAGGGCGAACCAGTAACTCATTGGATAAGAGCAATTTACTTATCGAGAGTTAACGATTATTATCAGATGTTATTGATAATAACCGGGACCGACAGCTTAACGTGCTCTCCGAGGCACGGTGGGGAGACCCACACGGACAAACGCCCAGACCGAGACGGAAATTTTAACAAACATCCACCCGAGCAGGAATCGAACCCGCAACCGTCGAGACTAAAGGCAGACTCGCTACCCACAACGCCACAACGGTGTCGTATTGATATAGATTGACTATTCTATTGAAATTGAAATAAATAATAAAAATAAATAAACGCAGCACTCTCAACGGCCCCCATTAGGATAGTGATATCCTGTGTCGGGGATCCGGAAACACATACAAAGACAAGGACAAATACACCCAGACCGGAATATATGCTTGCATGGTCAATACAAACATATTATGCTCCGAGCGGGAATCGAACCCGCGACCTGTGGCGTTTAAGGCAGGTTTGCTGCCGCTGCGCCACAACGTCGTCAACGTAGTAAATATCGAAAGACTAACACCCACCAAAAGAGTGGCTAGAACTAAAAAAACTAAAAATGCGCGTGATCGCAGGTAAAAGTAAAAATGGTGATGGGAAGTTAGCCGACATTGATTGATTGAAATTTTGTAACAAATTGTAACTCAAAGTTTTATATGATGGTATTATTTAGTTCCCATTCACTCATTCTGTAGCGCTATTACCTATTAAGCTGTATGTAATTTTACACCATATATTGACACCGTTGTGGCGTTGTGGGTAGCGAGTCTGCCTTAAGCCTCGACGGTTGCGGGTTCGATTCCCGCTCGGAGCAGATGTTTGTATTATACGTACAGGCATGTTTTCCGGTCTGGTTGTGTTTGTCCTTGTCATTGTGAATGTTTCCGGACCCCGACACAGGATATAATTATCCTAATGGGGGCCGTTGAGTGTGTAGCGTTTATTATATAAATCCGCAATCCATATCATAGAGATCAGTGAAGAAAATATATAAATGAAAATTGTCTCCTTCATTTATTCATAAACAAATTGGGCGAGATGTAAAACATCTTGTGTTTATAGTGTAACATTAATATTTAGAAAAATGATAATTATTGCTTAGCTGCAAGAATTGGAATATTTTTTAATGTTAAAATAATAAAAAGCACAACCACACCGTGATCGGAACACATGCTTGTACGGTGATTGATCATCTGCTCCGAGCGGGAATCGAACCCGCGACCAAAAATTAAGGCAGGGTCACTACCGCTGCCGCACAACGTCGTCGAAAAAACAGAAATCTTAAAATTTTTGTCATGTCCTTTTATCAGCCTGCTTGTAATTATTTAAGCGGTCATTTTACTCAGTTACTATTGAAGTTTTTATAATGTAAAAATACTGTTTCATACATTGTAAATTGCTCCACGTAAAGCTTAAATTAATTCAGATAAAATAGCTTATCATTCTCGAAAAAAAAAAAAAAAAAATTGTTATAGTAGCTGTGCCCGCGGCTCCGCTTGCGTTATGTAGTTTTTTGATGATACCACAGGAACTCATTATTTTGCCGGGATAAAAATATGTTAATTCAGGTAAAAAGCTATTTGTGTACGAAATTTCAACTAAATCTGTCCGTGAAAAAGTCAACAAACATACATCCATCTACTCATCCATCCATCCAATTTCACATTTATAATATTAGTTAGATAGTTAGATGCTGTTTTAAGTTTAGCAATCGCAAATATTACGTTGTTTTCAAGGGAAACTATAAAACAAATATTTTTGCTACCTTCGAAATACTACAGAATCTTTCACCTTTCATAACGTTTTACCCAATCTAAAGGTCTGTTAAATGACGTAAATATGAATACTTAAATTTAACGCGAACTAAGCTTAATAACAGTTGAACAAGAGATAAGTTAATTTCAAAGTCTATTACAATAAATAAATATAATAAAAAACTTTAATTAACTAACCATACTCATTATATTAATTTTAAAATCTCAACTCAACCGCAAATCTAAGTGTCATGACTCCCACAAAACCATAATGTTAATTTTTTTCAAACCTGTTGAAGTTTGATAAACTTTTGACTTTTAAAATTTATCTGAAATTGTAAGGCTGGTGTGAACCCACATTTCTAGGGAATTATTTAGATCTGAAAAAATACGAAAAAGTTGCAAAAAGTACGTTTTATGTAAGGTTTTAGAGATATATCAGGCTCTGACATTACCTACCCCCTAAACTTAATTCCAGATAGCGCCTAGCAATTCTATTAAACAAAACTATCATAGAAAATGCTAGTCAATTCTACAGCCGCCAGAGATGGAATGCGATGGTAGAATTTGGCACTCTTACGATAATTATAGTAGATGGCTTCACGCCAAGACCGTTTTAGATCAACTACGCCTTACGTTCCACATCGGTAGCGATAAATTACCATTTTTTTATCTAAAATACATATACAATAAACTTGCAGTGATGAAAAATGACTGATAAACAGGAAATATTAATAACTGTTTCGATATATACATTGAAATAATTCTGTTATGTATCATGTTATATACTCTAGGAATGTTAGTTGTTAATAATTAAAGATAAAATGTCGTAGCTTTCGAAATCTCTTGTGATAATGTTAATTAACATTGTCATCAAGTAGCATTTTTCACGCGACTCAGTACTCGTAGTATTTTGAAATACAGAGACATTAAACTGTATCTTATGTTTTACTGAACGCTTTACTGGAAAAATAGTTAGTTGTTAAGCTCTGAACCGTAGGCAAACACACAAAAATTATGTATAATCCAACAATCAAACGACAAAATTTACATTTAATGAAAATATGTAGTTATCTGACATTTTTAAATACAAATGTGGTTATGTTTATTGCAATGCTACTAATGTTTCTGTGAACACTGCTAGGGTAACATAATATTCTAAAATCGGCCAAGTGCGTATCGACCTCGCACATGAAAGATTCCATATCAATAAGAAAAACTCTCAAGTTTCTTGTATGGAGACCAATTTCTTTTTATTTATTTTTTCGTATTTTTAGTTGTAACGGCAACAGAAATACACAATCTGTAAAAAAATCAACTTTCTATCTACTAAAGTTAGTACAGGACGGACAGAAGAGGCTTGATAATAGACTGAGAGGGCCCCAAACCTTTGGGTATGGAAAGGTAAAAAAAATCAAGACGTTTTTTATGTTATAGGACAGTAACAGTTAACGTAACGTGACGTAATAGGTAGATGTTATGGATTTCGAAATATGTTTGTTTTGCGGCTGAGCTGAAGATATCTATTGTTGGAGCGAGGACAGCCATCGAGGCCGACTCAGACTTCGATAAAAATAAATAAATAGAGAGATCTCTCAAATATCATACAAAAACTATAGATAGGTGTAATTGCTCTAAAATCTAAAGTCTTTAAAGACTCGAAACAAACTATAGCCATTTTGAATAAAAATTTAACTTTCAAATGGCTGCTTTTAATCTAAATTTTTTATTTATAAATTGTCTCCCAATTTTTTTTTCCCAAATAAAGGATAACCATCTATGTAAATATATTAAATAATATTTATAAAATTTTCTTAAGATTAAATAAATAAATAAACGCTACAGACTCAACGGCCCCCATTACGATAGTTATATCCTGTGTCGAGAGTCCGGAAACATTCACAATGACAAGGACATACACACCTAGACCAGAAAACATGTCTTTATGGTCAATACAAACATCAACACCGTCAGGCAGGTTCACTACCATTACCCCACAACGTCGTCCATTATTATATTATGGAAAAATATTATACAAATACCTGAAATTAACAACAAAAAGATACTCACTTAACTATTTACGGATACTTTGTGCACTAAACAACACTAATTAACTTGATCATATGTTATGTCCGTAAGCATTTTAGCAATCTTAACACCACCCCAGGCAAAATGTCAAGAAATAATGATAAATATGTTGGTAGTCATAAAGGAGACTACAACATTTAGTTAATCGTTATTTTTTAATAGTCATTAGACAATGTAAATAATCATTTGATAATTGTCGTCAATAGTCAACAATCATAAATATTGACGGTTTAAGATCGTTTATTTTCCCATAAGAATTAAACAATTCTCGTATCTTTAGTAGATCTCGGAAACGATAGTAACGATTTTAAATATAACGTGTAATAATTGGGTACATTGAACACTTGCAAACAAACTTTTGTACTAATTTAAAACTAACTATATTAAAACTAACTATACAAAATACTAAATAAATAACAAAATATTGACAATAAAATCATCCTATCTTTAATCAAGCAATTCTCGTATCTTTAGTAGATCTCGGAAACGATAGTAACGATTTTAAATATTATATTAAGATAAGCTAATGTAATGCCAATTCATTAATCTGTATAACTAGCATGAAAAACATAATATAAAAAACCCTTGTCTTATATATGTGATCTCGTAAAATTTTAATGTTGATATTCTTTCCATTTTGTCGTCGTCAAAATTAAATTGTTGTTCAACAACACTGACCAATCTCAGTGACCTCTCATTCTAAGTGACATTGGCGATGTAACCTGTACCGACTGGCACGACTAAAAGCCATCAAACAAACAATCTTTTTCCAAGCATTTTTACCGTATTTTATCTACCCAGGATTTGACCGGTTACTACTACTAGTTTTTACGATTGCCATCTGACCTCCGCAACCCTAAGGGCGAACCAATAACTCATTGGATATGCGAAAATTACTTATCAAGAGTTAAAGATTATTATCAGATGTTATGGGATAGCCGGGACCGACAGCTGAACGTTCTCTCCGAGGCATGTTGGAGAGACCCACAAGGACAAACGCCCAGATTGAAACAGATATTTTTAAGATCAATGCAAACATCTGCCCGAGTGGGAATATAAGTCCCAACCGTCAAGGCTAAAAGCAGACTTACTACTAATACGCCACAACGGTGTCAACGGTGCCACCAAACAAACAATCATTGAATCAAATTTTTGAAAAATTCGAACTAAACTTAAACTTTTTTAAACTTCGAACTTTTAAAACCAATACTATAATTTTAAAAATTAAATTAGGGCACAAATAGAATAACGAATAATATTAACGATTGGTGTGATCTGCTTTGTTCGCAATAACTATTTCCTACTTGAAGTAAATTATACTGTCCTCGCCTGTGTGATAACACCTTGCGTTGTCCCACAACATAAACCGTGATATATGAATACATACATAAATGACATATGTAAGTGATTTCCGAAACGCTTGCTCTCTCGTTCCTGATACGCACCGCAAAGGTCTGCAATACCCTCCCAATCTCCGACCTCCGCATTATCTACGGTTTGGATACCTTCAAATCAGACTCGGACTGAATAGGCATCTTCTAGGAAACCTTGTTCCACCTTAGGCTATATCATTAGTTAAAATCACTGGTATTGCTTGATTGTACATTAAAAATGAACAATATCTTGAAAAATACGTTTGTTCTATCCAAGTGCATCAATCATATCTATTATCCTTATATTCCAGACAAAGTTGTCAAGTCTCACTTGAGCTGAACACATGTTGACATGACTAATGCCTTACCTGCGCCAAGACTCCGACCTTTCGTGAAACAAATTGATACGGCTCACCGCACAAATATGCTAAAGGCAAACAACTTATGGAACGAAACTACATATTTATTATAGCGGCGATCATAAACTATAAGTTCTTTAAATAAAGAGTGTTTATTTCAACATAACAATGTAACCAACAGACTGATATAGTTATATTGGACTCTAGCGAGCGCCCGTGACTTTATTCTAGTGTAAATGTGTGTAATAATAATATTATAAGGTTGTATTTTTGTTTATACTGTTTCAGTAATTATAACGAAATACGTACAATGGAAACTTCAATCGGTTAATAACCATTACGGAGACAAGTTCAGGCAAACAAAATGAAGTCTCAGTAGCTCAACGGTAGAAGGGCGGGTTCGAATCTGACCCAATTAAGCTATTGTCGGTGCAAAATACCAGTTTATTTGAAGGGGCAATAGGAATATTAGTAATGCGTTGAAAAAAGCAATGGCAATTTTAAATAAACACACATACAGATAGATGCATTAATTTTGTCAAAACCTAAAACCTAAAATACTAGAAACTTGTAAGATAGTAGCTGTACGTATAACGTCTTCACTCGCAATAATGTATGTTTTTCGCTATAGTAAAGGAGGAATGAGAGGTGTGCAAGAGGCAAGGCAGAAGACAGAAGAGGTGCAGAGAGGGCAATACTGAACAGTTGTACAGGGTTATTTATTTATTTTTTTTTGTTAGAAGTTGGCAAACAAGCATACGGCCCACCTGATGGTAAGTGGCTGCCGCAGCCTATGAGCGCTTGCAGCACCATTAGTAGGTGCCACTCACGCGTTGCCAACCTCGAGATATTAGTTCTTAAATCTCGTTCGCCCAGTAATTTCACTAGCATGCAATGCCCTTCAAACCGGAACACAGTAGTGCCTAAGCACTACTATTTGGCGGCAGAGTATTGGACACTGCGGTGGTACGTAGGGTGCTAGGTAGCTAGCCGGCCTCTTGTAACAAAAGACCTACCACCAGTGTGACTGATTGCACTGGTGGAATAATCTCTGCTGTGACAGAGGTTATCCCAACAGCGGGCGATGGGGTCGTCACATCCCGACGCCTTTAAAAGCCCTAGCTTTTCCTTCTTCTTCCTCCCCTGCTACCTTTGAATCGCCAAAGCACTTGTGGTAGTTTGCGTGTTACAAGCAACAGCAGGGTAACCGTTTATCACAAGGCAAGACGTACGGTCACATCGTAAGTATAAAAAATTGCGGCCTTAGTCCAAGTCTGTAACGAATCCGTGAAAGCGACATGAATCACAAAATTTGTTAACCTTGCCAAGAAACTTTTCCAATATGATAAATTCTTTTAGAAACCTAAAAGACATTTACGACTTAAGACTACGTTTCTACATAAGGAGCTACAAAAGTGTTCGGACACTTTCTATTAATAAATTTAAAAAAAACACGTAAAAGAACGCTGATGTGGTAAGGGTTACAAGCTATTTTTTCAAAAACTATTAATTAATACAAAAAAGACAAAATGAAAACACTTTATTCTTTTTAAAGACCTACCCCACGATGTCTTACACTTTTCCAACCTTAAATCTTTATATATTATATTTAGTTATTATAAATACATTATAATTTTGTAGCGGTCAAAAATACACCTATTTGCTAAGATAAGGTAGAGGCAGTAGTCTGCTAGTAAATGACTGTGACGAACATGGCAAAATTATAAGAGTGCCATTTTTGCCAATATAAAACAATAGATATATACAAAACAAGATAGACAGACAACTCATTTGTCCAAACAAGTGCCAAACGTTCGTTGCTACGTTGAAAAATAAATAATACATACAAAAACATCAAGTTTTTAATGAATAATATTGCTCCGTAAATAGAACAACCAAGGGCAAAAAGAAACACCTTAACAATCAAATTCATTCATTAAATTTATAATTTACTAGCTGTTCCCGCAGCTCCACTCGGGTTATGTAGTTTATTGATAATCCCACCGAAACCCAATATTTTTCCGAGATAAAAATTATATAATCCAGATAATAACTTACATGTGTAACCAATTTCATTCAAATCTATTCAGTAGTTTTTACGTGAAAGAGTAATAAACTTCTATCCATCCTTTTTTTGGTTTCGGGAGGAAATCTACTACTAGATACCAGGCGTCTTGGGGAGGACAACCGGGTTATGTGGGGTTCCACGACAAGGTGGAAACGTCATGGGGACCCACTAAAACCTCCTCGGTGGCCTACCTCAGTGTGTTTGTCAGGTTACGGGAACTCTCGCAGAACATACCAACGTGACCTGACAATCACGGCGCTCCGATTGGTAGCGGAGCTCAGTCCCGGGGGGTCGAGATGGCATCCATCCATCCATCCATCCTAACTTTCACATTTATAATATTTGTCACATTAGATTAGAAACACAAAGTGATAATGATCTCTCTTTCATTAAAGAACTAAAGCTGTATTTAACTTTGTAGCTTAATCTCTCATACTGTCAATCATTTCTCAGCAATTGTGGCGTAACGAGCCTGCTTTGAGCCTCGACGACCGTGGCTTCGACTCCCTCTTGGAGCAGATGTTTGTTAGAAACGTCTTTAGGTCTCGTTTAACCTTGTAGGTCTCCCCACTGTGCCTCGAAGAACACGTTAAGCTTTCGGTTGTTATCATAATATCTGATAATAATCGTTAATTTTTCATAAGTATTTTGCTCGTATCATCAAAGGTACCTTAAAGTCTTTATTCGCGTGGGCGAAGAAGGAAGCTGATAATCTATAAAATTATATATAGAAAAGTAAACGAACACTAAGAAACGATTTTTCGAAATTCAATCGTTAACAATCCCAAACTTTATATGAAAAAGAAGTTCAACGCTACCCCAAATTTAATGCGAGCGAAACCATGTGCAGAAGCTAATAAATAATAATAATCAAAAATCTATCTCCTCTCTTTAAATTTATTTCAACAAATATCTTTGTTTCCGGCGCTTTTACGTACAAGGACAGATGTTTTTTTAACTTTGGTTAAGTACGAATGTGTTTATGCATGCGCTAAATCTGAGCTTTGAGTCAGTGACGCGATTGCGTATCATTACTCACGGCTTACGTATGAAACTTGCACAGCGCACGTGCTATGGAGATTACCTATATTATAAATAACGGGGTTTTGTTATATAATTATATAATCATGTTTATTAAAACTTATTAATTTGAAGAAATTAAAATATTAAGAAGGTCGGATGTACAAATTACCAAGTTTCCCATTTTATTTTAATAACTAAATTAATCTTAAAATATTCTTTTGGTTATGAAGTAACCATTTTAAAAATTTACTTTTTGTTTAGTGGTCGGAAAGAGGTGCAATTTTTTTTGAAAAGCTGAAAGATCTATGAAATATTTATCTTTGAAGCGCTCTACTTTCAAGGTGTTAATTTTCAGATACGATAATTTTAATAGGGAAACACGAAGTATTAGGTCTGGTTAGTGAAAAGCAGTTACCGTCCTCTATGATCTGTAGCGACAGTATTTAGAAGGAAAAAGGTAGGTTGAAAGAAACCTCCGACCAGACTACCCACGTAAAGTCAAAAGTGCTTAGAATTAAAAGCCTATTTGAATAAAGAATATTTTGAGTTTTGTGTTTGAACGCAACAGTATAGATACTGCTAATTGACGTCAATATCCTAAGATATATAATAATATCTTCGAAGGTCACGTCAGTCAATAGCTCAACGGTTAAAGGACGGACTGCGTTGTGTTAACGCGAGAATTGCGGGTTCGATCCTGACCCTTTTAACTCCCGGCGAAAGCTACGAGCTTATTTGGAGGAGCATTAGAAGAAAAAGTAATGACTTGAAAAAGCATACCTAATATTCTTTAAAAAATGTGCCGCACAGCGTGGCTCTATAAGATTGTATCAACAAAATTAAATATTCTATAGTCTTTTTATTGACTATTTAACTCAGTGTAAGTTATTGCAAAATAGTAATCAAACCCTGTATTTTGGGTTCCGATTTTTCTCTTCGTTAACTTTTATCAGATTATCATAAAATAATATGGGCGGTTCCTAGATAGCCTATCTAATATATAATGAATTATTAAAATTGGCTTGCGAATGGATATCGTATAACCTCATTTTGAAACCGTTAAATATGAATTATTTAATCTCACTTTAGTGCCTGTTAAATGTATATGAATTCTTAAACCTGTATAAAAAAAAAGTTAGAGTTATGTGTGTTTTTAATTATTAATTAAGAGCACTCACACGTTGGAATATGCTGGTACATGCTATATGACATTTTTTTTTATTAACAAAAATTGTGTAGCGGTTCATAGAAAAGACCTATTTAATAAACGTATAAACCAAATAGTCTCCGAATGAATTGACAATGACCTACGGACAGACGATTTCTTAAATTTAAAATTTTCGCGGTTATAAGGATGGTTCTATTAAATAAACTACTAAAATCATAAAGGTATTTATTTAATAAAATAGAAACTATTACCTTTCAACGCAAAAAAAAATTCACAACGAAAATTCAATTAAATTAGTCTTAATAATAGGGTACCTACTCCACTTATCTCAATAAAACCAGATTTGTCAAAAAAAATTCATCGATTCCTTAAAAATAAAACTACATCTCTATCTAATCTAACTCACCTCTCGTATGTGTTAAAATAATCCAAACAGATCACACTGCACTCAAGTGATTTGAATTTGAATAGGTAGCGTTCGTAAACACGGTCGCGTGGACTTCGTTCGTTCGGATGCGCTGCCGGGCGCCCGGGCAGTCGGCGATTGCGGGCAGAGTACACGCGCCTTGGGAACGTAGGCATGAGAAACTATCGATATGTTATAAATATTTTAATCCTGTTTTTGACACTGAAATGACAATTGAATATTGAAATTAAAAACGGCCAAGTGTATGTAGCGGAAAGAGAAATACCCGTTCTGTGAGAATTGCATCGTTCTACCTATTACTGAGATACAGTCCTCCTGACAGACAAATGAACGGATGGGTGGACGAATAGCCATAATAGGTTTCCGTTTCAGCCTTAAGAGATTTCAACGAATAGCCTTTGGATACGGAGTCCTAAAAGGGATGAGCTATATATTTGTTTTATAGCTATATGATTGTTGAATCAATAACGTATTTTAATCCGTGTTTTTTTATAATATCAAGTTAGTCTTTTACTATTTAATAATTGACGGTTGGAAGAGAAGTTCATGGGTTCGATTCCCGTTCGATCGCCCCACCATGTCTCGGAGAGCACGTTTAGCTGTCGGTGCTGGTTATTACCGCATGAAATCTAACAACAATTATTTTTTCTTAAGAGAATTCACTCGTATCAGATTAGTTACTACTTCACCTATAAAGAGTTGTGTAGGTCAGAAGGCAAATATTGTTATATGTAAATTTTGAATTATGTCAAAAATCACTCTAGAAAATTCTAGAAATCAGAATCTACCGTTATGCCAATAATGTGGTGTATTGATTTTGCATTATTTTACAATCAAATGATAATATAAAAATATATTTGCAAACTGGCTTTTTCAAACACGAACTAAAAATATTCCTTATTCAAGAAGGCTTTTTAAGAACTTTTGAATTTTTAATGGTGCCACAAACGTGCAAACCCAAAGAATTTCTCATGTAGTATATTCTAATAGAAATATTTTACTCGTAAAATTCAATAAGGTAACAGAAAAAATATTAATATCACTTCAAGCCGTATAAAAATAGCAGTGAAGTCCCATCACTAGATTGGCAAATAGTTTTATTTCGGACGCAGACTCACGGTTTGTCTGTCTCACAACTCATTACGAGCCAGGGTTTTTTTATATTCACAACCTTCAATTTGATGTAAAAAAGCAAAATAACCTCATGCCGCCTGTAAACGATATTTATAGATAAGCTATACAACTATCTCCATTTCTTTAAATAAGTAATTACTTTTAAAATATGAGATATCGTATTTTTACTAGCGGCCCGCTCCGACTTCGTGAGGGTACACACAGTCACACATTGTTAAATTTTGTTCCGTTGATCCCTTTACCGTGGGAGTTTTAATCTCGTTTTTGGGTCTTCTACCTAAAAAATACCTGCACACAATCATTAGGTACTACATTTTTCTCCATACAAACTTCCGGTCCCGTGGATCCCATTCCCTTGGAAATTTTGATCCCATTGATTCCTGAAAAATACAAATTACAAACACAATGAATAAAGAATTATCCAATTTGGTGCAGTCGTTCGGAAGTTTCGCGCTGAAATTTATAGGGCCGCTTATCAGACCTAACGTTTTCATGGAAATCAGAATTCGGTACTAAGTAAAATGAAGGCACACACTTACCCCAAGCAAATAGACTATTTTATTTTTTAATTTTATAAATTATTTTTTAAAAATATAGCTATATCGCATTGGTGTAGCATAACATTTAAAGAAATACTCCAGATCCCTGATTACAATGGGACTACCTCGTGAGTATACCCTTTCAAACCAAAAAATAATCTATATTGATCCAAGCGTACTTTACATACAAAAAAAACAACATTCTTCTTTCTCCAACTTCTTTTTGAAGTCGGCTAATAATATTGTCGTAAAGCTATCACTTTTTTCAAGATTTTTCAAAAACTTAGTATTAATAATATTTGTGTTCAGGACAGCCGAAAATAGTTTAAGTTTAAAGATAGTTCAGTAATACAAATAAGTTTAAATAGGTATAATAGGCATAATAAATAGACACAGTAAAGTATAGTTAAGTAAATAGAAATAATAGTCTATAGAAAGTACACATGTTATTGAAAGGTCCTTTAGACAATAGTTAATAGCTTTAGTAAAATAGATTTAAATAGAACAATAGTAAAAAGAATGTTAAAAGTTTCTTGTAAAATGTAATTGTTTAATAAAGAATAAATGTTTATAGCGGTACGAGGGCGGGAAGCAAATGTTCACTGTTTCGCACATCGATTGTTCGATTGTCTGCCTGGCCGTGCCAGATGTTGTGCCCACCGAGGGTATTGTTCGTCCCAAATAGCTGAAGTCGGACGCGGTATACAGTTATGCACATGGCCGTGCCAGTGTTGCGTCCGACGGGGGTACAAATATCAGCTACCGGGCCGACTAAAGTCAGTTCCACCACAAGAGCCGGGGAGACAGTTCCTCCAAGACAGTTGTTCGGGACAGTTCCATCATAACAGCGCGTTGGGATAGTTCCACCTAATAGTACTAGGGGATAGTTCCAACTCAAATAGCACTTCGGGATAGTTACCAGCAAGGAATAGTCATAGTTAAATAGTTAACCCGAAGAAACAGTGAATAGAAGCTTCCTCGACCTCGTATAGTAAATTCCCAAGGTCTTAAATCGGTGTCTTTATTTTACATTCCGGCGACAATCCAGTTTATAGGTGTGGATCCCACACATTCTGGTCCTTCGAGCCGGATCTATCGCCGGAATATAGCAAGACACGAAGATGCCAGTCACACGGTCAAGATCTGGGAACAAGATTGCCGCAAGACAGTCGTCAAATATAGAAGCCGCACCCATGGAACCGCCTCAACAGACAGCTACGAGTACAATAGAGACTGCGTCCTCACAGCAATCGACCGATCCGTCGTATAGTATAGACGCTACGGGGACCAGCGCCACGCACTCTAGCCTCACAATGGGGATCGATTTAGCCACGGTTGCGACACCACAGTCGATGTCAGCGGGAATCAACAGCACAATAGAAGAAACGAATCGAAGAAGCCTACAGAACACTGGTGGAACTCAACCAGAAGGAATCAACGCGACGGACCGTCAAAGCGTCAGAAGAACAAAGAGCCGAAGAACACAGCGCACATCACGACTCGCCAAGGCAAAAGTAGAGTTACTTCGATTGCAAGTCGAACTAGCAACAGCCCGTATCGCCGTTTTAGAAGCCGAAAATGATTCGGAAGATGACGACGACACAGTCGACACATTTCAAGAAACGGAACGTCGGGTTACCGGTTGGCTGAGTGAGAATAACAATGAGACGCTAGTGACACGCAACAATCGGCTGCATATTACTGACACAAAACAGACTACAGTCGACGGCCATCGCAATCCTTCGGTGGCGCCGGCTATTCCGATAGTAACAGAGCTAGCGCCGCCAATAGAACACGTGTCGATAGAAAAGGATACACAATTGCCTACCTGGAAAGCGGCGGGAGAGAACACGATCGCTTTGCGTCAACCACAACAAATAGATATAGCAGAACTTGCATCGGCAATCGCTCTCGCTGGTAGAACGGGACAACACATAGGATCTCGACACTTCATAGAGCTACCGACTTACAGCGGTTCTTATCAAGAATGGCTTTCCTTTAAAGCCGCTTACGTCGAATCATGTAATTTCTATAGTGATCATGAAAATATAGCATGCCTTCGCCGATGTCTTCATGGAAGAGCCAAAGAAACAGTAGATACTCTTCTTATCTACAACACGAAGGCTGAAGATATTATGAAGACGTTAGAGACACGCTTTGGAAGACCTGATGCAATCGCCCTTATCGAGATTGAACGTCTACGAGCATTACCCCGCCTCTCCGATTCACCAAAATATTTGTGTATCTTTGCGAATCGCGTCTCCAATATAGTCAATACACTCCGCGCGCTACAGAAAGTATACTACTTATACAACCCGGAGGTGACTAAGGTGACAATAGAGAAGCTATCGCCGGCCCTGCGTTATCGTTGGTTCGACTTCGCCGCTGAGAATGAAACAGAGGAAGCGGACCTACTGAAGCTGGCGCGGTTTCTACAGAGAGAGGCGGACCGATGCAGCCCGTACGCACAGCCCGAGGGAGCATTAGAAATAGCGAGCCACCCTTCGCAAAGACGGTCTATAGTGAAAACTTACGCGACGGCGGTACAACAACCGCAACTGTAACCGAATGCCATGTCTGCGATGAACAGGGACACACTTCATCCACGTGTGTCAAAATAACAGAGGCGGACATCAGTGATAGATGGGACATAGCGAAAAACAAATCGTTATGTTTTCGATGTCTCAAACGCCGAACACATAAAAATAGTTGTCGCGGCAAGCCTTGCGACGTCGACGGGTGTAAGCGATTACACCATAAGTTACTACACTTCTTAAAGGAAACCGAAGAAATGAAAGAAAAAACAGAAGTCGTTACATCTACTTGGACGCCTACTCGATCGCAATCGATCTTAAAAATAGTCCCGGTTCGAGTAGCCGGATCTAAGGGCGAGGTTAATACTTTCGCTCTACTCGACGACGGCTCCACAGTAACTCTAATAGATGACGATATAGCAAAGAAAATCGGTGCAAAGGGACCCGTCGACCCGCTACAGATAGAAGGCATCGGGAAAGAAGAGCTCGACGCATCGCAGTCTCAACGCGTCTCAATAACGCTTCGTGGGATAACAGGCGGTCATAGAATACAAGCACGAACGTTCAAGAACTTACGCATATCAGCCCCGCGAGTAACAGAAAGGGATATGATCGGCTGCGAACACATAAAAGATATAGGTGCGCAGCTGACTTATGGGAACGCCATGCCGAAATTACTAATCGGACAGGACAACTGGCATCTGTTACTCGCGACTGACGTTAGAAAGGGACAGCGACACCAACCAGTCGCCTCTCTCACACCTTTGGGCTGGGTACTACACGGCGCGCTCACTAGAACGCTTGGACAGAAAGTACACTACGTCAATCTTGTAGTAAATAGCGGCGATAATAGGGAGGAACAGTTAAGGCGCAACTTCGCCTTAGAATCACTCACAACAAAGCCGAAGCGACCGCGTAGCGATCCGGAACAACAGGCGCTATCATTGTTACATGAGTGCACGAAGCAACAGAGTGACGGACGCTACGAAACGGCTTTGCTATGGAAAAGGCCAAACGTCGTTATGCACGATAGCTACAAGAACGCATACAAGATGATCACAAGCATAGAAAGAAAAATAGTTGAAGATGAGTCGCTCGAGAACTATAAGAAACAAAACATAGTAAAACAGACGAAGCGACATAACGACATAGAAGGCGACGCCTACTGCTATATAGATGTCGAAACAGAACGCTTATTAGTAACAACAAGTCAAGAAGCCTCATTTGCCGCTGAGATGAAAGCTATCAATCGCGGCGAGATAGTAAATAGAGATAGTCGCCACTTCTTGGCGAGCAAAGTGATCGTCAGTGTCGCAATATTCAAGAAACAAACTGACGTAGCGCTCGACGACAGCGATCGAGTTAAAAGGAGGTCCATCCTTGCTGGCGGCAATTATTTAACTCGATTGTATATAGACCACGTACATAGGAGCCCAAATCACGCAGGATTGAAAGTGACAATCATAAGGAGAGCTATAGAAGATGCCGTGAGAGACGAAGAGAACAAGAGAACCATGGCCTGGAGGTGCATCCTTCCCGGTGCTCCTTTCATGGGCGGAGCGTGGGAACGTCTTGTGCATAGCGTCAAAGTGACGCTTCAGATAGTAATGCACGAAAGGCATCCCACCGAAGAAATCCTCCCAACACTGCTCGCCGAGGCAGAATACACTGTCAACGGCCGCCTTCTCGCACGCGTCTCGGTCAACCCAGATGACCCTGAAGCACTCACTTCAAACCAATCCCTGCTCGGAGGCTCAGCGCGCACACTGACGACGGACACATACTTCGAATCGGACCTTATCGGGCGTACACACTGGCGCGCCTCTCACCACCTGGTCGACCTCTTCTGGGCGAAGTGGTTCGGTAAATATCTTCATAGCTTGCAATACCGGCGGGAGTCACAAGGAAGAGGCGCGAAGATCAAGTTCGGAGAAAATGTCGTCCTTATAGCAGACGGGACACTTCCACGGAATACATGGCCATGGGGGCTTGTTATCGCCGTTTACCCAGGAGGAGACATCATCATTCGAATAGTCATCGTACGCACCGCAGGAGGACTACTAAGGAGGCTGACGAAGAAGATCATCATACTTCCAACAGATCCGGCTGCCTTACCAGCGAAAGGAGTTGCGTCGACCTGGAGGACGACGCACGGCGGGAGTGATGTTCAGGACAGCCGAAAATAGTTTAAGTTTAAAGATAGTTCAGTAATACAAATAAGTTTAAATAGGTATAATAGGCATAATAAATAGACACAGTAAAGTATAGTTAAGTAAATAGAAATAATAGTCTATAGAAAGTACACATGTTATTGAAAGGTCCTTTAGACAATAGTTAATAGCTTTAGTAAAATAGATTTAAATAGAACAATAGTAAAAAGAATGTTAAAAGTTTCTTGTAAAATGTAATTGTTTAATAAAGAATAAATGTTTATAGCGGTACGAGGGCGGGAAGCAAATGTTCACTGTTTCGCACATCGATTGTTCGATTGTCTGCCTGGCCGTGCCAGATGTTGTGCCCACCGAGGGTATTGTTCGTCCCAAATAGCTGAAGTCGGACGCGGTATACAGTTATGCACATGGCCGTGCCAGTGTTGCGTCCGACGGGGGTACAAATATCAGCTACCGGGCCGACTAAAGTCAGTTCCACCACAAGAGCCGGGAGACAGGTTCCTCCAAGACAGTTGTTCGGGACAGTTCCATCATAACAGCGCGTTGGGATAGTTCCACCTAATAGTACTAGGGGATAGTTCCAACTCAAATAGCACTTCGGGATAGTTACCAGCAAGGAATAGTCATAGTTAAATAGTTAACCCGAAGAAACAGTGAATAGAAGCTTCCTCGACCTCGTATAGTAAATTCCCAAGGTCTTAAATCGGTGTCTTTATTTTACATTCCGGCGACAATCCAGTTTATAGGTGTGGATCCCACACAATTTGGAAGCGGATTTTTTTGTGAACAGTACAGTGGGTACTGGGTGGGTAAAAAAAAAGAAAAAGCCTACGTTATAACTGTAATAAACTTACGATACTATAGAATAATATATTGTTACCTTATACTCTAGATAATCAAACTACCCACAAAAGAGGTATATGTTCTGGAACTCTCCTGTGATCTATGTGTTTTTAAGATTATTGTAAAATAGTACTATTGTAAAATAGTACACTGTACAAACTTGATATCACATAAAATGTGAATAATAACATAATTTATGTATATTTGATGTAAATAACTTAAAGAGTTTTAATATAAGTATTAGTTATAAAGGCAGCTCTTAAATAATTAGTACCTGCCTCAACTTCCTGTGCAATTGATAAAAAACATATTCTCTTACTTAATTTTAAAGTTTTAGTGTATAATATATAAAAATTATTTCATGGGATAAAACAATATTTTACAATTTCAAGCGATATTCTAAGTAAATCAATTTCAGAATCCGTCCACCATTAAAAGTGATGTTCTGCATAGGTTTATAAATCAAGATTATTTAATTTCATAAATAGTTTTACAGCTATCTTAGTAAGATAGATGGTATTGTAAATTTATATTGTTAGTAGAAATACGATGGAGAATTTAAATTTTAAACGATTATGAAAATAAATATAATAAGAATATAATCCAAGCTTAAATTTAACGGAAATAGCAGTTGGCAGACAGACAAGCCTCAGTGTGACCGATGAGTCATGAGCATGTGCCCACTTACCTATGAACAATCGAAATACCTGCGAACGTAACCCGTTTAACTTAGCAATTAGATTAGAACCATTAACGAGTTATAAATTAAATTCACATTCTTGGTATCATCATATGCTTAAGTTATATAGTCACAAGGAAAAATCGGTACATTATAAATTTATAATGTGTGAAAGTCTGAAAGACTTCGAGGTATTCCAAAAAGGAAGAAATTATCAGTATGGCTAAATTTTTGGGTGTATTTTACGGTATTTTCAAAACTTTTAACCGATTTTGATTATTATTATATAATTAGACAGATATACTTCCCATATATTTATATATATAAGGTCTATAGACAAATTGTCGTGTCTCTTTGGTGCCACTTCGTAAATTCAACTCTAACGCAATGGAACGAACTTAGTCACATTTTCAATTCATTCGGTCATGTTGTATAAAACATAACCGAATATGGTCAGAGTGTAAACTAAGTTAATTAAGGAAATTAGTTGCTCAACCGTATCAATTATTTATAATCGATAGTAGTCCCATAAAAATACTTTAATTATCTGATCAAGAGCTACGGAGATATAGAAGGAGTCTCCTCAAAGCATATGCTGATTACTCAAGATCACTGCTTCTACATTGTCCACCTATGATAGCCTAGAGGGTAAACAACCATTAATAATTATTATATTTATGATGGTCTAACTATAAACCATCTTTTCAATGATATATTACGTATTTTAAATCGAAAAATAAAATTCAATGAGAATACCTTTTAGAATAATTCTTTATTTGTGTCTGTATTGTCGCTTTCAATAGAATATATTTCAATACGAAGCCCTAAACTATTTTCTAACACATTTATCGATGTATTTTTCACCCACGCAATGGGTTGAAACGAGGTTGAAACGGATGATATTGAGTTGTGTATGTACTGAAACTATTTGATATTTGATCACCATCCGGTACAGACGGTATTAAAACTGATGCCAAGAAATAGAAATTTGTATTAGCTTTTGTCAATGAGAAAGGTATAATGTGACATCAAGCTTACTGTGAATGTTAGTATAGGTAATTAAATTTGGCCATTCCTACATAATTAAGTACCTACATATCTAACCTAATATTTTTCTAAGACATTGTCAAAAATATCTAAACTTTTTACTGTGCATGTTCCAAGTATAGTTTAAAAAGTCTTCTCTATTCTAATGGAACATAAAACGAAAAGTTGAAGTAAAATCGGCATCTATCTGTTTTTCATCATCATTGTAAAAATAATAAAAACATTATTAATAGTTTTTTTTTTGAAATTACATAATGATCGGATGTGGCAAATACTGTCAGATAAGAGATTATTTTTTCTAACATAGTTTCTGAGATAATATTATAACTAACCAATTCAATAAATTTCAATACAATGATTCATACAAGAGGAATATTTATCGTATAGAATGCGCTCGGAGCGCTGCCTCTATCTCCGATGACGTCCTTAGCCGTGGTTCGGCTTCGCAGGAGGCACCCTAAGGACGGAATCAAATTTGAGCCCCGTGAGGGCTGCCCTTTATCACGGCTGAGTCTCAGTACTCGGCCCCTGCCCGGTGACGCTGTCAAGGCCAGTAGGGCCAACAGCAATACACATTCCGAAAAAAAAAAGAGGATTATTTTTTATTGGAGATTTCAAACGGTGTTAGTATATTTTGCGACTTGTCTGATGCCTTCGATTATGATATACAAAATCTGCTTCAAATTATATGAGGATACCACAAGTGCAGAACTCAAAGTCAATGCTCTTCGTAACACACAGACAGGACGCAACGGGTTACAATACCGATGGGGGTTTCACAGGTTAAATACTAATTCAAATTATCTAGAATTTCGGTAATAAAAATTTCGAGAATATAACAACCAGGATCGACAGCTTAACGTGCTCTCCGAGGCACGATGGGGTGTGGATTTGTGAGATCAATCTCCAAACAAACATCTGCACGAACGAACGTAAAGGCTAAACGCGGACTCGCTACCAATACGCCAAAACGGTGTCTCATACATTCAAAGAATAAACATTTTGATTATGAGCTTGAGTATTAATTAGTGTAATACTCAAAATAATGAATTCATTAAATTCTGCGTATATTTTAGTGTTACAGTTAAAAGTTATAAAATCTTGTGTAACCTGGAAAATAAGACGATCGTAAAGAGAAAACATGTAAACAGGGCCGGCCTCGACGCTAAAAATACTCAATATTTCGGAATATTCCCGCTCCGACCGCGGTTTTCCTTAGTTATAAATATTTAGTGGATATAACCTCGTCTTTTAATGCTGGTCAATAAATAACAAATAATTAATGAATCTAAAGAAATAGTTTTTATATTGCGCATAAGCATAACTTAATTAATTATTGTTTATTAAACAATTTCATTTACCAGTACAAATAATATAAAAAATATAATATGAACCAGATTCTAGTGTTAAGTACCTAATTTGTAGCCAACATTATAAAGGAATTTCTCAATTTAGCTGCATAGAACTCTGAACATGAAAAATGGGATTCCTCGTGTTAAGATTAATTTTTAACAACAACTATTGTATCATAATTATTTCACGTACCTAGGAATTTTTACAGTTGATTTCAGTTTCACTTGCAGTTTTAAGCAATCAAATAAAATAACTCTGAATATACATCATTCATTCAAAACTAGCTCAAAAACTTAAATTGTATTTACTTATCAAGCAATAGAAATATCAAGAGCAGATGTTGAAATAGAACATTAGAAAATCGCGCGTTGGATTCGTGCCGACAGTTGGTGCGGGGGAGTCGCCAAATTATTTATACTGTGTGTACTGGCCGTGAGCAAACTCGGCGCAAAACATAAGAATTCGCTTATATAAAACTTAATAACTATTATCTTGCAGCATTTATTTGAAATAACTAAAATTACAGTTATGCATAACGATAAAAACGAGTAAGTTTTGGGACTATGGCCTTATCCTAATTATTATTAACTACCGCTATACCAAACAACCGCAATCAAAATTCTATAAAGACACTGAACACTTGGAATGGTTCCACGAGCAGCTGTAGTTGACTAGTTGTGGCTATGTCTTTTCTCGGCATCGGGATGTGACGACCCCCTCGCCCGTTGATGGGATAGCCTCTGTCGCAGCAGTGATTATTCCACCAATGCAATCAGTCACACTGGTGGTAGGTATTTTGGTGCAAGAGGCCGGCTAGGGAGGTACCACCGCAGTGTCAAATATTCTGCCACCAAAAAGAGGTGCTTAGGCATATTACTGTGTTCCGGTTTGAAGGGCACTGTAGGCTAGTGAAATTACTGGGAACTAATATCTCGAGGTTGTCAACGCGTGAGTGGCACCTATTAATGGTGGATGCGGCAAGCGCTCATGGGCTACAACAACCACTTACCATCAGGTGGGCAGTATGCTTGTTTGCCAACTTGTAACATTAAAAAAAATGTCTACTGACATCACGCACGATAACCCAAGAAACGACGGTTTCAGATCAGCATTTTATACGAGCGTATAAGCTCGTTATTCGAAACGCGTATAGGTGTGTATGCCTATACGCCTATATGCCTATGCGTTATGCGCCTCATGCTATAAGCACGTATAGGCGCGTAATATAAATATGCTACTGCTACTGCTACACTCCCCACCACCGGTTCGAACGTACATGCCGGAATAAGCTCGTGTATGCGCGTTGAAGCTCGAACAAAAGGGCTCGTGCGAAATATTATGTGCGTATACGCTCGAAAAAAAAATTGTCTGAAACCGCCAATACGCTCACAGCCGGGTGCGCTCACTGGTGGGTAAGCGATCAATGGGTGTACAAACTCTAGGCGCTATCAGTATATAGATGGGTGGTGTGTTGTTTAGGCAAGCCAAAGACATATATAGACGACCTGAACAATTTTGACACTAGGTTAGCCACTAACTACACTATTCAACGACAGAACTGGCTGCTCGCAAAACCATGTACAAAAATGAGAGTGCTATTATGAGAGCCTGTATACTTAATTTTATCGCGTTCGTCGGTCTGTTGTGATTTACTGCAATAACTAATTGGGCATAGCTTTACTCGAATTTTATTACAGCAATGCGAGCAACGAATTTTGCCACCTAATATAATGACGACGTCGCGAACCTGCCTTAAACGCCACAGGAGCATAATGTTTGTATTGACCATGCAAGCATATTTCCCGATCTGGGTGTATTTGTCCTTGTCCTTGTGTTTCCAAGCCCCCGACACAGGATATCACTATCCCAATGTGGACCGTTGAGTGTATAGCGTTTAATAGAAATGAATTACAATATCGTAGTATTTATTTATTATGTTGCATTCATTAATAGAGAACTCTTTATAATTTTACCATAATCAATATTCTAACCATATTGATTCCAATTAGGTTCAATTATTCCATTTTTCTTTATACTTGTAGACCAATTGTACTTTGCTATGGAGCTGACAGTCGATGCGCGGGAGTAGTTTGGTATTTTTAGTATTCGTTTGCGCGTCAAAGAATTGATCACATTTATAAGTATAGAAACACTATTCTATATTGGTTTAAAAGTTTATTCACATCGTGCAAAAAAGATTTATTTACTATAATTAAAATTGTATTGACAGTCGAGCAAACAAAAATTCGTCACTTTCATTTTTATTGAAACTGCTTGAGAAAGATCGTAAATAAACACAATTATATTGATGGAGACTGCAGTAAATGCATTCGTTTATATTCTTAGATAGGTGCGAAGTAGGAATCAGTCTAATGACTGGCGTTTTGCAGGTTCTATTTCTGGTATTTGCAACCACGCGTTTGATTCAATTTGTATACACGAACCGTCAAATACAGGATAATAATGAATTAGAGCATTTATTTAGCTCCTGTGGTAAACTCAACCGGTCTATTGATTCTGCTCTTTTGCCTCCTCTTCGCTTGAATCTTCCCATCCCTCACTACTATTACCATACAACAACATATATTACATTACTACTATTTTAAGTGTCTATAAGTTCTAGGGTCCGATTATTATGAAACAAGCTGTACACAATCTCGCAAAAACGGGATTTGGATGTTTGGCAAACAGAATTCATGATTGGCATAGCTCCGCCTGATGGTAAGCAGTAACAGCAAACTATGAAGGCATACGATACTTAAAGTATTACATGCGCGTTGCCAACCCAACGAATTAGAGGGAAGGGATAAGAGGGAAGGGATAAGAAGGAAAAAGAGGGACCAGAGATGGTGAAAGATTGGACCCGGCATTCTCACATATCATCGGCGTCGGGATGTGACGACCCCATCGCCCGCTGTTGGGATAACCTCTGTCACAGCAGAGATTATTCCACCAGTGCAATCAGTCACCATGGTGGTAGGTCTTTTGTTGCAAGAGGCTGGCAAGGTATGTACCACCGCAGTGTCCAATATTCTGCCGCCAAATAGTAGTGCTTAGGCATTACTGTGTTCCGGTTTGAAGGGCACTGTACGCTAGTGAAATTACTGGGCAGAGGAGATTTAAGAACTAATATCTCGAGGTTGGCAACGCGTGAGTGGCGCCTACTAATGGTGCTGCAAGCGCTCATAGGCTAGGGCAACCACTTACCATCAGGTGGGCCGTATGCTTGTTTACCAACTTGTAACATAAAAAAAAAATCGTACGAAACGCAACAGTACTGGTAGGTGTGATGGGTAGTACTTCCCCTGTCGAGCCGGCGCATTTGTGTGGCTAGAGCGTGGTTCTCCTGATACTATTATCTGGATTACCACATACTACCTGTAGGTACCAGTCGGAAAACCAACTACAGAACGATCCATTCACTTGAAATTTGATAAAGATTTTGTCTTATGGAATAGATAAATAAATAGACGGCGAAGCGAAGACATATAGACATATAACACATGCGAAGCATGCCTACTATAAATATAAAGAAATAAAACTACATTTAGAGGAATAACCTTTATATTAATTTCTGGTTCATAGTCACTCTTAAATTACGCACTCAGGGATACATTAAACCGTGTGCGGTATTTCTCCTTGCGATAGTACAAAAAAAATCCAAAACAAAATAAAGTACAATCTGTACAAATAATACAAAGTTGGTACATTAGTCTCTAAAGTGGTTGAAGTAATTTTCGCTTAGCGAATATCCGAAAATTAAAACTACTAAATCGTAGACTTCATTACATTTCAATAGACATTTATAAATATCATACCATTCATAAACTCCGGATGTTTTTTTTTCATTAACAATACGAAACTTTATACTTCCAACAACTGACAGTTTCATTGCATAATATGGGAGTGTAGAGGTAAGAAGGAGCTTAAAGGATTTCAACGTAAAAAGTGTCCCCCAAAATTTATGATGACGCTGTTTAGCTTAGTATTAAAATGCAAACAGATCTATTATTTTGAAAATTGAACAATTGAAAATATAAATACGCATTGTTTTTTTAGATGTTTGTCTGTCTGTTTGCTCTGTTACTTTTTCATTGCAATCTAGTAGCATAGTTTAAATTAAAAAATCAAAAGTAACAACGTATGTATGTTTCTTGTTTTATGCGTAAGTTGTGAGAAATGTTATGTCATTGAAAGACTATACTACTAGATTGTAATTATCGTTGAAATATTACTATATTTATTAATATATTATTATTTAAAACCTGCAAATTAAATCAGCGCCATCTACTTTTATACACTTTTGTGGACAATTTTTACTACACAAGCTATCTTTCTCTGACCACTACACTCCATAATTGCAACACTACCCAACGAAAATAATTAGTCAATCTTTGTGAGAACACTAAACCATGCATTTTGTAAACTTTTATTTAATTAGACGGTACATTTTATTTTATTCTCAACTAATTCCAGTGCCTTATAATGTCAATAAGGTGTATTAATAATAATTTCTCACTAAGAATTGCTTCGTAATTCTAATTATTTTGGTTGAGTCGTTTATAAATGATATTTTATATTAATTCGAAAATCGTTTCCTAAAATACGTTTCCAACTTTTCAATATATATTTTATAGTTTAGTAAGTTTTTTGTAGTCCATTTTCATTTATTAAAAGTCACAACCACAACAATTATATACCTTCCTTTAAAATAATATTTTTTTTAAATCTTATAACCGAGATCTTGAAATAAAAATAAAATTTCGTAAATTTAAAAAAGCAAGGATTTTCATTGAACCTGGTCTAGCTGACCTTTATAATGTCCAAATAAAAAAAAATATCCCATACAATTTAAAACATCATCCATACAACGATTGTTGCATATTAAAAATGAAAAATTGCAAACGTATTTTATAAAACTTTCGATAGTACAACGGTAAGCCATATTAACTGTGTTGTGTAGAATTTGTCGAATATTATTCAAAACATTAACATTGTTAAAACCTTACCACTTATTAAAATCTAAAACCCTTTGAATCCTTTTTTGATCACTATATAGAGGTATTTTCGATAATCAATTTGTTTTTTTTTTGTGGGCATAAATCCTAAGTAAGAGCCGATCGACAGCAGTGCCAATATTATTAAAAATAGTTTTAATTTAATTACTTGTACTATATACATTTGCAAGAAATTTTAAAATTATTGTGAATAATAAAAACAATAAATAAAAAAATATTTGTGATGATCTTCCTCTAATAGGCGAATCGTGCACGATGACATTATAAATGTACTACAAAAAAAAATTATAAAATGAGAAAAAGTTAAAACGTTATAAAAAAGCTTAAAAAGTAGGCGACGCCTACAACATGACACGTATATTTTAAAAATAAAATCATCAATAAAAAAAAATCAGAAACACTAACCTCACTAACTGTTACAAATCAACACGTATAAAAACTGCGAAGTAATAAAAAAAATTAAAGCGAACCTACGTAATATTGCAAACAAAAAGAATCTCATATTTATAAAGTTCAAAAAACGACATACATTTATTGGCTTAAACATTTAACTCTCGTACACAAAATATGTCATTTCCCTTAAAAACTAAGTTTATACGCTCACAGGTATACAAT
Source organism: Hestina assimilis (assembly GCA_023373885.1). Taxonomy (NCBI): domain Eukaryota; kingdom Metazoa; phylum Arthropoda; class Insecta; order Lepidoptera; family Nymphalidae; genus Hestina; species Hestina assimilis. Next base: position 4,497,127 of record CM041760.1, on the reverse strand, counting down.
CAACATCAGACCAAGTACACAAAACCTACTTTTTTATCGTTTTTGTTAGCACATCACAGATCATCAATAAGTTTCAATGCGATTGTGTGTATCACTAAAAATAAAAATCAAAAATCAAAATCTTCTGACAACACAAATTTATTTCAACATTTTATATGGTAACACCATAGACTAACTACATACTCCAGACAGACGTTTTCATACAGATAAAATGTCACACTCGTTGGTGCCCTTACATACATTCAACACCATATGTTCATATGTTATGATTTGCACAACATAACCGAATAAAGATAGCGTGTAACTAACTTCGTTCCGTTGTGTTTGTTTTTAAGGGGCACCAATGAATATTATTACCATTGTTTTTTTTTGCTCGAATGATACACGCAATCCCATCGATTAGGCACATCCCAGCTAACAAAATACAGCCATTCCATTCGGACACTTTAATCAAACACTTAAAAATAACATTAATTACTAAGTATCATAAATTACTGTATAAACTTAACCGTGTTATCTTAGCTTACGCCTATTCGAAAGCTAATTCCTATTTGGCTTCTTTCAAGTTGAACCATAATTATGTCTTGTTATATATATAATCTAAGAAAAAAAATGCCTTAATTTGGTATCGCTGTTAATAAAAATTCGTATAACTTTACAACATATAATGTCATTAACGAAGACTTACTGTATACTATGGACCGGCCTTTAGATACAGACCAAATGTCAACCTCGCTGGTGACCCTTTGTAAATTTAACACAAACGGAACTAACTTAGTCACACGCTAATTACAATCAGTTGTTTTCATTCAATTTTACATAATGAAATGAGCTAGTGACTAACTTCGTGCCGTTGGTATTCAATTTAAAAAGGTCACCGAAACGATGTTAGTCACACGCTAATTACAATCAGTTTGTACACAATGAAATAAGCTTGTGACTAACTTCGTTCCGTTGCGATGTTGTAGGATTGGAAGGACCTGTCTATAGGACACAGTAAGTCTATGGATATATACCACTAATATCTTACATAATAAACATCAACTCCATTTGTGAAAAATATTATATATGTATGAGATCTTTTATACGTTCTTTAGTACGTTACATCTCAATACTGTTAATCTTATAAATATTAAATGTTCTACGAAGTAAAAATGACAAGACATAAATTGATAGTTCACCTTTTTTTATAAAAGCGAGCGAATGCGCCTTATAATATAATGTGCAACGTTTGTTTTGAACCGTTTACATTCCTTACCGAACAAAAATAATCAAACCATTGAAAATATAACAATTTAGACATCGGAAGACAGAAAAAAAATTTGGAAGACAGAGGGTAGCCGAAAATTTCTAAACTAAATACAACGTAAAAATAATTAACAAATACATATGCTAATTATATGGCATTACTAAATATCGAATATCCAGCTCTGTGAACCGTCAAACACTTAAAATCAATCCATAACACTTGCTTTTCACTAAACAAACTTGCACATTCCGCCCGATCGCTTTCGCGTCACCACTCAATGGGAAAACAGGCTTAAAGATTACAGCACTAGGGTCCATTTTGCACTACGCACTTGGTGCTTAAGTTCCTTTGTAGATAATTTGGGAAAGATTCAAGGGATAAGATATACATATAAGCAATTATGTTCTTGGTGAAATAAATATAAGTTACTAATAATGAAAACAGATAATAAAAATTTGTTTATAACCAAAATTGACTCATTTTATTTAATCAAATTGAAATTAAATTTTTCCTTATTTTTGAACAAAACTGTAATAATATAAATTGTATATAAATGGAAGTAAGCATAAGAGAATGAAAAAAGGGTTATCCCCAAAATAGGAGGGCATAAGGGGGGGTAAGAGGTGTGTAAGGGGGGGCGGTGAGTGTGAGCAGTGTACCGGCGAAGGCGGCAGGCTGTGCGGAGTCGCTCGAAGGCCTCAAAAGAAGCCGATCAACTCCTACTCGATGTTCGACCGCGGACCGTCGATCGGCATCGTGTGCAGCACCTCGTCCAGCAGTTGCAGTGCTCTGCAAGTTATACGAGTTTTAGAATATAAAGTGTCACTTTAAAAAACTTTATTTTTAAAAAAAGAATACTAGTAATGCTTTTTCAAGGCATTACTAATATTCCTATTGCCCCTCCAAATAAGCTCGAAGCTTACGCTAGCAGTGGGTACAACAATAGCCCAAGGGGGTCAGGATCGAACCCTCGACTCTCGCGTTAACGGAGCGAAGTCGGCCATTCTACCATTGAGTTATTGAGGCTTCAAACTAAACGTGGCTTACAGTTAAGTAGATGCATAATTATTATAGACATACATATAACTATTGAAAAACTCAAATAACGCGCGCTTCCTCTCTGTTACACAATTCCGCCTCTTTTCATAAAATTATTTTGATTTGTTTTGATCAACGGAAGCGAAATAAAGCGTATAAAATTAATTTTAAAAAATTACGATGTTGTGGCGCAGCGGTAGCGAACCTGCTTTAAGCGCACAGGTTGCAGGTTCGATTCCCGCTCGCAGCCGATGTTTGTCCATACAGGCATATTTTTCGGTCTGGGTGTGTTTGTTCCTGTCATTGTGTATGTTTCCGAACTTCTGAGAACGGATTAAACTATCGTTCTGAGGGACATTGAATAGGTAGCATTTATTTATATATAAAAGACTAGCGGGCCCAGCAAACTTTGTTCTGGCCCGAAAAAACTGGGACCCGATAGCAGCGCCCTCTACCCGAGTCTAGAAGTGACACGTTGTTGATTTACTAATATGACTATTCAAAAAATAGGGGTTGATGGTAGAAAGGTGAAAATTTTGGGTCATATGTATTTTTCAATGCCATATAATAAAAAAATATTTAAAAAAAAAAATATCCAAAAAAAAAAAAAAAAATTTGGGGTGGACACCTCTTATCACTTAGGGGTTTGAAAAATAGATAGTAGCCGATTCTCAGATGAAAATTTCATAAGAATCGGTCACTGGAGGAGTATGGGAACGAACATTGTGACACGAGAATTTTATATATAAGATATTCAGACTACCAACCCTTCCCAAACGACATGAGCTCAGTGGCATTTGATGGTAGCTATGCAGATTCACCTCGACCCATTAGGTCGTTTCTTGTATGGAAGTCCTACGTCAGTCGGGCCCCTCCAGCTTTTCACAAACGGCATGAGCTCAGTGGGTGGTGGTGGTGGTGGGTCGTACCTGTGCAGATGCACCTCGACCCAGCAGGGCGTCTCCTTGATGGAGGTGCGCGGTTAGTCGGGCCCCCAGCCCTTCACGAACGACATGAGCTCAGTAGCAGTGGGTCGTACCTGTGCAGATGCACCTCGACCCAGCAGGGCGTCTCCTTGATGGAGGTGCGCGGGTAGTCGGGCCCCCAGCCCTTCACGAACGACATGAGCTCAGTAGCAGTGGGTCGTACCTGTGCAGATGCACCTCGACCCAGCAGGGCGTCTCCTTGATGGAGGTGCGCGGGTAGTCGGGCCCCCAGCCCTTCACGAACGACATGAGCTCAGTAGCAGTGGGTCGTACCTGTGCAGATGCACCTCGACCCAGCAGGGCGTCTCCTTGATGGAGGTGCGCGGGTAGTCGGGCCCCCAGCCCTTCACGAACGACATGAGCTCAGTAGCAGTGGGTCGTACCTGTGCAGATGCACCTCGACCCAGCAGGGCGTCTCCTTGATGGAAGTGCGCGGGTAGTCGGGCCCCCAGCCCTTCACGAACGACATGAGCTCAGTAGCAGTGGGTCGTACCTGTGCAGATGCACCTCGACCCAGCAGGGCGTCTCCTTGATGGAGGTGCGCGGGTAGTCGGGCCCCCAGCCCTTCACGAACGACATGAGCTCAGTAGCAGTGGGTCGTACCTGTGCAGATGCACCTCGACCCAGCAGGGCGTCTCCTTGATGGAGGTGCGCGGGTAGTCGGGCCCCCAGCCCTTCACGAACGACAGCCGCACGATGCAAAGCCGCCGAAGGTCATCTACACCGATACCGGCCGCCGCCGACAAACCTGTATATAAAATTACATTTATACCTCTTATTAGATTATAATTACACAATTTTGTAACTAATTACTCGTTGGTTGCAATTTTTGCTTTTTTATATCATAAATTAATTTTGCAATTCTTTATAAAAAAAAAATTATTTCATGACGGTTGGTAAACAAGCATACGGTCCGTCTGATGGTAAGCAGTCACCGCAACTAGACGCTTGCATTACTTGAAGTATCACATGCGTTACCGAGACGCTCATAGCCGAGTGCACCCGCTGACCGTTAAACGATCGGTACGTTAAGAAACTTTAGGCGCGGTCAGTCACTAGATGGGTGATCGCATAGTGGTATTTCAACCGAGCGTCTCCGTGCTTCGGAGGGCACGTAAAAGTCGGCCCCGGCTGTTGACAATTTGACAACAGTCGATAAGTCAAGTCAGAGGCCTACGGGCGACCTGAACAACTCTGACACTAGGTTGACCACTAATCAATCGATAAGAAGAAGACATGCGTTACCAACCCAAGGGATGAGAAGGAAGGGATAAAAAATGGAAAACGAAGGGAGCAAAAGGAATTAGGAAAAGGAAAGAGAGATTGGGCCTCCAGCAGTCTCACTCATCGCACGAAACGCAACAATACTGTTACTATACGCCGATTTTCTATTCGAGGGTAATACTTCCCAGTCGAGACGGTTCATTTGTGCTGCGAAAAGCATGGCTCTAGTACTACGAAAATGTGTATTTTCTTGAGTGTGTGTGTGATAGAGGGTTTTATAGTGATGTTCTAAGGTCCCAGTGTATGGTAGAGTGGTGGGGGGGTCACTGACACTTGTTCATCCCGGGGTGCGAGGGCTGTATGTGCCCCGCGACGGCGGCGGCCTGCGCGGCGGCGGCCGCCTGCGCCGTGGCCGCCTGCGTCTGCATCTGGCGATGGCACTGCCGGAGGTCGAACACCTGGAACGGACCATTACATAAGCGCTCGTGACTCATATTACCCTCAGCACCTGGGTGACCGAACTCTGCTCGGTATATTTTTTATTTTTTGGTAAATCGTGTTTTTTGGAAATTATAATTATTTAAATACGAATTACATATTGATGAAATGGACGCAAATAAGCAGTACCATGTCAACCCACACGAATGTCATTTCGAGAAAAACGCGTTTGAAAATTTTGAACAACTTGCTTTATATGATTTTTTTTTTTATTTATTGGTCAAGTTTTTGGCAATATCAGATTTATGTAAGTTATTTTACTTATTTTCACAAAAATAAGTATACAAACTGCATATTTCGTATATAATATAACCCAAAACGTTTAAAAATACATAAATTGAATGATTGAAAAAATGGCTTTTTAGAAGTTTTAAAGCTTAAAACCCTACAAATATTAAAGAAAAATGTTCTTCAGCCATTTACCAACACTTCTGCATATATAACTCAGTTTATTCAATTTTGTGGGTTGATATGGTATTGCTTATTTGCGTCCAAATATGAATAATATTTTAAAACGCCATCTACTGAAGTAGCTTTAGTTTATCTTGCTAGTTGACTTGCTGGGTCGTTAAATCAAATATTAGTATTATTACACGCCAATAGATGTCAGGAAGAGTCATATATTCTCGAAATTGAATTTTCATTGGATGAAAACATGGACAAAATCACGTTTTCTAAAAATAAATCCTAGCTAGATCGATTTATGGCGCTCGAGAACCCCTGCATACTAAATTTCATGATAATCGGTGGAGCCGTTTCCGAGATCCCAATTATATATATACAAGAATTGCCCAAAGGTATTAGATAGATAGGTACGTAGTGTAATTCCAGTGTAAAGAAATATAAACCTAAAATGACATGTAATTTTTCACAATTTTTCACAAAGTATCTTAAAATTTTTCAGAATATTATCTCAATATTATATCATGACGACATTGTGGTGCAAGAGTAGCAAATCTGCTTTAAACGCCACAGACCGTGGGTTCGATTCCCTCTCGAAACAGATGTTTGTATTGACTTACAGACATATGGTCCGGTCTGGATGTTTGTCCTTGTATGTGCTTCCGGACCCTCGCCACAGGATATCACTATCCTAATGGGGGCCAATGAATATAAAAATTATTTTCAATACATTTCCTGGATTGACAGATGACTCTAGTGCGGGGTAGTGAATCTACTCTAAGCGTCACTAGTCGAGGGTTCGATTCCCGCACGAGTGTTATAAAAAAACATGCTCTAAATTGATAGAAATGTATATACCTTAATACAAGCGGAGGGATATATCTTATGGACGGCGTCCCCGGGAGCGCGGCCCGCTTCCCGGTCAAGGTAATAGGACTGCACAAACACCGAGTGGTCGGAGAGACATCGGAGCCACACATCCCCCTCACCACGGAGGTCTAGTTGGACACCTTTGCCTATGTGTAGCCTGAAAAACAGATTATAGATTAATGATTAATAGCTGGGCCCGCGACACAACTTGCTTCCTCTTTAAAACGGAGGGCAAATTACTTTACTGGACCTGATGGTGATGATAAGTTGCAGTAAAATCTAGATGCAAAATTAATGTACTAAAAGTACATCAGGAACATACCACTTATCAGGGATAAAAAATATCCTGAACGTTAATCCAGGTAATAAATGGACGCAAATAAGCAATACCATGTCAACTCACACGAATGTCGTTTCGAGAAAAACGCGTTTGAAAATTTTGAACAACTTGCTTTATATGATTTTTTTATGTATTGGTCAAGTTTTTGGCAATTTCAATATTTATGTAAGTTATTTTACTTATTTTCACAAAAAATAAATATACAAACTGCATATTTCGTATATAATATAACCCAAAACGTTTAACATAATACATAAATTGCATGATTAAAAATGGCTTTTTTAGAAGTTTTAAAGCTTAAAACCCTATAAATATTAAAGAAAAAATGTTCTTCAGCCATTTACCAACACTTCTGTATATATAACTCAGTTTTTTCAATTTTGTGGGTTGAGTTGGTATTTCTTATTTGCGTCCAAATTATCTGTGACATGTATGCCAATTTCTTCGAAATCCATTCTGTAGGATTTTTCATAAAGGAGTAACAAACATCCATTCATCCATCCTCACAACCTTTCACATTTATAATTTTTGTAGGATAATATTATCATAAATATTGTATACTGCAGAACACATTCCTTTAATTGTCTTATTATCTTGCAATACTTATTAAATAATGTTTTAATATTTTTTACAAAAATTAAGTTACATGCTAATATGATTATTTAAAGATTTAATCATAAAAATTTATTCACAAATGGCCATAAAAATATTCAGATAAATTTGCTGAGATAATATTAACAATATTAGTTCTGCAATCTGACATGCATATATTATGAAACTGGACTTCTGGTTAAAAAAAATCGTTTATTCCCGTCTTTTCTCCCTGACTTTTAGAATTGATAAACTCATTCTTTAATAATTCAGCTTAAAAAATATGAGATACCTAATATCTAAATCTAAATTAGTTATTTATTTTTCTTTGTTTCTATGTTCTAATAATTTTCCGATTGTATTAGTTACAATGTAATTCTTGTAGGAATGTGCAATGTCCACACAAACCTTATGTGAAAAAGGATTTTGGACATCAAGATAAATATATTAGACATTATGTAAACTGATTAATTAAATAAAAAAATAAAAACTCACCTAGCGCGCTCGCTTTGCTCCGTCCTATGGACATTACTCAGCGCACCCAAACAGAACCTGTTCCCACCAGACGGATCCACATAACCATCCACCTGGACAAATTAAAATATTGAACTTTTAATAAATGAAAAAATAAATTGCGAAAAGTTTTTAAGGCGTCGGGACATGATGACCCGATCGCCCGCTGTTGGGATAATCTCTGTCACAGCAGAGATTATTGCACCAGCGCAATCAGTCACACTGTGTAGTGTAGGTCTTTTGTTGCAAGAGGCCGGTTAGGTAGGTACCACCGTATTTTCAAATATTCTACCGCCAAGCAGTGGTGGCTTAGGCTTTATTGTGTTCCGGTTTGAAGGGCACTGTAGGCTAGTGAAATTACTGGGCAAAGGAGATTTAAGAACCAATATGTCAGGTTGGCAACAAGTGAGTGGCACCTACTAATGGTATGGCAAGCGCTCATAGGCTACGGCAACCGCTTACCAGCAGGTGGGCCGTATGCTTGCTGGCCAACTCAGTAACATAAAAAAAAAATAACTCATCAAAAGAATACAATACCCGAAATTGCTGCAGCCAGATGTACATAATTAAGTAAATGGGTATGTTCATCTGTTCCCACATAACTACTTATCATAATGTAACAAATGTGGTATTGATTACAGTGTTTTGTTTGATTATAAGTTATGTGACGTCACTTAATACTATAATGTATTGACGACGTTATTGCATAGCACTCGCAAACCTTAAGCGCCACAGGTCGCGGGTTCGATTCTCGCTCGGAACAGATGTTTGTATTGATCATTCAGCCATGTTCCAGTCTGGGTGTGTTTGTGATTGTGTGTCTCCGGACCCCCCACACAGGATATAACTATCCTAATGGAGGCCGTTGAGTGAATATATCAAATACGTGAAGACAGAATAAAATTAAATGAACTAAAAATAGATACAAACTCACAGTGACATTAGGCCGGCTGGAGGGTACTTTGAAGGTCTCCCCGACTTGCGTGTCCAGCTCGAAGTACGCCACCGAGCACCAGTACTCCGGGGCTGGCTGACTAGAGAGAAGTCCACCAGGGTTGCCATTGTCTACGATGATAAAACAAAATGTGTTTGTTTGTCTTGTCGTGTTACTGGCCAACCTAGTGTCAGATGTTGAGAAAACCTTTTCAAGCCTCTGACTTATCGACTATATAGTTAATAACAGTATGCTTTACGAAGCTCGGAGATACTCGCTTAAAATACCACCCAAGCGTGCTTCAGCATCCCGTTGACCTCGCAGGAGGCACCGTAAAGAAGGAATCATAGTTGAGCCGGTTGGGTACTCGGCTCCCCCACCCGGTGACGTTGTCAAGGCCAGTAGGGCCAACAGCAACACACATTAAAAAAGGGTTCAGCAACCCTAAGCATGCTTACGCATCCTTCAGCACATTTTGATGGCTGTTTAGTACTGTAACGTATTATATTTAGTGTTACACTCATAAGCATATAAAGCGGAAAAATCCGAAATCCGAATCGATGCTGAAATGAGAATTGACGTGTGTGCAAATTCAAATATCAAAAATCAAAATCAAATATTTTTAGTCGACGTAAAAAGCATATAACTTATTTGTTGAAAGTCAAGATTCAACCACCGGCTCAAACTCACTTTTTTCGGAATGTGTATTGCTGTTGGCCCTACTGGCCTTGACAGCGTCACCGGGCGGGAAGGCCGAGTAAAGAGATTCAGCCAAAAAAAAAACCCAAAATATTTTTATTCAACGTAAAAAGCATATAAATTATTTGTTGAAAGTCAAGATTTAACCACCGGCTCCAAAATTAAACCTCTAACTTAGAAGAGCCGACGAAACAAACTAAGGGGGTTATATCTTTTTAATGTATATTTTTTTAATGGCAAAGTAATTTACATATTATGTTCACTGAAAAGCCTAGAGTTACTGTCTCATTCCCGAGGTGTGGTGTCCTCAAGGTACGCATCTTCATACAAAACAGCTGTTTTCTATAGAGAGAACGGTGATCGATTCTGTTATATGTAATTCAGGTATTTAAGCAGGCCCCGGATAAGTACCGGGATTAATGCTAGGAAGACTTACAGTAGTGGTGGTGGTGGGAGGGCGCGTCGACGGGAGGCGCGGCGGGGGGCGGCGCTAGGCTCTGCGTGTACGTCAGCGTGTTATTACCCGTCCATGTGCCTATAAACAAGCAACACTGATATAGTTCATGCTTCGTCTTCTTCTTATTACTCTTGTGATTTGACAGGTTACTAGTTTTACACAGAACGATTGCCATCTGACCTCCGTAACCCTACAGGCGAACCACTTTCAACTGATATAACTGATGCTGTTTCATCACAATGTTACTATACCGCCCGCGACTTCGCTCGCATTAATTTTGACTTTATTCTTATTCTATTTATTATCTATTATATTAACTTCTTTTTTAATAATAAATAAAGTTACACACTCAATGGCCGCCATTAGGATAGTGATATCCTGTGTCGGGGTTCCGCAAATACACACAGACCGGAACACATGCTTGTATGGTCAACACAAACATGCTCCGAGCGGGAATCGAAACCGCGACAAATTTCTTTATACATTTCACACATCGTTATGAAATTTTAAATAGCGTATCCATTGGTTTTTTTTTATTTATTTACAATCCGACAAGAACCTAAAATTTTTTTTTGGATAAGAAGTGTGTTAATCCAGGTAATAAACTATATGTAGGCAAAATTTTATCAAAATCTGTTCAGTAGTTTTTGCGTGAATGAGTAAGGAACATCCATACCTCCTTCCTCACAAACTTTCAAATTTATAATACTAGCTGTGCCCGCGATGTGTCTGGCGTTAATGTATTGATAACACAATAAACCTATAATTTTTCCAAGATAAAATTTCCTATGTGTTAATCCGAAAAATCCGTAAAAATAACTTGATGATCCTACAAGAACCAAACAATTTTCTGGGATAAAAAGTATTGTACATCTTAATCCACGTAATAAGCTATATGTGTAAGTAATTTCATCCAAATAATCGGTCCAGTAGTTTTTACGCGAAAGAGTAACAAACATCAATCCAAACTTTCACATTTATAATTGTTAAATTAGTTAGATTTATAATATTAGTTAGATTTATAATATTAGTTGGATTTATAATATTAGTTAGATCTATAATATTTGTTGGATTTATAATATTAGTTAGATTTATAATATTAGTTAGATTTATAATATTAGTTAGATTTATAATATTAGTTAGATTTATAATATTAGTTAGATTTATAATATTAGTTAGATTTATAATATTAGTTAGATTTATAATATTAGTTAGATTCATAAAAACCTCACCTTGTTGATGTTGAGTGCGATGAGGCACAGGACTCTGCTGTGGTGGGGGACTGGTAGCAGCAAAGCCATTCTGCTGAGGCTCCGCGGGCATAGCTGATACAGCCGTCACCGGGACCGCTGATACCGCTGATACTGCTGCTGTTCCCGCTGACAAAACAATACTTATTGTGAACATTTATTTCTCTTTATTAAAATTTTTATTAACTTATATAATAGACGACTTGACAAGGGCTAGAGGTCACGGGTTCGATTTCCGCTCCGAACAGATTTTTATATTGACCACACAGGCATGTGTTCCTGTCTGGGTGTTTGTCCTTGTCGTTGTGTATGTTTTCGGATATAGAATCTTAAAATCCTAAAGGGGCAGGTGAGTGTGTAGCGTTTATTTATTTATTTATATTTTGAAAAGACTCTTCCATGCAGACAAAATATCGGACTTGCTGGTGCCTCTTCGTAAAGTTGGACACACATATTAAAATACTATAAATAAAAATATATTTTTGATAAAACATTCACCAGGTAAGGTTTGTGTCATCTGTGTGTCCGGAGCTGTCTGCTCTGTTGTGAAGAAAGAATTATTTGACCCATCGAGCAGTGGTGTTGTACCACCCGGAGACATGCTGACTGGCATTGCAGCTGAAAATAGTCCAGAAAAGTACAAAAAGGAACTAATTTTAAATATTCTCATCAACATTTAAAAAAGAAAACCAAAACAAATGCGATTAGCCATTGAAATAATGTGCAAAATAAATATATAAGCTTACAATGATTCATTCTCTTTGGCAGCCACATTGCTCGGGCATCCATGGTATCAGGTGGTTCCAATTTAGGGGCTATAGTTCTCTGTTGCGCCATAGCCATCTGTTGCGGACTTGGTATTGACATTCCTTGGCTTATATTAGGCATTTGAGGCGTTCCTGGGGACATCTGTGTGGGCGCAGAGGCCAATCTAGGAGAAGCCATCTGTGGCACATTCGTCCCCATCTGTGGTGTTCCCGGCCCCATTTGTGGAGTTCCGGGTCCCATTTGATTCGGTCCCGGACCCATTTGAGGGGTACCGGGCGCCATTTGAGGAGTACCTGGACCCATTTGAGGTGTACCGGGCATTTGGCCAGCAGAATGATTTGTGATCATTTGGTTGCCGGGCGAGTGTACCATTTGTGGTGGAGCCAGTGGCGCTCCAGTTCGTAATGAAGGTCGTGGTCCATGTGTAGCAGAGAACATATTCGCAACGCCATCGGGCGCTATTGCAAAAGAAAATAAACATGCATCGCAAATTAAATATACACATAGAAGACGTAACAAAAAAATAACACCAAATTATAGTAAAATATATAAAGCTTACTCTGGCCTTGGTTAATTATGATATTCGTTGTCTGAAATTGCTGATGATGGTGTGGTATTGTTGAGTGGTGGTGTCTCGGGCTTGTGGCATGATGCTGGATCGTCACCAGCTCCCCAGTGTCCATGTCCATACCATTACCACTTAAACCTGCTGTATACTCATCTTTGACTAATCTACTGGGTCCTGTCGTAAGCGTAAGTCCTGAGAGATCTAAAATATTTGTTCACTCAAAGAGTTTAGTCCACTAAAGAATTTTTTTAAAAGTTATAGTTTAATTTATAAGCCATAATTTTTTTTTAATTACAAATTTCAAAATAAACATTTTTAAATTATGAACCTAAAAACTAACCAATTTTAATTTTTAATCATTTTATCATTATTATTTTAAATATTTTTGCAAATTTAAGTATGTATGGGGTCACACTGGACCCTTACAACTTTTGTAAAGAAGAGACCTTTCATTTTCTTTTACACATACTTTTTAAGTAAAAATATTTTTTTCTCTGTTTGCACATAATTTTTAATCTTTCTTCGGGTTATTGTTGATTTCCTCTAACAGATGTATACTTGCCACCCAATTACTAGGATAATTTGGGATTTGCCGTATATAAAAATCAGGCCATGTGTGTCACTCGCACTTAAAGGATTCTTTAATTGGTTAGCTCCAAGTTAGGATATATAATATTGACTTAGTTAAGTATTTATCGTTATGAGATGCAGCAACAAAAAACACCAAAAGTATCTGGTTTCTTGTATGGGGCCCAAATTTTATTTTTAGTACACATTCTGTAAAAATCTCAACCCTCTTCCTATTATGGGTCATGAGAGACAGCCCACAGACAGGCAGACGTATACAGACAATGGAGGCTTAATAATAGAGTTTCATTAGCTCCCTTAAAAATTAATAAGTATTTAATAGACCAGAACTCACCTATACCAGGAGATACAACCCTTTCATAATGGTATGGATTAACGCAAACCGAGTCACATTTAAGATCAAAAGCAAACTGACAAAACTTAACATGTTTAAGCTCATTCTTGTGTAGATCTGGCCAACGCCAAATCCGAGCATAGATTACATGTGGAAAACCTTTTCTTCCTGCAACCTGCATCCATAAAAAAGAAATTTCATAATATTTGTTCATTGACATAAAGAAAGTTTCAGAACAAACAACTTCCATTAATTTATTTAATCAAATCATACATTGTAAGTACAAATTATTTGAAAATCTTAATAAGCTTAAAAAATTGACCTGTAATCGACCATCTAAAGTTCGTTGAATTGTAACACATTTGCTTGGATGAGCGCCATTTGTCGTTATTGCTGTGATCAATGAATCTAATTCATCTCGTTTCTCTTTTAATTTCTTAACTAAGGATTCAATAGCTCTCTTTGAGAAGCCTTCACTTTCACCCCCTTGCCTATGGCACATCAAGGAGTGAACTATACTTAGGCAGGCATCTGCCGAAGTAGGAGCTGTGGTATTCATGACTGTAAAAAAATTAATAACAAAATAAACATTTATGGCTGATAAATAATTTCTATGTTCCGTATAAATCAAATATCATTCAAGTATAAAAATGTATTAATTACAGCAAAACGTTCGCAGTTACACACACAAATAATTACAAGTCTATTTATAACAATTGAATAATTACAACATATTAGTAACTAATTAACATAAAAAACAATAATTGAAGTATTTTAAAAATCTGAACATACTTGAATAGAAGTTTGAAATAATTATTAATCAATCTAAATTAAAGATCATTAGAAAATAAAATAAAATTATCATTTGCGTAAATTATATGAAAGGTGTAATTCAAATTGTTCATACAATTACCTATAGATTAAGTTGAAAATACGTCAATTTTTCATCAGTAATATTAATAACGTATAATTCTAAATTCATGGATATATTACGAAAATTGATTTCCTTTATTGCGAGATGATACCAAAACAGAACACGACATTTTAACAATCCATAAGCAAAAGCACAGATTAATAATAATTAATGTAGTACAAAAGCAAAAGCAATAGAATGATACAGAGTAGAAAAAATAGATAGTTAACTATTCTATGAAGAATTTAATGAAAAAATCCAATTATCTATTAACTTTTCATCTTCAGATGAATAATAACGAAACATTAACTTTAAGAAATATTTTATTTTTTTGTATAAAGTATTATCATTATTGTAACAAAATAATTATAAATTCCTTTACCAATTATCTATGAACTTTTCATCTGCAGATGAATCATTGATAATACTTTATACAAAACTATAAAATACTTCTTAAAGATAATGATTAATTTTTATTATAATAATATACCTAAGTACCTAGGTAAATTTGTCGTTGTTATTGTACTAACATTGTACTTTTAAATAAGAAGATACACAGGGTAGATATTTAATATCAATTAGGTATGTCGCCACGCAGATTCATATTGTAATATTATATTCATATTGTATTTAATATAAAATAATTATGTAAATTATTATTAAAAAAATATTTAATATATAGTACTGTGTTATGTTCGAACCTTAATTTAATTCCATAATGAAAATAATTATATTGGAGTTGATTTATTATCACTGTTAGTTTAAACGTAAATATCTCTACATAAAATTTTAATAATATGTAATTGACAATTAACAACTTTTAATTCTAATTTCTTTAAAACCAAATTTGAAATAAAACAATGATACAACTCCTTGATTAAAATCGGAGCCTTTGCGTTATTGATTTGTGAAATGAATCGTTGAAATATAAATTTTTAATTCGTGGAGGAGGCTGACAGCGTGACATTGACAGTCTAATTTTGTCAAAATTCCCTTTTCAATATTTTCTTTTAGAAGTCAAAACAGGGAATAAATGAATACGTTTTGGAATTTTTAAGACATAGATTAACTGTTCAAAATATTTTTTTATATATGTTCCTTTTGAGCAGAGGTCAAAAAAGTGGGTGGACCTAGGTCGCTAATTACTCAGTGTTTTAGTGTTATGCAGGTGAAATTAACTTTTCTGATGATGAAAAATGAAGGGGGTCGATAATTCACCAGCTGATATTGAAGGGATGACAAACAAACCGGTAATAACATGTAAGTTTAGTGTTAAAATATTCTTATTTGTGTCCTAGAAATTATTTTTCGAAGTTTTCAATTTACTTTTGGGCCTTGTAGGTGCAGGCGATTGGAACCTATTTTGTACCCTAGAGGCACCTTTAGTTGCTGCTATTCCTCAAGATTCGTGTGAATGGCGAAGGTCTTATGGCCGCATTACTAAATTTGTATATTTAGAAGCATCTTTCATAAAATTTAATAAGGATAAACATCAATCAGAGTTAAATCTTCTGAAGAGACCAATATTTCATATTTATTGGACAGATTGTGTGGTAAGAAAATAACTCTGAACCTAATACTTATATTTAAACAATTTATGTTTATTTTATTTCTTTAATAGTGCCAGTGATAATATTTAATAGATGTTGGTGATATGTAATAAATAAATCAAAATTCACAGGATATAGAATATTATAAAACAACACTCAGAGAAGATATTGAAGCATGGCTCAAGTATTTAGAGATCCACAACATAACGGATTGGATGATAGTTTTAGTAGAGACTTACGATATAAGAAAAACAAACAAATTATTACCGAGGACTACTGTATTAGATAAAATAAAAGGAGATTTTTCAGTTAAACAAACAGAAGATAGGTTTATATCTGTTATTAATCCAATAAAATCTCAAGCGAGGAGTGCAGAGTCATGGCGGGCTCTAGTGGCAAAAGTTAGACATTTTGTTTTGGTTGCATATAATAAAGCTCTACTTAAGTTTGAGGAGCATATGAGAGAGCAAAGGGAGAAAAGAAATGACCCAGAATGGGATTTTTGTAAATATTTCATTTTACAAGTAAGTAAAAAAAACTGTGTGCTTTAGACCACACAATTGAAGTAAAACTTCTTTAGCTTAATCTGTCTGTCTCTCTGCCCGTCCGTCCTATGCATCCGGTTTGAAATCACAATGATTCTAAAGAAGCTTCACTTCAAAAATAGTATTGAAAACTGGAAATCTATAATCAATTTATATAATATATGAGTTATATATTAATTTGATAACTGACTAACATTAAAACTCAAATCAAATTTCAATTTGAAAGTTTAATTAATTTTACCTTTCACTTAACAATAAAAATATAGGCATAATTTCTAATGAATGTTCATGTAGCAGTTTATAATTTTTTAATAAATATGATCTACTTTCTACCAATAAATTCTTGTTTCCAATTTCAGGAGCAATTAGCATTTGTACTTGAAATGTTGGGTCTTTATGAAGAGGCTTTGGTCCAGTATGATGAGTTGGATGCTTTGTTTTCTCAATTTGTTCTCAATTCAAATGTAACAGAATGTCCAAAATGGCTCGACACATTTAAACAGCAAGTGACATGTTGGCAAGCAGTAAGACTGACAGCATTAGTACCACAGAATTTAAGGGATTTAATTATTAAGAAAAAAGCATCTCTATTAGACTTTAGGAGCTACTTATTCCAACGACAAAGTGCCATGTTACTACTTACTTCTAAGCCCTGGGAGGTGAGTGATGTTATTATTAACTTTACAGACAGATACACATTTAACGCAATCACAATTCTGACAGTAGACAATAATAGTTGAACAATTGCTAGAAATCATATGTAGGTCACAGAAAAAAATGTTCTAATTTAAATCAATGCATATATTTAGGATTCCGTAATCAAAGAGTTCCAACTTCTGAATCAACCACCCAATCCAACGAACAGTCCGTCTGTCACCAGGCTTTATGGACTGCAGGTAGAGAGTAAAAACTTTTACAGAATGTGTATAAAATAAAATTTAAAAATGAAGCAGATCCATGGAAGAAACATGACATATTTGACTTTTTTTTTTTTTTCATGAACTATAACTATAATAGATATATACTTTTGTTTGTTAATCTTAACATTCTGTTGTGGTGTTGATTTTGTGTAAGTCCGACAAGCACTTGAACGGTTCTAATTTTTTAATTGTAATATAAATCCAGAAACATGTTGTTTTCTAATTTGAATATAATTTATAAAATTTCACAATATTTAGTACATACACACATTTCCTGTATTAACATTAATAGCACATATGAATCTTTGACGTAAGTTTAAATAAGTAAGATTGAATCATAATTAATTATAAAATTAGTTACAATTTTAAATCAAAATCTTAAAGTTTATTTTTCATATTAAAAATTCTATTGTGTCATGTCTTAACAATTATCATCTTATATGTATTTTTAATTTTTCTACTTGATCACCCATCTGTGAACCACATTTGTGATAATGAGAACAATTGCACAGTTATATACCAGACTATCATTTGGTTTTCATTTATTTAACAAGCAATTATTTCATAATTAACATTATAATTGAATCAGTGATGGACTTTCAAAACAAACTGTTTACAATCTACCAATATAATAAATAGGTTTGCAAGAGGTGCTTGAAATTAAAAATAAGTCTAAGAATAAGCTCTGTTTTGGGGTCCGAAAATATACATAAGGACAGAGACAAATACACCCAGACCAGAAAGCATGCCTGTATGGTCAATACAAACATCTGCTCCGAGCGGGAATCGAACCCACGAGCTGTGACTGTATGCGCTTAAGGCAGGTCCGATTCCGGTAGCGCAACAAACGTCGTCAAAAGGCTCTTATAATTTGATAAGCGGATTCTCTATATACCCGGAGTCCTTGATTATTTTATTACAAAATTGACCAATTTGGTGGTGCTTGAAACTTGCTTGACACGCAATATAGCCATTAGCAGTATATACTGTATATATTTATGATGAGAAAATTGACTTACAATTAGTTAAGACACTCGAAAACATTTTCAAGGAATAAACACGAGTTTTAAAAGCTAAATTTTAGAATGGTCAATATGTTCACAATTAGAACTTGTGAAACAGCAGCTAAAGGCAAAATTAGTTGTGTGTGTTATCTGACATCTCAACGACTTTTGATAAGCAACATTAATAAAAAAGTGCTTTTTGTTCAAATCAACAGGACGTTGATGCGTGCGCGCAGTTGCGGGTTCGATTCCCGCTCGGAGTAGATGTTTGTATTGACGATACAGGCATGTTTTCCGGTCTCGGTCTGTTTGTCCTTGTCCTGTTGTGTATTTTTCCGGACCTCGGACACAGGATATAACTATCTTAATAGGGCCTCTGCGTATGTAGTGTTTATTATTTCTCTATCATTTTCACGAAACGAATACACTTCCCACAGATTGCAAGATTAACAAATATAGTATCATTACAAATTAAACCTTATTTTTATTATGACAGCCTAAACCAACCAGCAGCACAATAAATGGCATGTTATTGCAGATAGCGTCCCGTTGTCTAACAACAGTACACAACACACTGGTGGAGTTGTCGTTACTGGGCGCACAAGCAGTGGACGGCGCGCCCGCGTGCTGGGCGCATCTCGCGTGCGTGGAGACATTGCGGGCGTGCGAACGGCTCTCTTCTACCAATAGTGCGTTGGAGGCCTGTACTGCTATGCACGCACCGCTTCTACACAACGCGAAGGACAAGGTATGGAGATCCTGATATATTCAATTGCCTTGATACAGTCCAGAAGTACTTATAAGTCAGCACATGACTGATACTACGCAATCGGTAACTTTAATGTTATAAATGACCATTTAAAGGAATTAACAAGCCTATTTCCTATTCCTATTTCCAATTTCAATTGTCTAAGCTATGAGGCACACAGAAACAATATGAATGCAGTAATGATGATTAAAATTGGTATTGATCTTGCTTTCTTGGGACTCAGACCAAGACCAAAATTATTTAAGCTAGACCAAGACTAAGAACGAACATGCCAAACCGCATGTAAAACTGGCATAGTCTTGAGTTTTACTCTCTGTTTCTCAATCTAATAACAATGCTGAAATAGGATATACATTTCCGGCGTCGGGATGTGGCGACCATCGCCCGCTGTTGGGACAAAATATTTAAAATTTCCTATTCTGGCCGACTAAAATAAATTTAATTACGAACTTACAACTAATAACACAGCTTACAGTGTTAAATTATTTATAAATATAGTGCTTAAGCACTACTGTGTTCTGAAGGGTACTGTACGCTAGTGTAATTACTGGGCGGACGAGATTTAAGAACTAATATCTCGAGGTTGGCAACGCGTGACTGTCAACAACTAACGGTTCTGCAAGCGCTCATAGGCTACGGCAATCATTTATCATCAGGTGGGCCGTATGATTGTTTGCCAACTTCTAACATAAAGAAAAAATATATACATATTTATTTCTTGATCTTGGCTATCGAATTTTGAACTAGCTATAAACGTCCTCTACAGTTACATGAGCTTGGTAAGCTCTGCGGCTTGTTACCGGGTTCACCAGACCCATCATCGGAACAGCTACATCTAGTGGTGATGCTGTCAGCTGGTATGGGGGACAGCGAACCCAACAATCAACAGAGTCCTACTGATAGGCTGAAAGAGGCACTGTGCAGCAAGAACAGCTTCCAACAGTACTATTTGGAATTGGCAGAACTGGCGATGGGCACATACAAACATATTGGGAGGTTAAGGTTAGTTTTAACTCCTAATAAAAAAAATGGATTTTTATAAGCTTAATGTGTATGTCTGTCATGGGCATACCCAGCATTCGGCCCACGAGTCAAAATAAAATTTCTTGTATAGGTATTACTTTAATAGTACAAATTGAGTTATAAATAAATAAATAAACGCTACACACCCAACGGCCTCCATTAGAATATTTATATTCTGTCCTACACATTGACAAGGACATACACACCCAGATCGGAAAACCAGCCTGTATGGTTAATACAAACAGCTGCGCCGAGCGGGAATAGGACCCGCGACCTGTGGTGCTTAAGACAGATTTTCTACCGCTGCGCCACGACGTCGTTATATTCGTACATTTTCGAGTGTTTCGCCAGGTCCATTAGGCGAGAGGCATCCGTTCCCAAACTGAAACGGATTGTGATTTTTTTTTTTGTTTAAATGAGTCCATGAGGTTCGAGATAACCTATCCGGCAGTTTGAAAGTTATCGCCTATTTTCTTGCTTGTAATGGAGGTTGGATATTTTTAAATTTTAATTTGTGTGTCTCTATCTTTCTCTCTAGATTCGCCCGTCAAATCGGTCGGGATCTGGCCTCGTTCTATTCAGAACTGGGAGAGACGAGCAAAGCGGTGGTGTTCCTGATGGACGCTCTGCGTTCTTATGAAGAGGAGGGCTGGAAGGATTTGGCTGCACAAACGAGGCTCGAACTTGTAGCGGCTGCTAAGAAAATGAATGATGTCGATAGGTTTGTTAACTAACTTAATATTGTAAATTCTAAGGTGAGTTTATTTGTGACACCTTAAAGCCTACACCGCTTAAATGATTATGATGTAATTTGGTAGAGATATAGATTTGACCATGGAGACAACTACTTATTGTTGCAAAAAACAACATGACAATCACACACATGGCAAAGGTTTTTTTTATAATATAGTACATATTATATATAAAATAGTTGGTCTATTGATACGTTAGCACATCATTTTTCCATGAGATGTTAAATATTAGCCATGATTTTTAAAACTATACTGAATCAAACACAAACTTTATTATAAAAATCATATTCATAAAAAAGGAGTATGTATCTGTAGGTCTACCCTGTGTTCGTTTGGTTAATAAAGTCGTAATGTTTTTATATTGCAGGTATATCAAGCTCTCTGCTAGAATAGCTAGTACAGCCGAATTAGAAATTCTAGTCAGAAATTTTTATTTCGAAGAAATGTTAAAATCCATAAGAGAAAACTTAGATAAACCAGAATCAATTCTGACTGAACTTAACGACTGTTTTCAAATCGTCTCAGCAACATTACTGCCGTCCGAACGTGGTGTTTATATCACTGATAATAAGATCCAATGTCGTTTGGTGATAGACAGTTATATGCCCAAAGACGTCACATGTACACGGGCTGCGATCAGTGTTGAATTATTTCAAGATAAACATACGGAGAAGAAGATACCGGTGAAGAATAATAAGACTGATTTAAGTGTTAGTGTAGGTTCACAGTCCAGCTCACCCAGAAAATCAACCCCTGATGGGAATCCTGATAATGAATCTAATAGTTTATTTACTAGGTAAGTTCTGATCATATTTATTGAAAACTTTTTCTTTTTCTTTGACACTACACTCTTGACAGAGTGGTCGTGGTCACATTGTTAGATTTGTGGCACACCTAACAAGTTGCTGCATTCTTTGTGCATTCATAGAGTGGATCGTCAAGCAAGGTCTTTACTTGATCGGTCCACAGCATAAGGAGCTTACCACGTGTTCTCGTGCTTCCGACATAACCCTGAATAACAAGGCGCTCAATAGAAAATGTTTTAAAATTTATCACATTTTTTTTAAATAATTAAATTCATTAAAAATAATCATGCTGTTTTTTCTACCTTTATAAAATAAAATGTACTTATTTTTTATTAAAAAATCACTAAAAGTTGAATAAGGCGATAGACTTATACTGTATACTAAGGACTGGCCCTTTCATACACACAAAATTTCACACACTGATTGGTTCGTTGGTAGTCATACGCTAACTTCATTTGGTTATATTGAGCATAATGAAGTTGGGGTGTGCCTAACTTCGTTGCGTTGCGTTGGTGTTGAGTTATCATCGTCATATCAGCTGAAATACGTTCACTACTGGTCATATGCCTCCCCCAAAGAGTGCCACAATGACTGGTCCTGCGCTACCTGCATTCAGCGGTCTCCTACGACCTTTGCGACTCAAGAACGTATACCCTTTCTGTTGAATAAACGAAACTACCGCTTGTACAATGGGATGTGTTCCGAAGAATTGTTTGATATGATGCCTACAGCAACTCTCCACCACCGCACCGCTCGCCATCGGCAGGGTATTCATCCACACGCACTGGAACCCATAAAGTTACGAACAGTGCGGTTCCAAAGGAATTTCCTTCCGCGAACCCTCCGGCTGTGGAATGAGCTCCCTGCTGAGGTTTTCCCAAAACGCTACAGTATGGGTTTCTTCAAGGGAAGGTTGAAAAAGTTTTTAAGGGGTCGGCAACACGCATGCGATACCTCTGGGGTTGCAGGCGTCCATCGGCTACCGTGACCGCTTACCATCAGGCGGGCCGTACGCTTGTTTGCCACCATCGTGGTATAAAAAAAAAAAGAAATTTATGAAAGGGCTGGACCATAGTTTATTAAGCCTCTGGCCCTAATTTGCATGTTTTTATACATTTTAACATTTTTTTTCAGTATAAGACTAGATGATTTAAAACCAAAAAATCCATTATTAAATCCAATGAACATAACATCTATGCTACATTACAAAGAGGATAAAACGCTGCAGAAAGCGACAGTCGAATGTGAAAATCCAAAACTACCCTTAAAGAGATCCGACAGCAGCAAATATAGGAAACCATCGGCCACATTGAGAAATAATTATGAAACATGTTTCTCAACCAATGATGTTATATTAAAACCTGGTTTAAACGATATAACCGTTGAATGTTTAGCTCAGAAGTATGGGAAATTTAAATTGGGTCAAGTTTCTTTATTAATTGAGGGTAAATTGGAGTTCTTATCAAACGCATTAATAGCTGGTAAAGTTGGTTATGAAGTTGAAACTCAAGGTGTTAGTGTTTATTTGAATAAAGTTGAAGCTAAGAAGGATTTGGTGGCGGGGTTGGAACAGGATATGGAGTTGGTGGTGATGAGTGGCAGTTCCAAGATTGAGGAGGTACAATACACTTATTTATGTAAATACGTATATTATATATAAAGTTATTCCATGGGCGTAGCGAAGTAGGGGAGGGAGGAGTATATTAGAGCCCTCTTTCTCCTGGGTCTCTCTAAATACTGAGAAATGCAAGAATGTAGTACATTGTGAACTATTTAACTTTTCAAGAAAGTCATTTTGCTCCGATTCTAGCCCCTTAATTAGAATTTTTGCCATACGCTTTGCCAAATGCTGGCTAATGCCCAGTATTGTTCCTTTCGTTATTAAAATCTTGTTAATATAACTATTTTTAATTCTAAATTATTATAACTTAGGTAAATATTAATTTTCTGATTATTAAATTGGCATTGGCCTCCTACATGATTTTTTTGGACTCTAAAATATCAGAAATTTTGGCCTTACTGGCCTTGACAGCGTCACCGAGCGGGAAATCTGTGGTGAGGTTTTACTAAGCACCGACTTCTCTTGTAGAAAATATTTTTTTCTTCCTTTCCATTTGAAGTCCATATTTACCATTTAGTTTCATTAAATGGAATATTTTAATAGGAAATTATTTTAAATATCAAACTTAGAACATATTTATTTCAGGATGCAACAATCGTATTACGAACGTCATCTGGTCTTAGCATCCGTTTCGCAGACGAAGAATCTCCGATGTCTCGTGAAATATCTATCCCAATAGAAGCGATAGGGCCGTTCCAAACAACTAAAATACCACTCCGTCTGTTTGCCAACTTACAACCAAGACGAGAGAAGAGCATTGAACATACCGTGAGTAATATTAGATTAATTTGACTGTACTTAATTATACAAAGATATTTTTTTTATATAAATAAATAAATGCTACACACTCAACGGCCCCCATTAGGATAGTTATATCCTGTGTCGGGGGTCCGGAAACATACACAATGACAAGGACAAATACAACCAGACCGGAAAACATCTGCTCCGAGCGGGAATCGAACCCGCGACCTGTGGCGCTTAAGGTAGGTTCACAACGTTTTCATAAATAAATAAATAAACGCTACACACTCAATGGAACGTCCATTAAGATAGTTAGGCATATCCTGTATCGGGGGTCCGGAAACATACACAAGGACAAGGACACACACACCCAACCGGAAAACACGCATGTATAATCAATACAAACATCTGCTCCGAGCGGGAATTGAACTCGTGACCTGTGGTGGTACCGCTGCGCTACAACGTCGTCATCAAATTATCTAATAATTGTGATTTGTTTTTAAAACAATCTTAGAATTTTACGAGATCTATTAAACAAAGAAATTATTAAATTTCCAAATATTAAAAAAATAAATGGTTGATATAATATTACATGGAATTT
The DNA here is from genome assembly GCA_023373885.1 of Hestina assimilis. NCBI lineage: Eukaryota > Metazoa > Arthropoda > Insecta > Lepidoptera > Nymphalidae > Hestina > Hestina assimilis. Next base: position 4,472,573 of record CM041760.1, on the reverse strand, counting down.
TTTTTTTAATAAATCTATTTGTAATTCTCAGGTATGGCTAACCTGCCCCTGGTTGGAGCACACGATGGAGGTCCCCTCCACTTCAGCCCCCTTCCTCGCCACGTGGCGTCTTCTCACCTCCAACACGAGGAAGCTTATCCACGTCACGCTAAAGTCCACCGTGGCGCACTTCGTCCGCTTCGTGTTATCCGAAGCGCAGCTGGAATGCGACGGTAACAACACCGTTTCGGATCTAAATCCGAAGAATGCTGGAGAAATGGTGAGAAAGTAAAAGTGCTAAAATCATTTTAAAGCAATACTTTTTATTACCTTTGGATAGGTCTTTCAAAATAATAAGGAGGTTTAATTTTGCGTTTTTTCATTAAGTCTGTAGTTGTGGAGATATAAGCTCCTAAACTCATAAAAATTGTGTTTCCACTCTTACTTTTGAACTATGGGATTTAACATTCTAGAAAAAATTGAGTTTGTAGAACATCAAATGAACATTCAACCACATTTGGTTTGAAGAAGATAGATGTACAAATTTTAGAGATATACTAGCGGGCCCGGCAAACGTTGTCCTGCCCCGAAAAAAATCTGGGACCCGATAGCAGCGCCCTCTGCCCGGTGAAAGTTTTTGATTGAAGGGTATTAAAAAGCAGGGGTTGGTGATAAAAAAGTGAAAATTTAGGGTCGTATGTATTTTTAATGCCACATAATAAAAAATAAAAATAAAAATTTTATCCAAAAAATAAAATAAAAAAATTTGGAGTGGACACCCCTTATCACTGAGGGGTTTGAAAAATAGATAGTAGCCGATTCTCAGACTTACTGAATATATATAACAGAATTCATAAGAATCGGTCAAGCCGTTTCGGAGGAGTATGGGAACGAACATTGTGACACGAGAATTTTATATATAAGATAAGTTATTCCCATAACTTTGTTTTTCATATTACTTTTAATAATGACTTTGAAATTACCAACTTAATTTTGTGGTCGATTTTAACTTGTTATTCAAGCTTGGAAACCCTTTAGTTTCGACTGTGCGTGGTCCACAACGCATTTGACTGATATTTTTTTTTGAAATTTAGTTATTTAGCCAACTATTAGTCTTAACTTAAAAGTCTAGGAAAAAATAACGACTTCCCAAACTAAAATGCTAAAAGTAAATATTTTCTACCATTTCCAGATTGTTGCATCAGATGGAACAACTGCATCGCTCATGTGGGAATTACTCAAAGACCCACTAGTCAAAGCTGGACCAATGAAAGCAACATTCTTTGTAAACTACCGTCTCACCAAAGAAGAAACATCTAGAAGATTCTCCTGTCCATTCGATATCCAGGACTATACAACACTCTTTGTGGTCAAGACTAAGTTGGAGCCCGGGAAGGGTTCGGACTTTTGTAGGGCTTCCCAAGTTTGCTGTTTACAAGTTAACGTTCAACGGGTATGGTTATTTTTTTTTGGTCTAACTGGTCTGGTTTTAGACGGTCTATTATAATATAAATAAATAAGCAAACACTACACACAGGATATCCCCCCACAATGGGGCCCCCATTTGAATAGTGATATCCTGTGTTGGGTTTGGAAACATATACAAGAACAAGGACAAACACACCCAGACCGAAAAATATTACTGTATGGTCAATACAAACATCTGTTCCGAGCGGGAAGTGAATCCGCGACCTGTGGCGCTTAAGGCAGGTTGGCTACCTCTGCGCCACAACGTTGTCAAAATGGATCAAATGATAATGCGATCGTCAAAAAGTTTCATTAGCAAACTACGAATCTTACGAATTTCATAAAAATTAAATATTTTTTTTTTGTTATGAATTTTATATATTTACAATTATTTTTAATTTTTTCCAGGTGAATGAAACGGAACACACGTCATTAATGTACGAAGTGTTAGCTGATCAGACTATGTGGGCAGTACTGGGTCGTACCGCAGGTGACCAAAACCTTTTTGCACATAAACATTTAGTATAGTAGTTATATCTTGTGTCGGAGTTACACAAATAAAAGCCTAACCACACAGATTGGGAAACATGCCTGCACGGTCAATAGAAACGTGTTTCGAGAGGGAATCAAACCTTGACCAATGCCGATTCAGGCATGTTTTATTTGAAATTTAATGACTGAAATTTTTTTTATAAAACTTGATAGCTGAGATCTCTACTACTTACTGAGATATATATCACATAAATCATATGTTCAGACATATGATAGAGATATATGTATTTAAATTATGTCATGAATGTAATATAATGACATATAATCACTTCAGGTGTGATAACTCTGGAGTCCAGTACAGCAGAAGGGCAAACCGTCTCCCTTGACGTCATGCCGCTGGGTGCCGGATACCTACCGCTACCCGCCGTGCGACTCTCTAAGTACATTGCTGCCAACACCAGAGGTAATAACAGACCTACACTACCCGACTCCGGCCAGATACAGCACCACTTACTCCACCTGACCCTAACCAAATGCCCTCCGAAGCACGGAGACGCTCAGTTGAAATACCACAATGCGATCACCCATCTAGTGACTGACCGAACCTAAAGTTGCTCTACCCACGGATCGTTTGCCGTTCAGTGAGCGCACCCGGCTATGAGCGTCTCCTATGCTTATGTACCTAATTATTGTTAATGAAGGGCGTTGAAAGGCTGTGAAGTTGAAACCGTTTTATTCTTTTCCAGATCCAAAGAAAGATATATCAGCATACCCTAGAATAGAACCTTTTAGTCCAGGGCAAGTTTACCATGCGGGGAAAGCTAAACAGGTGCATGTACTGCCACCAGCTTCCAAGGAACATGCAGATGTTATTGTATAAATTTATAGAAAGAAAGAGATGAGTATAACAAATTCTATGTGATTCAATGAAAAAATTGCAGAAAAAATTAATTAATTAATCTGTAATGGGCCATGGTGCTATTAAAAAAGTCAGTATAAAAATTATAGTCCAATTTTAGTGCTAAAATTTGTGCTAAAAATATATATATATTTTGATTTCTAAATAAAACTTGATCTTTAGTGCTTTCCAGCTGAGGTTATTTTGTAAAAGCTTATTGATATTATACTAGTACATTAAAATGGAGGAAAAACATTACATGACATTAAACAAAATATTCAGGTTGGTGCAAATTTTCATTAAAAAGCTAGAAAAGCCTTCCTGCAGCTTTCCTTCTTATAATAATAATAGTTGCATGGTTATTGGATTACGAAGGAGTCGGTCTTACATTTTGTCTATATGGAAGGCTCTATTCATAGTATATAGTAAGACTATGGATATGTCAAACTATTTCCTTTTCAGACAAAAAAATCTTAAATTGTTACTAAAAATACTTTCGGATATATTGCTCTCCATCCGATTTTCTTGGACCATAAATAATGTGATAAATATATGGACTGAGAAAGCTATTTCTCATATATTACGCTCATATTGCTTTAATAAACCCGATTTTCATGCAAAACTAAATAACGAAACCATTTATTGCGCCGAGATTAATATTCAAACGAGTATTATAGTTACGTAAGTACTATGAACGTACACTATCAATAATATTGTGCAATAATTGTGATTATACAACATTTAAAGATAGTGCAATGATTCTATATGAAGCAAGTATAATGTCATTGTTCAATAATATTGAAGGTGTATGGGCTGTCATATACAGGAATCAGCATGAATCTTAAATCCATAGTATATAACTATTTGGGTCTGGTTGATTGTGAGGTGAAGTGCAAAAGTGGAGCATGCCATTTCTATTATAAGGTTGTCCCAACAGACAGGCGTATTTCGATTTTCGATATAAAATAAGTTTCCATTTATTTCCCTGTAAGTGTTCAATGCCCAAACTCATAATTACTATAATATTTACCTTTTTCTAATACCCAACTCGTCAACAAGGGTATGTCTACATAATAGAATCTTTCATCGACATAAGTTTCATCTTTTACCAGCAGTTCTATTTACTTATTGTGTATGATCTTTTGATGTTTTGATATGTAAAAATTTAGTAAATTAGATATAAATGTGGAGCTTTGCTATATACAATTGCCTGTTATAAATGTTAGGTATAGCTTTGAAAAATATTTAAAAAAATATCATAAGCTGTTAATTTCTACACTTATTAATTATCAAAAGTGCTTTATTATGTAGGTCAATGTTATTATATAAATTCTCATTTCCAAAAGTCTTATTTCGATTGGAGTACAAAATCATCTGTTATTGGTTTTAATACATCGACGCCATATTTGTTATCATAGATTAATAATAACTAGTCTATGACATCGTCTATTATCTATTTCTTTTTAGGTTTTGGTGCTAAAATATTTTTCACCAAATGATGTAAAAATGTGCTTCGTGTTTAGATTTTTATGTTATTTTCTGTATCGGATGAATAGGTATTAGTTGTGTACTCATTTGTATATTATAAGAAATGTAATTATTTATGTTTATTTTTAGATTTTATTGTTTAACAATAAAGAAAAATCTTATACTTGTATTGTCAGATGTAGGAATTAAGAAATATATTATCATCGAATGCTTGAAACGATTAAATAAATGTATTGAAAGCAGTTATTATAAACTATTTATCCTGTCCATAAGAGCCAAAATAATCTGGTAATTTTACAGATATTTTTAGGCTTAAGGATAAATAATTGCAAAGCTAATAAATATTGCTGTAATTTACTTTCAAAGAACACGTGAAATAATTGAATTTTTTAATGTTTATTCAAGGAAATATATCTCCCGTCGTAAGACCAATTAAGTCAGAATAATGAAAATATCCAAATAATTTGCTTAAGAATTTGTTGTAGTAAATCTGTCTTATATATTCAAATAAGTATTGTCATAATAAATGTCGTGATAGTATTCCATTAAAATATTTATTTTTCTTGCAGTTTCTCATAATTACATAATTGTTATTGTAAATATTTTTCCAAACTGTATAACTGCGAAATGTATATTTCGTAGCATATAATAACTATGGCTATCATTATAATGTTTATTGTTATGGTATTGGTTTTATTACTTACTCAACCTTTGAATCAGCCTTCTAAAATAAATGATTATACAAAATAAAACACATTTTTTGGCAGCAATGAAAACATTTAATCTTCCATATAACCGTTGCCAACCACAAAGAATTCGATCCCAAGGAATTCGATAAAAGCTAAATAAAAGTAAGCAAGTTATACTTTGTTACTTTTATACATCTATGTTGCTTCATCAGCAATTATATATCAAATTAGAGCTATTTTTTGTACATGATAAAGTACCGCCAACTATATAAACCGGTATTAACGGCCACTTTAAAAGTTTAAAGAGTAAAAGAGTATTAGCGCGCTACATCATTCGTTAGACAAGGATAGACAACTTTAACAGTTTTTAAAACCATTGTTCTTTAATTCCACTTTACTACTGCGACATTAGTGTTCTCAAATAAACTATGACCTAAGAACCTAGTTTTAGTCTGACCTATTATTTTGGGGCTCGTAATGTACGTTGTTTTATATAACATAAAATTTAAGATGTTTTGTATTAATTATGCCTCTACCCTCCATACTTTGTGACTAACTTGATATTATTTTGAACAATATTACAACAAACAATAAAGAAACATTTTATAAAGACTTGACCCCCTATTTAATCGAACTGAATTTATACACAAAAAAAAAAAAACTAAATCTATGCATGAAATATGAATCTGGAGTGTTGATGTCTCGTTTGAACTCCAAACTACTCAATACCATAGATTTAGTATAAAATTGCAGACTAAAAATTGTATTTTTTATAAACTATTTTTATAAATAAAAACAATTACAAAATTCTATAAAATATTTTTGATGAATTATTTTTACTATATTTTATAAAGTAATTCGGATTATTTGCACAGAAATATCAGTTGGCAACACTTCCAAATAAATACTCTTTGATCTTTCACAGTTTTGTCATTTGTGTCAGTTTATGATACGAGATGTGTGAACAGTCTGTGAACAAAATTGATAAAGTTTGTTTTGCCTTAGAATTATGAAAACCATTTAACAAAATTTCTAGTCGTCATGAGATAATGCATTATTAATAGAGTAGAATAGTATCGTAGTTATATGTGAGAAAAAGCTTAAGATGAAATCTGTCCGAGTTCGATAATAAAAATGAGAAGTGCTTGTGGATTGCTGATTGTCACACGCGATTCCACCTCAAAGTAGAAAAATAGTAAATTCTTGAAAGAATCGTTATATGTACGCAGCGGGAATGACAATAATGGCAGTGTCTGTTGGCGAAATTTGCGAGAACACCAAGCTGGCACGGGAAATGGCATTGATGGGAAACTATGAATCGGCTTTGGTGTACTATGAAGGGACAGTGCAGATGATCCACAGACTCCTTATCACGATTGCAGACCCCACACGCAAGTCCAAGTGGCAATTGGTAAGTACACGATACGTATTATAAGTCTTAGTTTTATTATGAACCATGCTCCTAACCTTGTGTTTATTGTCATTTCCTTATATGATAACTTAGTTAATTAGTTTCGCATAATACGGAAGGCCACCCACCACGTCGAATAAAGGTAAAATTCTTAGATGGTTTGTTTACAGTATTTCTTATGGTGCTTTATTTGCATTAATTTAAAAGCTACCTTGAATTTTATCTTACTTTGAGCAATCTTTTAATTTACGTGCTTGTTTTTCCTTTTTATATTTCAAAATATTGGTGACCTTAAGGCTCAAAGTGATTGACTTGTAATAATATAGGAAATAAGTTTTTTTAATAGAAAATCCTTGATAGGACTTGTATCATATAAAAAATACAATAATGAAATTTAGCTATATATATATTTCAGTGTGACCTTTTAATCTTTACAACAGTCACTGAAGTTCATTGTATCTTTGATTCGTGTCAATTGGTACTAGTTAACTTGTCCCAGGTCATTGCTACTAGAACTGAGTCAGTCAGACAAATGCTTCTTTGTAATCATTGACTTAAGGAATTGCTATAAAGCAATTGGCAATTTTAGCTTTCTTTTGTTGATTTGAATTGATACATGAGCTGTACTTTTTATGAGTGATTTTGGATACAAAAAGCAACATTATTGAATACAAAAATACAAAAACAACATGATATGCCAAAATTTCCAATTTCCTGAATAAAGCTTTTGTTGTTTATTTGCAAAATTTATTTATAAATGAATAAACTATCAAAATAGTTAATAGTAGTAGATACAGAAAAAATAATGTGAATGTTTTATAAAAATAGAATATCCACTGTACTTTGACAAAGTAACTTGATACTGGAAATCCAATTTAGGGGATCAGCTTCAAACTGTTTCAACGCATTAAGGTCAAAAGGCTATTAAAGAGATTAGGGATAATTAAATAGTAATAATTATCTTACAATTAAAATATTTGATTCCTTTAAGAACATTATCTGTATTCATTATCATATTATCAGCTATTTATTATATTGCCACTGTATTCTTTTACAATTTCTTGTATGCAAATTTTTTAGTTTTTGAAATGTGTGTGTAAGGGCATGTTTAATTAAAGACTTAGAAACCACTCTATATGCACCTAGCCACTTTTGCTGTAATAGACAGCTGTTCTAAATGCAAAAGATGAATAGAGCTATGGCGTTAGTACACATGATGTTTATATGCACACCTTGGACAATATTCTGGAATATAGCTGAGTTATTTTAACCTAAAAACTGGATTTGTACTACAATTACACAATATTTTGTTCGTCCTAGCATTATTCACAATAATATATTTACCCAGGGTGTGCTTGATACTCTTATCCAGAGTATATAAGTTACTAGTTTTTTAAACAGAGATAATTGTCTGACCTACGCAACCATAAAGGCGATGGAGTAAATGATTGTATAAGATCAAATTAGCTATCAAAAGCTAATAATTATTATTAGGTGTAGTGATAATAACCAGGACCAACAGGTTCACATGCTCTCAGAGGTATGTTGGAGAGACCCACGAGGCCAAATGCCTACATCAAAACAGATATTTGTAAGATTATCACAAACATCTGCCCCGAGCGACAATCGAATCATGACTAAAGGCAGACACTACTAACACACCTAAATGTTGTCACAATTACAAATAGGACAAGTGCACGAAAGCAAACATTTGAATTCTTTGAACAACAGGTAAATAAATAAAAGATGGACCATATTTTTAACTATAATTTAATAAGCATAATTTATAACCTCAATGATGTCATTGTTATTTTGTAGAATGTATCTACATAAAAATTATCAAAACACCTGTAATATACTTTATAAAGCATTGATGCAAATATTATGTAGTAATAAAAATAATACATTCAGATATTTTTGAGGTCGTAAAAAAATTCATTCTAAAATATTTCCCTTTAATTTTGGTAAAATTTTCCGTTTTCTCTAATACCTCACCTTCCTGTCACCTGTGATCATTCTTTTTCGTTTACCGCAACTTTTCTTTTCAAAAATATCACTTCTAGCTTTCTCCATAATACAATGAAACGCTTATGAAAGGAAAGCTTGCAATACATTGATGGGGATTGATTGACATTTTTTAACAATCACCATCAAATATACTAGATATGATGTAATTTTGAATATGTGATGATTATTATTATTAATGTCTGCAATCATCTTGAGATGTATATTAAGACCACATGGCACCAAATCATGACTAAGATAAGACGGGCAATTATTTATTATTACCTAATTTAGGCATCAGTTGATGTATCTGTTTATGATGAAACTGATTAACTAAAGCATTTAAGCTAGTAATTTAATCTTATTAGAATATAACCCTGTTGCACAAACATCATATAACCTGTTAGTTCGACGCCTACGTAAAACCAAGTAGGTATTCGCCTTGCAGCATATTTTCTTGATCGACAAAATAACACGTAAAATATTTAAAGAATATAAAGTAATTCTGGAAAAAGTCTTCTGGCTAAGTCGGCGGGAGTCCAAAAAAGTCTTAACGGTCTGTTAACAAATCAATCAGTTTGTACAATTTTCACATCGTAGAGATTCTTTTTTTTCTATGAAAAATATCATACACTTAACAGAAAGCTAGTTTTGACCATAAACCGTTGCGTTTAGTGTGAATATTTGAGTCTAGACGGACTGTACATTTAATGATTTTATACAATATTATATCCTTAGATTGAAGTCCATGGATAGACAAAGAGTTAATACGCTAATGCATTCCCTCGGGAAATAATAATAAAAAACTATAACTTAAACGACGAAATTGTTGTCGAAAAATACCAGTTTTATAAAATCGTTAAATGCTTCATAGACTGAAATAACGGTTTATTAATAAGTGTTTCAACACAACACTTGTGTTAAATGTCCTTGCGATTGTTCGATATTTAGTAAAGTTTTTCTCGAAGTGAAACCAAACAAAAGCGTTTTCCACCTCATTGCGTTTTGTGTAACATTACACCTAAAATACACTACTTGTGGAAACCTTCAGGGTTACTGTTCTATCGATTTAAAAAGATTTGTACTAATTATAAAGTAAAATGCTCAATTAAATATACGTATCTTTATTTTTCCAAAATAATTTAGACCGATTATAGAAACATATATTATTAATTCTTCTCCACAGTCTTAACACTCTTAACAGAGTGATCTTGATCGCCAAGGTTCAAGGTTTGTGCCACACCTGACAACTCGTCACCACACATTTCGAACTTCTTGCTTTCCTGATGCGTTCATAGAGGTGATTTTAAAACTAATTCAAAGAAATACAATATATTTTAGAAATATAATGATGTTAATGATGAGTGCGAAAGTAGTTTTTGGAACACCGTAAAAAAAGAAACCAATAATGATCACGAACACCGTGGTTAATAGGTGATTAGAGACGGTTTTACGAGGCCTACATAAACGAATTGAAAAAATGCTTCGATGGACCGTAGCTTAGTTTGTTACGACGAAAAATTAAAAACGGTGAAGTTTAATTGTACATACTAAAATAAAATACAACGGAATTTTCAATTATGATATCTATAGATTTATTTTATTTTTAACACGTCGTTGTTGTGAGTTTTTTCTTTTTAAAATGAAATGATCATTTTTAGACGTACTCGTAAGCATCCAATGGATAGAATTACGAATTATCAGGAAGATACATTTTGATAATTATGAAGCCATTTCTAAAGCGATTTCAGTTAGTCCTTAAATAAATAAAAGGAAGATATAGTGAAGTTTAACAATATCTAAATACGTGTTTCCCATGTTATTAAGTGGAAATGACAGTCCAAAAAGCAACAAATATAAGGCGTGGTTTATAGCCAAAAGACTGGTTCGAGAAATGAGTTTCTAAAGGCAACCTCTGACCCTGTCGTCCAGACCTTCTAGACCTGCGTGATACAAGCGGCATAAGATTCCAATTGTAAAATATCCTTTCCTCAAAGGCTGGTAATGCAAATGCAAGCTCCGATGTCCATCAGACGGATATCACTTTTACGTGAACCCGTTTACCACCTCTCCCACAATCCACAATTTTGAAGTCAAACAGTGAATCTCCATCGGTTGACAACGAGGATAGAATACACGTTACTAAATTTAGGCGTACTATTCTAGTTTTAACTTTATTGTCTAGCAGCGGGACATCAAAGACTAGAACTATAATAGGATTTTTATTTTATGTTGTCTCTAAGCTTCCACGTCTTAGTGAAAAGCCCTTGTGTTTTCAAATTACTTTCACCCTTTGGGAATTAAAGCGCACTTTCTTTATAACATTCAAATGTGTATGATAATAAACCTTTGGGACCAAATAGAAATTGAATTTATTATTGTTTATTATAAGTTTTGGTGAAGTCCGAATGACCGCAGAAGAACCAATTTTTTTGAGCATGATGATTCTTTTATTTTTCCTAGGTACGCCTCTATCTAAATTTTGGAATTATTGGATCTAGGAATACATTATGTATAAGAACTAATAATACGCGAACGCTGCATTCTCATTGTTTTTCTTACATATGTATATCTTAAAGCTTAAGCGGTTGACGTCAGCAAGTTATTTGTTTAAAACAGTACAATTATGTTCGATAGTGGTATTGACTTAATTATATACTTTTACCGCATTAGTCTGCTATTTTATAATAGCGTGCATTTTTACTTTTTCCGTGAATTAGCATATTATCACGTAACGCGTCATACGTGAATACATTCTTTAATCAAATGATTTCATTGTCGTCTAATCAGCGAGATAATTTATTTCGTTGTAATCTGTGATAAGCGCATTATTTTAAAATTTTCTGTATTTGAATTTGATAAATTGAATAAGCGGAACTAGAAGGATGTTGGCAAGGTTGAAACCAAGACATTTGAATGAGATTCCATTAGATTCCTGTAGGTTATTAAATAGTTAAGCGGCACTAATGGAAATTAATAAGATGAGTGGCGATCTTTATTTAATATTTTCTTCTCATCCCTTCCCTCCTATCCTTGGAGTTGGCAACGCGCATGTGATACTTCAAGTGTCGCTCGCTTCACAGGTTGCGTTGACTGCTTACCATCAGGCGGACCGTAGCTATGCTTGTTTGCCAAGCGTCATAAGATAAATAAAATTGGCTTGTTTATACAGTCACGCGTATATATTTTTTAAAAATGTTTTGTAGAAAGATTTATAAATTCAAGTTCGTAAATTTAACGGGTTTTTCTTTTTACTTTTTATAAGTAAAACTACAAGATCAACCGTCCTGTATATGTAATATATATAAATATAATATACAGTACCAATATCTTTAATCGAGTTATACCGGTCGCAAAAAGTCGACATTCAAAATGAACTTACTTAATAATAAATTAAGAAACACTTGTCACTTCATTAAAATACCCCACTTACAATCATTATAGATATTAGCTTATTAGGATATTTTATACGTTTATCTTCTTTTAATGTTTACAATTATTTGTATCATAAATTGTAGTGTTGGAAAATTGATTATAGTGAAATAATATAAAAAAGATTTGGAGTGGAAAAAACCAAACTTTATAGATAGATATCTCGAAAACCAAGCAATATATCGATAAAATTTATTTTTATTTTGTCGAATTTTACAAGGTACTATCTTAATATTTATATTTTGACGCTATATGAACTGCATTATACCTACCTTAGTTTTTTTTCCATGGAAGCTATATTGAAATAAGATACCTCATGTCACTTTAACAACTAAGACAAATCTAATGACACCTCATATGTTGAAATCCGTCAATAATTTCAACATATGATAGATATTATGATTATTATGATGACTTATAGACTACAGTCTATAAAGCGGCACAAAGAATAAGACATACATAATGTATACGCTCGAAAAACATTACCTTCCTTCATCATATTATTATCTAAAAAAGTTTAAATTTGACGTATACCAATTGTTTTTTTAAATTGTAAACACACCGATTTCTCTGAAATGACTTAAGCTATTTCGGTTGTAAGTTATAAAAAAAAACTTTTCTTTTGAGATTGTCCCATATAAGTTTTACGATAATCTAAAATTCTGAACAAGATAATTTGAGAAATAGATCTCTATAACGGAAGTCGTCAAAATACAAGATTACTGGGAATGCATTATCTTTGTATAACTATGCCACAGGCGTAGGCGTTTGAAGACTGTTATTGGTTTTTAAAACAGCCGCAGTCTTATTTTTATCGTCAGCGTAAACATAAGTTACAACACTATAACGAAGTTGAATTTAATGTCTATATATGGCAAAACGATTGTCAACGCTGTAATGCAACAGTCACTGTCCATATATATAAGCGATAGCGTATTTAATTATCAAGTTGTATTGCTTATGCATTTTCCTTGACCACTAGTTAAGTAACATGTTAACTCTGTAAAAAGTAGAAAATGAAGAAATAATAATACAAACTACACACACACACAAAACAAAACACAACTACAAAGACCGTAACAAATATCTGTATGAAATAAACTTTGATTCAATTAAATATAAGCATTTGCCTAGTACGTCAGAAAGGGTTTTTATTTTAAAATAACTTTTAAGAAGTAGACAGTTCTTGATTCAGGTGTAATTTTTGGTTTGTGTGTTACGAGGGTTTCGCCTTTTGAAGACCAATTTCCATTTCATAAATTTTGTGAAGATATGATTAATAACGATAATGAAAGTTTAAGATATAAATTACCGACTATCACATGTTTAATGTTTTATGTACAATGTATATACATATGTTCTTAGATTAAGGTATGTTGTTCTTTATTTTCAAAACAGTTCAACAACATTTAAAATTCATTTGTGTCGTTTCTAAAATACGACAACCATTTTTTAGTAAGAATTCTTCTTAAATAAACAAAGTAAAGGAAGGATGGATGTTACAAAATGAGGATAATAATTCGTTACGACGTTTGATGGAATGTTGGAGTGGTATTTCCTGAGGATGGATACTAATGGGACAACAGAAATAAAGCGTGGACTTAGCGGAAATGCTTGACGTTCACTGACCAAAATGGTAAAAATTCTTATCGTGTTAGATAAAAAAAAATCCAATTTTAAAATCGATCGTATTGACAGTTACTAAACTGTTCATTGTGTTTGGAATCACGAAATTCAGCGTCAATTATGGATTTAACGATACGCAGTGCGTCTGTTGAAAAGTTCGATAACCCATACTCCTATACCATTAGCAGTGATCGATACTAAATATGAATCATCAAATTCTATATTAAACTATGAATAGGGTAAGATTCTGCCAGGAATTGTAAATATATGTTTTGTTTTCATTCATCTCAGTCGATTTAACACTAAAATGCTAAACTAATGCTCTATTCAGGACGCGCAGACTCTCATGTCTCGTCTCCTGTTTAGTGCCATTATTACGAATGATTTACAGTCAAATATATTCTAAAAGTGGTATTTCTGTAATAAATTACGCGGTTTATGATTAGTTTCAATTTACGGAATACGTTTCATAAATAAACTTGAGTATGGATTCAATGTTCGTTTTGTATGTTTCATCGGAACTATCATCCGGGAATCGCGGTGAAAATGAATGGTTCAATACACTAACAGTTTATTTTTCCCTACTTCGATATGGAATAATTACTCAATGTGGGTTTATTTTTATGTTGTGCGATATCTTCGTCTGATTTCTGATTCTTTTCTCTTTGGATAGATTTGTTTTCATTTTTATTCGTAACTTTTACTGCCCGCGACTTCGCCCGAGTTATATTTTTACTTACACTATGACACCCGCGTGAAAAACGTTTTGCTTTCATCTCCTATTTCCTATTGTTTTTTTACACCCTTGAGGGTAAAACTTTTACAAACTTTAAATGTTATGTTTAAATAAACAATATCGAATCCACGGCCTAAAAAATAAGTTTCAAGCCTCATCCTCATCTTTTCATCCCCCCCTTCAACCCCTTACAACCCTTTTTTCGCATTAAAAAGTAGCCTGTGTCCTTTCTCAGACTATCTGTGTACCAAATTTTGCATTTATAATATTATAGTAAGGATAAGGATTAGGCCATTGAAGGTATAATTATCTTTTAAAATATAAGTGCTGTTCTAAAAATATTTGTATTTTAGTAATTCGTTTTCCAGTGAACATATGTCTGCAGATGTGAAGGGGTGGCACAGAATGATAGGCTTTGAGTCACAGTTTAGGTCACCTAGTCTAATTCGGTGGCTGGATTGTCGCCAAGCATTTGTTCTATTGTGGCGTCCGTTCGTCATGGATGTTCGTATAGTCACGAATGTTGATAGCATTCGGCTGTCGGTCTGCTGGCTAGGTCGTTGAACCTGAATAATTTATGTCGGTCGCGTATCGTTCGGGGGTGTATCTTATCTTGCAGTATGCACTGAATAATTATATGCAGTTAATAGATAATTTTATGGTATACGATTACCATAAAGTGCAGTGACCCTATTAACTATTTTACGAGTTAAACTTTGACGCCATCATACTTTTTGGCGGTGATTATCAAAAATATAATTTATCATATTAGCGTACTAATATTTGATAAGTCCAAAGATTAACTGGTTTAATAAAATTAGGAAATATTGTAAGCTAGTTTTTTATTGTTCACCTAAATAGAGTTCAAGTGAATTTCGTGGAAATACAACTCGATTTTACACTACAAGTATATTCGTGACTAAGTTAGGGTTCGGCAAATCATTGTTCCAGTTACACGCCTTCGACTCGGTCGAACTCGAACCGAACTCATAGATGTGGGTAGTTTTAATTGCGGCATATTAAACACCCTCTTAACATAAATATTTCATTAAATAACTCGGTCAAGGCGTCCGGAATTGATTTAATATATCGCTTGCTCAATTCTATATAATTGTGTGGGAAGTGTTTTTTTTTGTCGTTTCTGTGTCGTGTGAGATATTAAATTTCGGTTTTGTGTATGAAGGAAATTAATTAGCAGTTCATTGTTGTGTCTTTCGTTCATTGTGTGCGTTTGACACTGTACTTTCTGTGAAATGTGTTGGAAATTCCCGCTACAATCGACAGAGGCACGGTGTGTTATGACTAATAGTTTATTATATTTAACTGTTCTTGTTTTATTAAATACTAGCTTTGCCCGCGGCTGCGCTCGCGTGGTGTACCGATTTTTCTTTTTTGCATGGAACCATTTTTTTTTAATAAAAGTAGCCTTAGTTACTGCTTATAACATCAGCTATCTGCCAGTGAAAATGCCGTTAAAATATCGGACAAACAGACTGACAGACAAAACTTTTAAAAATTGTTTTTTTCTTTTCATGAAAGTACCGTAGGTATAATACATTCATATTGTGCATTTAGAGAAAAGCTTTTAATTTAAAATTACAAACAGACACTTCAATTTTATTTATTTGTGTATACTATTGTTTTGCAGTTTTATGGGAGCACAGGTATTATTCTAGGAAATTGTTAAACTGGAATCCACTCTTATTCACTATGTTTTACGGGCCTATAAGATTTTATAAAATAACTTCTATTTTCGTCGGATGTACTGTTGACTATTGTAAAGTTAAATATTGCAGTTATTTTGTAGTTAACAGTTGTACTTCTTTATATGGTTGATTTTATTAAGCCTTGGCTTACTTTTTCGTACCATTCTTTAATAATTTACATATTATAATATTAACTAAACAGCCTCGCTGTTCAACGACGCTTTCGTCCAACTACGACTAATTTAATATGTACTGTATTACAAGTACTAGGCATTTTCAAAGGTTTTTTCTCTTCGAGAAAAAATTTTAGAGGGTAGGGTAAAGAAAGTTTGAAGGTGGGTTTAGGTTTCAAGTACATCTTATACCACTTTCTGATGGCAAGAAATATGGTGTCATTATCAGTTTTGAGCTTAAGTTTTAAAAAAATATTAATCTCGTAGCTGTGCCCGGTACCACGCTAGCTAGTGGTTTACATAGTTATTGTCTTTCTTTCTTATTGCTCGGCTTCTAAGTAACGTATCGTGATTGAATAGTCTATAGGCTGATTCAATAAAAAATAAGACTTAAAAGTTTATTTTGGGTGTAAAAAAATACTGTGAAAAGATGAGCCCTTAATATTAAGATTGTCCGCATCGCATTTTTAAATTTCCATAAGAAAAATAAAAATATTTTTGCTTCTGATTTTTCTTGCTAGCCCGTCGTGGGTCATAAAGCAAATTCTTCCACGTATTTTTGTAGAGAATTGAACGCTCTACAAAAAAAGACTAAAAGAAAACATTGCGCTTTTAGGTTAAAAAAAAATGAATTACGATTTTGAAGTTCACTGATGCTAAAAATTTCCCCAAAGAGTTTCACTGGCCTTTTTATTGCATTGATAAGCATTTTCTAGAAGACTAAATTCGAAAAATACACGAAATTTTTGATAACTCTTCCCACTAAGATCATTAAATGAACTGTCATGCATTAAAAACAGTCAAATAAATTGAACTTTGACCGCGAATAACTTTTAATTTGTTAGGTTTCGGAAGAAATCATAAGAGACCTTTTTTGTAGAGCGTTCAAGAAGCAAAAATATTTTTTCCCATACTATTCTTATAGGAATTAAAAATGCGATGCGGACAATCTTAATATTAATATTAAGGGCTCATCTTTTACAGTAATTTTTACACCCAAAAGAAGCTAAGTCTGTTTGGAAGAAAAAATGTTTTTTTAAACACCCTAGTCTATAGCCTTCCTCAAAAACACGACCGTTGTGGCGTTGTGGGTAGCGAGTCTGCGTTTAGTCTTGAGGTTTGCGGGATCGATTCCCGCTCGGGCAGATGTTTGTTAAAATTTCTGTTTCGGTCTGGGCGTTGTGCCTCGGAGAGCACGTTAAGCTGTCGGTCCCGGTTGTTGTCACATAACGTTAAAAAATAATTGCTAACTCTAAGTAAATTGCTCTCATCCAATTAGTTACTGGTTCGCCCTTAGGGTTGCGGAGGTCAGATGGAAATCGCTCCGGATAAGAGTAATAAGCAGACCTTGGGTAAATAAAATACCGGGAATAATGCTGGAAAGAAGAAGCCTTCCTTAAAAAATGTGCTATCAAATGCAATAAGAATTTTTCAAATCCGATCATTAGTTCCAGAGATTAGCGCGTTCAAACAAACAAGCTCTTCTGCTTTCTAATACATAACATTCACAGTATTTGCGTGTTATTTATTTTTATAAATAAACATAAACATGTTAAGTTATACTCTGAACATCATTGTGGAAATACTAGGCAGTGTAGAGCACCCAAAATAATATATGTATAATATAATAATAAATACAAGTTTTCCAAGAAAAAATATTGAAATTTCGTCTACTTTTATACAATAATTTACATAAATGCTATATTTTCGAAAAGGTCACACGTTCATTTAGAGTTTCGTACCCAAATGCCAATGGAACTTTATTCCAAGCTTTCGCTGTCCGTCCATCTGTCAGCGAGCTGGATCTCATGAACCGTAATAGATCTTCTTCTTCTTATCGAGTGGTTAGAGGCCAACCTAGTGTCAGAGTTGTTCAGGTCGCCCAGCCTTTGATTTGACTTATTTTGTCAAATTGTCAACAGCCAGGGCAGACGTTTTACGTGCCTTCCAAAGCACGGAGACACTCGCTTGAAATACCACTATGCGATCACCCATCTAGTGACTGATCGCGCCTAAAGTTGCTTAACCTACCGATCGTTTACCGATCAGTGGGTGCTCTCGGATTATTATCTATTCTACCATAAAAAGATAAAAAGTTGAAATTTCCCCAGATTGTGTACTTCTTTTGTCGCTACAACAACTAATACTAAAAATAAAATAAAGTTTAAAAATAAAGGTCCCCGTATTAACAAACAATTAAAAGTTAACAACAAACTTAATTTCAAAATTAAAGAAAGTCTCTATCCAAAAAACTTGATATTATTTTTATTCTTCGGTTGTACGGAATCCTTTATGTGCGATTCTGATGCACTTCGACGGTTTTTTTATTTTAATTTTAAGAAATAATAAAATATTCAAATTGCCAGAACTACTTAAGTTTTTCTTTTAAAATTCGGTGGGAAGATCATTAAAATTGTATTTTTTTATACTTATCGCGCATTGCGATTATACCTGCACAGGACTTCAATACAGGCTGTAGCCAAGTTGTCAATCCAGCATATGGTTTAAGACATTTATTTCTCAAAAAGAATACAATTCACTTAATTTATTTATTTATTTATTTATTTATTTATTTATTTGAAAATAACAGTAACAACAGGCTTAACCTAAAACGTTACATGTTCAATTTTTCTAATGCTACATTATACTATTTATAGCATATGTGATACGTTTCTTAAATATTTGTACACTACAATTAAATATATCTATATCTGGTTCTGCAATGAGGATGTTGTTAGCCAACCGAATTGCTTTGGGTATGGGAGAGTTCGCTCCTTGTCTAGTGTGAATGCCAGGTTGCTCCGCCAATAGATGGTGACGACGCCGTACACTAGCATTAGCCACAGATTCGATACCTCTCATATAAAGTGACGGTACAAAGAATCGTAATTCGCTTAGAGCCCAAGGATTGTCAATTTTACTATTAAGCAATAAATATAAAAACATTAACAATGACATTTTTCTTCTAATTTCTAATGTTAAAAATCTGTCATCCCATTAACAAACAGCGATGGAAATAAAAATGGATAGTAACCATATTTCTTCTTATAGACAAATCGTAAAAACTTCCTTTGTACCTTTTCAACCATATTTATATATTTTGTTTCTGACGGATCCCAAATTTGAGAATTGTACTCTAAAACGCTTCGAACATACGACTTATATAGAGTAGTAGCAGGTGTTGTATTGTTAAAATCACTGGTTACTCTCATTATGAATCCTAATAACCGATAAGCTTTTTACTAATGATAGTTACATGTTCCCTAAAATTTAATTTACTGTCAAAATTGATGCCTAGATCACGAATTTGCGATACAACCTGAAAAGAGTGACCCATTAGTTTATAGTTATATTCAATCTGATTTCGAGCCCGCGAGAAAGTCATCATCTTACATTTACTGACATTAAAAAATAAGCGGTTAATCTCACTCCATTCACCAACTCTATTGATGTCTCTTTGTAAGGCTATACTGTCAGCTGTATCCTTTATTGAAAGAAATATCTTAAGATCATCCGCAAACATAAGACATTTAGCTGTGCTAACTATTTGCGGTAGATCATTCACCATTATTAAAAATTGTGTTGGTCCTAACGTAGAGCCTTGGCTAATACCTGATTTAGTAGAATATGCTTTAGATTTAAACCCTTGGTATTGTACATACTGTTGTCTATCTTTGAAATAATTAGCAAAGAATAGAAGCAATTTTCGATTAAATCCTATCAATGCAAACTTCTTTAAAAGAATGTCATTATCTACACGGTCAAACGCTTTTTGGAAATCAAAATATGCTACATCTACCTGTCGACCAGCATCCATATTATTTAAAACATAGTCTACAAAATTAATGTGGTTCGTTAGGGTAGACCGCCGAGATCTAAAGCCATGCTGACTGTCATCGAGCCAATTATTAATTTGCTGTCTTAACGCATTGTTAATAACTGTCTCGAATACTTTACCAAAGACTGACAACACCGCTATTGGCCTATAATTGCAGACTTCCGTGTTTTCGGTACTTTTTGGCACGGGGGTAACTCTTGAAACTTTCCAGATGTTTGGGTATACATTCTTACTAATACTAAGATTATATATATATAGAAGCGGTTGTATGAATACAGCAGCGCAATCTTTAACAATATAAGATGGTACGTTGTCTGGTCCCAATGAGGATTTCGCTTTCAATCTCTTAATTGCCTGGCGAATCTCC
This sequence comes from Hestina assimilis, assembly GCA_023373885.1. Classification (NCBI taxonomy): domain Eukaryota; kingdom Metazoa; phylum Arthropoda; class Insecta; order Lepidoptera; family Nymphalidae; genus Hestina; species Hestina assimilis. The sequence continues at coordinate 4,452,267 of CM041760.1, read as the reverse complement.
TGCTCAGTAAAGTGATCTATTTTTATGTTCGTAGCATTAACAGTACTCTTTTCAGTTTGCATCAACACATCACAATTAATATGAGAAATACACGGTAATAATAACAGTAAATATAAGAATTATGGAACAGATGGTTAGTTATAAATTGTTACTCTAATTTTGTTAGAATTTAACATGGATGTGGGTAAAAGGATAACTTAGGTTTCCATTACATATCGTTTGCATGGCAAGTCAATTGCTATTACATTTTAATTTATTTGCGTAATGTGTATTGTGTTTTTAATATATATATAAATTATAAACAAACATTGAATATATATACATATACATACACACACACGCACGCATATATATATATATATATATATATATATATATATATATATGTGTGTGTGTTTTATTCCTTTAAGATTTTTATTTATTTATTTTAAAACTTAGTGAAATCTTTCAATATGTGGTGTTTTATTGTTTTTTTGTATAAAGTGAAGGACTGGATTTCTTTAATATCGTTAGGTAATTTATTATATAGCTCTGCTCCTTTCGTATAGTATATTTTCTTACCGTAATTAGTTCGTGGTGATCTTAAGCAAATGTTGTTTTTACGTCTAGTTATACGCTTTTGTATTTGTGCTTTTTTGTAAGTATTAATTTTGAGTGTATATTTTTATTTAATAGTTTATGTATCAATATGCATGTGTTATATCTATATATTTGTGATAGTGTCATTAGTTTAGTTTCCTTGTAGATCTTTTCTGTCGGAGTTAAGTAGTGATAATGGAATAAACGTTTGATTATTTTGTTTTGACATGTTTCGATTTGCTTTAAGTGAGTTTTAGCTGCTGTACCCCACACCTCAATAAGGTATTCTAAGTGGGGTTTCACCATAGAGTTGTATATTATGTACCCAACAGATGTCGGAAGACATCGAACTATCCCTCGAAGCGCTCCTAAGACAGAAGATAATTTAGACTAAATACTTACTTATAGATTTAGCATAAATACTATCTGTGTGCTAAAGTTATCCTTATTGATCAATACATTTAGGAAATTACTATCCAAGAACGTATATACAAAACCCAAATTCAGATTTAACTACATATATTATTTTTTGTCACACAGGTTCAGAAACAGATGGCCAGGGAGTATGAGCAGCTGAAAGTGACGGTGGCGACTCTGCAGATGTTCCAGCATGAAGGAGAGAAAGCGATCACCCCGTTGACCAGTAGTAAGTTATATACATATAATGTACAATTAACAGTAGATCTATGAATGTTTGTGTGATTTTATATACGCAGTAATAAATATACGCTGCATGTTCTATGGACCGGTCTTCTCATACTTTTTTTTATGTTACTGAGTTGGCAAGCAAGCAAACGGCCCTCCTGATGGTAAACGGTTGCTGTAGCCTATGAGCGCTTGCAACACCATTAGTGGGTGCTTACTACTGCTACTCACGTGTTGCCAACCTCGGAATATTGGTTGTTAAATCTCCTTTGCCCAATAATTTCTCTAGCCTACAGTGCCCTTCAAACCGAAACCCAGTAAAGACACTACTTCTTAGCGAGAGAATATTTGAAACTGCGGTTGTACCTACCTAGCCGGCCTCTAGCTATAAAAAACCTACCAGTTACTGACAAAATGTCTCTCTGGTGTAGACTCTTTGGTGTCCTTACGTAAATTCAACACCATCGCACGCTAACTTCTTTCGTTTGTGTAACCGGTCCATAGTATATAGTGTTTATGATTTTTAATTACGTAATGTTTGCAGAGATTTGTAATCATTAAAAGGCTTAAAATATACATAGATAAAAATGATTTCCTTCTCGTCCGTCTCGCAACGTATTCTCGGTAGGAAATAATTAATGCAAAGAATACAAACGAACAATCGGGCTTAACACATTCACCAGTGGAACAATCGTTAGCCATGACTGCAGTTGCCTTTCTAGGGACGGTTCCGATTGTCATCGCATTATCGTGTTCTGACGTATTAATAATTAACACCCACCCAAATGGTTTAATGATTTTCTGTTAATGTTACGAGCTTTGCATTACCTTAACTGGCTTGGGGTTTATAGGACTTGTTAATGTTAGCTTCTGCCAACGGCTTCAGCCGCGTGAATAACGATTTTAATACAAACTAAACCTTTTTTTGTTGTCTGGAGGAAATCTGCTACCCGAATACAAATCAGATACCCGACTTCCCGGGGAGGAGAATTGGGTTAGGTGGGATTGCATAAAAATGCAATGCAATACAATGTCATGGGGACCGACTACAACCTCTTTGGTGGCCGACCTCTGTGCGTTTGTCAGGTTACAGGAACTGTTGCAGAACGAACCAACGCAAACCGACAATCTTTGCAATCAAATGGCTAGCGGAGCTCGGCTCCGGAGGGGGCGAGATGGTGAATTCATCTCTCATTTTATCCTTTCAGGATTCAATTTTAGTAAATGATATAACTAGTTTTCCTTATTTTAAATTGTTTATCGAATGGCAATGTTTCGACCTCCTATAGAAACTTCAAACCCCACTTTTCACCTCTTTAGGGTGGAATCTTAGAATACAATAAAATACATGTTTATTCATCTATAATTTTTAACTTAAAAACGAAATTTCATGCTTCTAGTTTCAAAAATGACGGACTTCTATACAAACTTTCAACCCCTTTTTCACCCCCTTAATGTTTGAATTAAGAAAAATCCTTTCTTAGTTCTTGTTTAGATTTCAAAAACAACACCTGTAAAAATAATCAGCTTTCTAGGTCCAAGGGCTTAGGCTGGGCGTTCAAAATCAAAATTATCAAAATTGTTGCAAGTTAGAGGTCTTCTTTTATATATATAAATGAACAGTCTCATAAAGTACGCAATGCAGATAGATATTATAATTAGAATCCACATACGAGTTTTTCAACTTAGCTAATGAATAATTTAGTTAAACGAAGTCCTATTATATACGCTGCGGCATATCAGCTATGCGGAGTTCGTATGAAAAGTGTTTACCTTATACTTGCGAGAGTTAAATTTATTAGCCGAGTTGTGTATCTTGTCTTCTAGTAAGTCCTTTTAGTAACTTATCTTTATATATATAACCGGCTTTGCACGGGTATAAAATATATAGCCTATGTCATTCATTGAAAAAATGATTAAAATCGATCCAGTAGTTTTGATTTATTCACGCGTTAAATGTAATAATTTACGACATCACATTAAAAACCTCAATTTTTTCTCCACTATTTTTATACATATAAACCTTCCTCTTCAATCACTCTATCTATTAAAAAACCGTATCAAAATCCCTTGCGTAGTTTTAAAGATTTAAGCATACATAGGGACAGAGAAAGCGACTTTGTTTTATACTATGTAGTGATATATAATTCTTCTTTAAATGTTGTGTAAATCACTGACGTTGTCTTAAAAGGCTGGATCGTTTTTAATGAAATTTTTGTGTGTTTGGGTAGATCCCTGGATAGTTATATTTATTATTAAATCAGGTAGATGGCGCTGCAATCGGTTTTTTTTTGTTCGAACAGTTTATGCGAAGATGTCAGTACTTAAAAAGATGTATAATATTTTTGTTATACAATGATCACTAGATCTCTAAAGAGATACGTGTAAAGACTAATCTCGGATGCTGCAGTAATTCAGACGTTTTATAAAAGGACGTGTGTTGCCTTAGATGTGACCTCGGAGAATAACTGATTTGCATGCACGCTTGAGTGGCTAGCTAAGTTAGACTCGAGTAATAGAGTGTAGAGGCTAAAAGCTATAGTACCACAATCCTTTAGCCAAATAAATCTGCTTTCAGATCCGATAGACGAATATATTATGCAATTACTTTCTTTCTTTTTATCGAGTTGTTAGTGGCCAACCTAGTGTCAGAGTTGTTCAGGTCGCCTGCAGGCCTCTGACTTGACTTATCGACTGTTGTCAAATTATCAACAGCCGGGACCGACTTTTTACGTGCCCTCCGAAGCACGGAGACTCTCGGTTGAAATACCACTATGCGATCACCCATCTAGTGACTGACCTCACCTAAATTTGCTTAACCAACCGATGGTTTACGGATCAGTGGGTGCACTTACTTGAAGTATCACATACTCGTTGCCAAGAGACGGTGGGATATTGCCTCTCCAGCGCTCTCACTCATCTCACGAAACGCAACGGTACTCTGTTTCTTCACGCCGATTTTCTGTGAGAGGGTAGTACTTCCCAGGTCGAACCGGCCCATTTGTGCCGGGAGTAGCATGGCTCTAATATTTTAGTAGACCTATACATAGACAAGCGGACAAAATTTAAATTAAAAAATTCAGTAATTTCTAAAGTTAGTATGAAATTATATAGAAACGCCTTGCACGTTTATAATTTCGAATGTCTGGATCATGTGTGTAATTAATACTTATTAAGAAACTCGTATGCTGTGATGACACAGTGACACACTGTACTGTTGTCTTTAATATTGCTTTGTTTTATAATATACAAACACTTGATCCGTGAGTCATGAACAATTATAAATATTGTCAATGAGTCGACTTGATGCTTTCATTTTAAAAGAAAATTAATTGAAAAAACTTAGATCTTTATCTAAGAGATTCTTAGCTACATAAAAACAAGCCTACGTAAAGTCAGTATAAGGTCAGTCAACTTGATGCGTACTTTCTGCTGGTAGGGGTATACTTCTGTAGTAGCACCATATAAATTTTGTAAATTCAGGTAGGTCATCTAGAATATATAGAAGGGAACAAGACAATATTTAAGGGCTTATTATAAACCGCGGTGACTCCATAGAAATCATTCATGTACGGACTGCAGGTTCCGCGTTATGTGCATTATAGGCGATAATTATTGCTTTTGTAAAATTTACTATAACAAGTTTCAGCTAATTTTATGGTCTATTCAAGATCTTTTTCAAGATAGAATAATTGAAAATAATATTACTATTTCATCGTCGAAAACTTCTTTAACTAGAACTAAAACAAACCTTTCATTTCTGTACACATATTGATAAAGTAAGTTTTGTGTACTGTTTGTTTATTTGTTCGAATTAATCAGTAACAAATAAACTTGATGATTATATAGATGATTTAGTTTGAAAATCAGGAATGTATACCATTGTAATAAAACAATCAAAAAGCAGAACAAGGGCAAAAACTAGTTCTTAAATAACTATACCGAATTAAACTCTGAAACAAGGAAAATATTCCTCACGAGTAAGATTTTTTAATAAAGAATGTAATAATATTACTTCCAAGTACAGAGCGAGGCCTCGATGCTAGTAATCGAGCGTGGCGATCTGATAAAACTACTTTCCAATCTGCATGTTCCACGATACCTCATGTAGTGAGATGATATACTTTTTCCTTGCACTATAACCTTTATTTCTATACTATTAGGAACTAAATTTCGGTAAAAGTTAGTAGAAAATGATTACCCATAAAAAGTTACAACTAGACGTTAGACAAAGAACAACTTTGATTACATAATGGCCTTTATTTTTGTTTATGATAAAGACTATATTTCGACGGCATAATTTTTTTAAAGATTTTTTATGTTTTATTATTTTTAATCTTTACATGAAGGTTTTTTTTTATTTGGAAGGTCTTATATGTCTAACTTTTAACGCAAGTTAGTTATCAATAAAGAGTCTAAGGTTATAATTTTCTTTTTATACAAATTCGAACTGCTAATATATTTCGTAAAGATTTGAAGAAGGTATCCGAAGATAGAGAACTTCTCAAAATATAAGAGCTAATTATCCACAATCACGTCATCTATAATTATTTTATTTGATCTTTGCCTTGGGCTGTAAGTCAATTAGTTAAAGAACACTCAAATTGTGTTCTATATTTCTATAGTAAAAAATTAATCTTTAACACTCTGTCTTCTTAATTGAATTCTTCTACATTGATTCCACACCGTTAACGCGAAAGTGAGGGTTCGATCCTGACCCCCTTGGACTATTGTCGTGCAAACCACCACTTATTCTCTAATGGCCGTACTTATCTCTAATTAGTTATAATATAATAAACGCAATTACCTTTGTTAAACAATCCCTTTCCCGATAAAGTAATAAATCTTAAATACACTAAAGCCGTAGGTTATAAAAGATGGTAGTAACTTTCCATTCTCCACGGCGAAGTGCCGGTACTTATCGAGATAAAGTCGAGATGCTGCGGCTGAACTATTGCAGAAATTCGATGCGGTAATTCACTCATACCTTGCCCGTCGAATTTGATGTGCAGGTGTTGTGAGGATAAGATTTTACATTTATTTTATACTAGCTTTTGGCAAGCTTCTATTATATATAGACAGGCCGTTCCAAACTAACAAAATGTCCAAAGATACGCTTCCTTTGTAAATTCTCACTAACGCAACGAAACGAAGTTAGTCAGAAGCTTACAATATAATATAATAAAGGTAGCGTGTGACAAAGTTGTCATAACAAGAAAAGTTTTTTTTTTTGTGTGTAGTGAGCCTAATTTTGAAATTCCATTTGTACTTCCTAAAATGAAGTTTATATTTTTATTATGAAATGTTAAAACATTGATTTTTATGGACATAAATAACATTGAACAAATTTTTCAAGTCTTCTGTAATATATGCCTAGACTAGGCACTTTTAATTGAAGCCCTGACCTTAGTTCTCTTAGTCAGTGTTTAGCATAATTAAGAAGCGCTCTTTACAGCTCTGTCGTCCGCCATCCGTCCAACTTAAATAGCGTATTTTGATCTACCTTTTAAAAGCATAAAATTGAAAATTCCCAGTGATATATTGTGTCTTTAAGTCACTTTTAATTTAAAGATATATAATTAAAAGATTTAAAATAATATGCAATTTGTGTTGTAATGTATTTTGATGGAAATTTCATGGTTTTATTTATTTATACTACCTATATAGTACAAATATCAATAAAATTGGAATTCTACCTGCCGTATCATTCGCGTTAAATTAAAATGATGCATGCCTGTTTCATATTCCGAGAAAATGCGACCTCGCCGCGTGGTACCTGTCAACTTTGAGTCCACGTATAGCCTATGGAAACTGTTAAAAAAGATTTGAAATAAAAAAAATGATAAACCTTATAATACTAATATTATAACGCGAATGTGAGGTCATCAAATTATATAATATCGTCAAGGGTATATAACAAAGGATAATTTTCATCCAAAAAATTTTGCCTGGTTGAATATAAAAACTTACAATGGTCTGTCCAGCATAATAATGCGCCCTAATAATATTTATCTGGACATACCTAATTCTGTTGTCTTCTGTAGTCACGAACTAAAATTGTATTAATATATATGTGCAACATAGTTGCAACGGAGACTTCTAATAAACCATAAACGCTAAAGATAAAAAAGGTTTCTAAAAATAATCTCATGAATCAACACGTTAAGTCCCTATTAGAGTTAATTAAAGGACGCAAGGAATGCCGAGAAGAAATCTAAAAAGCCAGGGCAGCCTTTTAAAGCGACAGTCATCCGGTCCTCGGTATTTACACGCATTTTTTTGTAAAACCATCTTGGATTACATTTCGAGTAAAGTCGTGAGTCACCGCGGGACCAGTTTTTTATACTCGGAAACGCGTTATATTGAACCTGAGAGAATGTTATTAGTCTTGAGGTTGTTGAAGTGAAAGTAAATTGAGAGTAATTTATTTAATTGCAAATATTCAAAGGTCATTATTATTACTGTTAATGGCTGTTATTTCATAAGAATATTCTGGTTTTTTCGATGACATTTCATTGCTATAGTTCATGCACGTTTTGAAGAGAGACGCCGAATCAAATAGCTCCAGTCTGGCTTAAAATTTATGATGAGAAATCTCTTCATAATAGTTAACTGTTCTTTTACTATTTGCTCAAATTTGTCAAATAAGTCTAATGTCCAGATCCTTATATTATGTAAATATTTTACGTATGTATTCTATAGTTTGTAATTAATAAAACCAAATTAAATTATTAGGTATTTCAGAACAATATTACCCTACTAAAGCTATCATATCTCAATAAGTAGCAATTAAGGAAATATTAACGTATTTCGGACAAATCTCAATAATTAAACAATAAACATTAGTAACTAATGGTGTTTTAACGTATTTCGGACATCAACAATTATGTATTACTCTTCCACCAGCGTTAGAAGATCTGCCGACACGGGATCAAATGTGGGGTCCGGCGCCGCACGAGATCGATCCGGATATCTGGCCGCCGCCGCCGGACCGAGACCCGGCGGCTTGGCCTTCGCCGACCAGCGTCGAACACAAGTTAGTAGGATTACATTACAACTTCCTAGCCAATAAGACTTAAGTATATATGCATTGACACTATTTGTACATTATATACTAACTTGTTATTATTAAGTCATTTTTTTTTAATTTCATGACCGTTGGCAAACTAGCATATGGTCCGCCTGATGGTAAACAGTCACCGAAATTTATGAACGCTTGCGATACTTGAAGTATCACATGCCTACCCAAGGAATAGGAGGACAGAAATGAGAAGGGAACAGAAGGGGTGAGAGATTGGGCCTGCGGCGCTCTCACTCATCGCGCGAAACGCAACTGTACTCTTGATACTTTACGCCGATTTTCTGTGAGAGGTAGGTAGGTAGTAGAGAGGTAGTACTTCCTCGGCCATCCGGCCCACTTGTGGAGGGGGTAGCATGGCTCCGGCGAAGTAATACCCCGACAATATCCACCTGAATTACGTTCTTACTGTTCTATCGCTGAATCTTCTTATCGATTGGTTAGTGGTCAACCTAGTGTCAGAGTTGTTCAGGTCGCCCGTAGGCCTCTGATTTGACTTATCGACTGTTGTCTAATTGTCAACAGCCGGGACCGACTTTACGTGCCCTCCGAAGCACGGAGACGCTCGGTTGAAATACCACTATGCGATCACCCATCTAGTGACTGACCGCGCCTAAAGTTGCTTAACCTACCGATCGTTTACCGATCAGTGGGTCCACTCGGCTATCGCTGAATGTGACCACCAGAGATCAAAACTCGTCTATTCTTTCGAATAGGCACTATCGCTAAAGCGTTCACAAGCTACGGTGACTGCTCACTATCAGGCGAGTCGTACGTTTATTTGCTCCATCGACATAAACATTAATATAATAAAATAAATAATAATCAAACAAAGCATGTAAATAAAGATATAAATTACCCTGAATATTTATAATTTTAATCGGAAGAAACTATCAATTTGTCTATGTTATTCGTTATAAACAATATTATTTGTACTATTACTTATCCTAATGGGGGCCGTTGAGTGTGTAGCGTTTATTACTGTCTCCTGCTTGGGGAATTCTTCAGGTCGCCAAAATATGCCTTTCGAAAAAGTCAATTCCCCAAGAGATGCAACTCTTTACATCAATTTCTCCAATAGAAAATGAGTCGAACGAGTTTCTTAGGGCGATGTCTCGGTTCACATTTTATATATGGACATAATAGCTTTGCAAGTCCATTTCTAACTATGGAATTTGCCATAAATATGAAGATACCAGAAGTGAAGACATACCGGATACTAAATTGTATGTAATATATTAAACTGTCATGACAGTGTTTTTGAACCGACTTTAAAAAAATAAAACTGGCCAAGTGCGTTCCGGACTGGCGCATATAGTGTTAGTTTATTAGCTTTTTGAATGGAGATCCCTTTAATTTTGAGATTAAATTTGTTTCTATTATTACTTGGGAATTACCAACAATTTATCTATTACAGTACATAAGATACAGCAAAAAACGTCAAACCGAACCCTAAAAATTATACGCGAAAATGTTCGTGAAGTTATTTTTCAAGGGATAAAGAGAGATAGAACAGATATTACAGTTTCGAAAATTATAAAAAATACAAAAACTCGAAAAACTAAAAAATATTTCTTATATCGATTTAGCTAAAAAGTCTAAAATAAAATAGTTAATTTTTTTCATAATTTGTAATGAAGCATTTTTTTTATATAATGTCATTTCCAGGGGACCTCCAACAATGAAATCGGCGAGAAATAATCCACGTAACAATAGAACAGCGGAAAAAAAGACGACGGGACCACGAAACGCGACGACATCACAAAGGAAGACCTCGGACGTTAGAAATCCTAGGATAAACACTAGCAAAGGACACAGCGGTAAGCTATTACCATTCTGCTTATCAATATATAAAATAAAATTGTAACTGGTCGCTGTACATAGAAAATATATTTTTAAAACCAATCAAGTGTGTCACACTCGCACATAAAGGAGAATATCACAATAGAATACGAAATATAGTTTCTTGTATAGGATTTGTTGTTGTAGCCTCGATAAAAATACACAATCTGTGAACATTTAAACTCTCTAGCTGTTACGGTTCGTAAGGTACAGCCCGCTGACAGACGGTCACGGAACCCTATCACTGCGTAGGCTTAGTAATAGGGTTCCGTTGGCAACCTTAGAGCACGAAACCCTAAAAAACTTAATGACAATAGAAGCCAAAACAATTAATTTAAATTTTTGCCTGTCCCTATGTTTTACGCGCACGCTAAAAATACCGCATAAAATAAGACGCGGTTTTCACAGTGGTATTGTTACAGGTCTAAACTAAGATCTATACAGTGTTTTATTAACTGAGTTAATACGTTGAAATTACTGGAAGTACTAATTCTACGCGGCCAAAGTCACAGGCAGAAGCTAGTGCATAATATGATAAATTAAATTGTCTTGTTTTTGAGCCCAATTGCATTTTTCTGCTCTGTAGCCTTAATGGCTTGGTTCATTAAAAAATTAGATGTCATTATCGTTAGATCAATCGTGCGACATTAAAAAGTTAAGTAGCATTGATTGCGGTTATTAATAGGACGTGTGGCTGTCGGGTGTATTTACTTTATGTAGTAAATCGGCTACTTTATTTAATCAAATACGGTTGGCAGATACTAAAACATATATTTAAGGTATTTTGAAAGTTACGCGTTTATTTACTTCGACATTTGTCACATCAACATGTTACAATATTGACTAGTCATCGTACTTTGAAGTATTTTGTTGTGTTTGTAATAAGGATAAGGGGCCTTTCCTAAAATACGTTTGCACTTTGAGGAGTGTCGCTTACTGTGAATAGATGTGACAAGGAGGTAAGAAAACGTGACGTTTGCTGCCCATAAAACATTTCTGCAAATGTTTTCCAAGCCAGTTTTGTAGGCCAGCACTGATTGGCTACCGCCGTTTAAAAAATCCATATATCTTTCATAATAAATTATTTATAAAAACACAAGTATTTTGAAATAATATTTATTTATTTCGTATATTTCTAAAATCAAAAACAAAAGCAATGTAAAACGATATTTCGTCGATAGGTCTCACTAGTGAACATAATTTAATCACGTAGCGCTCGCGACACTCCGTAAAAAACACGTAAGTAATCAATATTTAAGGCCAGGGTACATGCTCAGTGGCATTTAATATTGTGATATTTGAGCTTATGTTATAATTATTGAAATACATGATTTTTATTTTTACAAATAAATAAAATTGAGGTAGCTGTATGTAATGTTAAAATAACTTAGCTTATTATTATTACTAATTGACGGTTTTTAATTATTTATATTTTAAAAAAAAACAATTTCATACATTATCGTGTTAATCATTAACAGTTAATCTCCGAAACGGTTGGAAAAAATAAAAAAATAGAGTTCCGCACAATAATAGCTAATCAATAATTTTGTAGGCCACGCGAGTCAAACCGCGGGCACAGCTAGATATTGCAAGTTTCGTGTGTTCGAAATGTATCCGTTTATTAAAGTGCAAATTGAGATCGGTTTGAGGTGAACTAGTGTCGATTGACGTATTTATAATAAATACTAAGTGTTTAGGTTTTTTTTCTTTATATTTATTTCAATAACTACTAGAGATAACCGTGTCACTTGCTTAGATATATTCTTGTTGCTTAAAAAAGTCCTTTACGTAGTATTTTTGAATACATTACATTTCAAAAAATACAAATCAAGATTATCTACTAGTGTATTAGTATTTAAACTAGAAATAATAAACACATGGCTAGTCAAAATATTAATATTAAAATAACCGTGTTTGTAGCATATATGAACGATATAAAAAAAACAGTGTACTCAAAGCCTTATAAAACAAATATAATGTCGTCATACATCAATAGTTTCCTAGAGAGTACGATGAAAAATCATTATTAGGTAATTTCGTTGGGTGTGACGGTATCAATGACATTTTGACCCTAATTTTTTTCATCCGGTGTTTATAAATGGAGTGCATAAAACTAAATGTAATGAAAAATTTGTGATATATAAATTTAAAAGTAAAGTTAAAAGTTGGGTAGTGGACCCTGCTAATGTTTCGTTTGATGCAAGATACCAAAACCAGGTTATTGTTTATTTCATGACGATTGGAAAACGACCATTCGGTCCGACTGATGGGACAGTCACCGCAACCTATGAACGCTTGCGATACTTAAAGTATCACATGCGCGTTCTCAACTCAAAAGGATTGGAGGAGAGTAATTAGAAGGGAACAGAGGTAGTGTGAGGTTGGGCCTCTAGCGCTCTCATATTACGAAAAGCAACAGTATTATTACTTTACGCCGATTTTCTGTGAGACGGTAGTACGTCACTAGTCGAGCCGGCCCATTTGTGCTGAGAGGAGCATGGCTCTACCACTACTACTCTCTAACTTATCTATAAACAATCGGTAGGCTAACCAACGTCACGCGCGATCATTCAATAGATATGGGGGACGGCATAGTGGTATCAACTTCAGTGTTTCGAAGAGCATGTTAAAATTCAGTCCCGTCTGTTATCAATTTTATTATAGTCGATAAGTAAATACAGAGACTTGTATGGGTGACCTGAACAACTCCGACAGTAGATTCGACTCACTAAAACCGCGGTAAAAGAAGAACCTTTTTTTTTTTTTTTATTTGGAAAGTAGGTCAGATGACTCTACTCCACCTGATGGTAAGTGGAAATAAAGTCCAAACGCGAAGGCGGCTAATAGAGTTGCGGAATGCAACCGTCTTAGCCACCCTTGCCCTGCCTACCCGCAAGATGCCTCTTCATGCCTCGTTTGAAGGAGCCCCGATTGTAAGAAGGAGGGAACACGTGAGCCTGGCAATGAGTTCCACTTTTTGGAAGTACGACAAAGAAAAGAATTGGCAAACTTCTTTGTTCGCGAAGGAATTGATTCCACAGTTAGACGGTGACATCGGAGACCGGCACGCGTAGTTCTTGTAAGGAAAGGAGAGGGAGGTATGATGGAGAATAATTCCTCTGAACACTCGCCGTGATACATTCGGTAGAAGGCGCTTAGGGCGGCAATCTCACGACGCAGTTGAAGAGATTCAAGGGTGTTGGAGACCTCTTCATCGCCAATGATGCGAATCGCTCGTCGCTGCAACCTATCCAGGGCTTCGAGCAAGAGAATACATAAATTTAATTAATTCATTACAATTACAGAGAATCAGTGACCACTTACCATCAGACGCCCTATAAAAATATTTTTTCTTCTTGTCCTTATCCCATGCTAAGTAGGGTCAGCACAGCGCGTCTTCTTCTTCCGTTCTGTTCTACCATTTGTCATCTCCACACTCACTCCCTTCCACGAATATCCTCTCTCACACATTTCATCAAGTCTTTTTCGGGCGTCCTTTCGATAGCCTACCCTACCCGGCGAACTTCGTACCGTCTTAGAATTTACAACATTAATTATTTATTAATAATGTCGTGTTGAGTTATTAGCTGAGTTACCTATATTAACTTTTTTGTATTAATATTTAAGTTTTTAATAAATAATAATGACTACGTTCTTTAATTTGAAGGGACCTAAGTTTACCGTACCGATATCGCTAACATTAAATGTGACAGGAGCAGTTTGTATGGAATAATAAAATTCTTTTAATAAATAAATAAATAATTAAATAAACGCTACACACTCAACGGCCCCCATTAGGATAATTATATCCTGTGTCGGGGTCCGGAAACATTCACAATGACAAGGACAAACACAACCAGACCGGAAAACATGCCTGTACGATTAATACAAACATCTGCTCCGAGCGGGAATCGAACCCGCAACCGTCGAGGCTTAAGGCAGACTCGCTACCCACAACGCCACAACGGTGTCAAGTTTATTAATATTTTCCTTCCCTGAACTTCCACAAATAATTCAAAACAAAACTTAGCAAAATCGGTCCAGCCGTTCTCGAGTTTTAGCGAGACTATCGAACAGCAATTGATTTTTACATATATTACAGATAATATAATTTTACAGATATCCAAATTGGAAGGTATAACGACATTTTTGTATAAGTAACCTTGACTTTTTTTTATCAATGCGAATGTACTTGTATCAAACTACATCCGATATCGCAATCTAGTATCAAAAGTATTGATAAATCATATTACTTTCCCATTAACTTCACGCTCCGCTTAGTCAAGAAAAATATCCAAAAATACATATTTGACTATTTAAAGGCCACATTACCTCATACTCCTCAACCGCGAACCGAAAGTGACAAGTCATAGATATTACTATAGATGACATAATATTTTAAGAGGAATTACTATAAAATTCTATTATTACAGCGTTAGATCATAATCGTGTAATATTTGTGAAGATAACGAAGTAGATATGTTGTAATATGTTAATAAATCGAATAAATATTGTACTTATTAAACATATTTATATTACAATATAAGATATAGTTTTTTGCGTTCCGCGTCTAGTGGTGGCAACGGAACCCTATTATTTAGGCTCCGCTGTCTATCCGTTCGTATGTCATCGGAATATATCTCACGAGCCGTAATAGGTAGAGAGTTGAAATCTTCACAGAATCTGTATATCTGTGGCCCACACAAAATCTTTAAAAAAAAAATAAAAATTTACTCAGATACTTTTGATTTTTTTTTGCTGTTTTGGTATATTCTTAGGCTGTACATTTAAGGCCTATAACTATAACCTAAATAATAAAATCAACTTTAATTTTAAAATTTAATTTGGGGCCTCCATACAGGAAGCTTGATATTTTTATTTTACAATGTTACATAACCTTTTTCTTCTCAAAACAAGAATATTAAGGGATATACCTATAGAATCTGAGATTTATATTAGGTTCGTGGATACGACACGACTTCGATACCTGTCTCCCACAAATTTCTTAATATATAATGCGTTGCGTATGTTCGAAAACTACGATAGCGCGATTTAGGATTTCCTTTGTTCGTGGTCCGGTATGTAGCTCAAAGACCGCCTCTGCCAGTGATGAAATGACTTTCCTTACAAACATTTTAAATATGATTCTTCAATCTCCAGCTAAGACCAAGGACACGAGTAACAAAGAAAATAGCAATACAAAAGATAAGCAAGACAGAGACAACAACAACGGAGACACGGACGAAGAGAAGCACAAAGAGGAGGAGAGGAGATTTGAACCGCCTTCAGCCGCCGATGGAGACCTGGTTGATATGTTGGGTGAGTGTTTTTGAGTTCCTATATCCATCTAGGTAAGGTTCATTTATCATGCAAAAAAAATAATTAATTAGTAGTTGCGCTTCAACCCTTAACTCGCGTAGATTCCGATTATGAGGCTATATCGAGATAAAAAGTAAAGTATATTTAATACATGCTATGGGATAAAATATGTGGGCAAAATTTTGTCCCAATTATTGCAAAGATACCGTGCACAAACTTGCCCAAAAAAATCTTAATTATTGGTTTAAAAAAAACGATAGAGTTCGATTAAAAATATTTATATGAAATGGACGCCACTAGTGTTATTTTTAAAACATAAACGAGGAGTAAGGAAGTATTTTAGAAATTCAACTGTAAAGGGGTTGAAAACGTTGATAATTTGTATGAAAGTCCTTCATTACTTAAATTAGCAGCGTGAAACTTTTTTGGCAAACAATTAAAGACCAAGAAACACGTGCTTTAACTTTTTTATAAATTCCATTCCTGAAGGGGTGAAATGGGGGTTCAAAATGTGTGTTAGAATCGTTATTCACACGGGCGAGAAGGTAGTTGGATTATAAAATGCAAGCTATTTCAGCATTAATCGTAAGTTTAAAAATGACCGCAAATTGTTTACATTTAGTGGGCGCGGTAGTCACGACACGAAAGCCTCGGTGAAATCTTTCTTTGCAATGTAAACAATGATATGTTATTTTAGTTAGATGGCAAATGTTGACATTGTTGTTAGTGAGTTATTGTTTGATTTGTACGTGATAGATGAATAAATATTAAATAACCCGATGATAGGAGAAAGTTATGTGCAAAAAACTGTTGTATTAGTAAATGTTGATAATCTTTTTGTCAATGTAAATATAAGAATAAGTTAGGGATCATAATAGATTAACCTTTTATTTGGATGATTTAATGTATGCTCAATATATATAGGAATAAGAAAATGATATTTTTTATACTAATATTTCACCTTGAACGGGATTTATACGGGTAAAACCGCGAAGTATTGTTATTAATCTAATAGATAGTCAAAAAAAAACTATCTGCCTAAAAGTAATTATATAGTACCTAGGGAAGTGGATACTTTACATCTGTCTTTACAATGCCTGCAATTTCGCTCGCCTTAACATTTTTTATAGTCCGAGCCTAGCAATTTTCCGGGTATCGTATTTTTTAATTAGAAACTATTAATTAGCGCCAAATTTCATCCAAGTCAGATATATAAACTAAGGAGCGGTCCTTCCATACAGAAAAAAATGTCCAAGTATTCGCTGGTGCCCCTTCGTAATTCCAACAATAACACAACCAAACGAAATTAGTCACACGCTAACTTTATTCGATTATTTTGCAAAATATATGATAACTTCGTTTCGTTACGTTATTGCGTATTTACGAAAGAACACCAGCGAATCTTCAGACGTTTTGTTGTTATGGAAGGGCCTGTCCATATATTACATACATGGCTGTTTATAATTTCAAGCTCTTTAATTCCAGAACGAGACATAGTCCAAAAGAATCCAAACATCCGATGGGACGACATCGCGGACTTGGCCGAAGCGAAGAGGTTACTAGAGGAAGCTGTCGTCTTGCCTATGTGGATGCCGGATTTCTTTAAGGTTAGTATCGTAGTCTTACTGACTTATTATACACTGGGGACTGCTGTATGCATACAGATAAAATGTCGCAGACTCCTTGGTTTCCTTGGAAAATTCAACAGCAAAAAAATGTTCTTATTATACATCGTAGTTATTACAGAGGGCGCTGTAGTATTTGCTTCGTTAAACTTTAAGGAAATTAGTTAGCTCGACCTTATAATATATGCTCTATAAATAGTAGTTAGTATTTATTAATATTATTTAGTATTTAGACTATAAAAACTATAAATGCTACTACCGCTTGTAACGCAATTGAAACAGCCTTAAAATCAATGGTTGTAATGGTTAATTTATGTGCTAAATTTCATAGAAACCCTTTCAGCCGTTTTTGCGTGATTGTGTAATAGAGAAATTCCAAACATCGAAACATACAAACCTTTACATTTATTAAATATATTAAGTTGGATACCGTCTTATCCCAGGGTATCCGTCGTCCGTGGAAGGGTGTGCTGATGGTGGGTCCCCCGGGTACGGGGAAGACGATGCTCGCGAAGGCCGTCGCCACGGAATGTGGTACCACTTTCTTCAACGTCTCCTCGTCCACGCTCACGTCCAAGTACCGCGGCGAGTCCGAGAAGCTAGTCAGGTTACTGTTCGAAATGGTAAGTGGTCATGGCAATTAGTTTTAGGTTTGTATTTATTATTTATTTAGAAATTTGAGTAACAATAAAATTATTTGTGTCATACTGGTGGTAGGTCTTTTGTTGCAAGAGGCCGGCTAGGTAGGTACCACCACAGTGTCAAATATTCTGCCGCCAAATAGTAGTGCTTAGGCATTACTGTGTTCCGAATTGAAGGGCACTGTAGGCTAGTGAAATTACTGGGCAGAGAGGATTTAAGAACTAATATCTCGAAGTTGGCAACACGTGAGTGAAACGCTACGGCAACCACTTACCGTATGGGTGGGCCGTATGCTGGCTTGCCAACTTGTAACATAAAAAAAAAATTTGTCTAACTGGCTATAAAAATCGGTTATGGCTTATTCTGAAGATTCGGATTTAAGTGCGTAAACTTGAATAAGGTTGATGGGATTGGGTTTTGCGTCGATATTGAACCTTAATATTTGATTACTGGTAGTTTCATAACCGAGAATAAAATTTGAGAAACGTTTGCAAAAGGGTTTCATGCTTTTCAGAACCTGTATTCTATGTGACAAGGAGGCCGAAGTTTTACCATAGGAATACTTACAACATTTACTCTTCCGTAAGGATGTGACTACACACATTGAAACAGTAATTTGGAGAAGCGCGCCATGCTGCCGTAGTTTTTTTTTGTTATCGGGGAGGAAATCTGCTCGCAGATACCCGGCCTTCTGGGGAGGAGGACCGAGTTATGGAGGGTTCTATAACATGTGGTCCTTCATGGGGACTAAAACGTCCTTGGTGGCCGATCTAAGTGAAAGAGAGTGGCTTCGAGATCTCTTAGAGAACTCGAAACCGCGGACTCGAGCACTCTGCTGGCAGAGCTCGGTCCCAGGGGTCGAGATGCAATGCCACACCGACTGCCGTTCTCCTCAGGGCCCCTCAAATCTGCTTTTATCTATAGTAACCTAATCGCACGGTGTGTTCGATCAGGCGCGGTTCTACGCGCCGAGCACGATCTTCATCGACGAGATCGACTCGCTGTGCTCGCGGCGCGGCTCCGACAGCGAGCACGAGGCGTCGCGCCGCGTCAAGTCCGAGCTGCTCGTGCAGATGGACGGGCTCGGCTCCGCCACCGACGAGCCCGCCAAGGTGACACGAGACACGCACACACACACACACACATACTCCAAGGTCGCCAGGCCGAGGAAGTACTAGTCGTAACAAAATCAAAATTATCTTTTTTCAAGTAGACTTTTAAAAAGTACTTTAGTTTTTAAAAACAAAATATCGATTTATTTTGTTCGATTAGTGTGAGCGATGGAAGACCAAAACATTCACTCCCTCTGTTCCCTTCCTTCTTCTACTACATTTCATGTCGTCTAGACGATTAAAATAATCAGAAAATCAGTACTCTTGGTAAAGCTTTTATTTCAAAGACCGGCAATGCCTATAGTATTAGGTGTTCTACCGTAAAGGAGTTGTGTATTTTGCATTAATAAGTTTTGTGTTGCTTAAATTAATGTGATGCTAGTGCAATTACTGGGCAAAAAATATTGACTATTTAATTGCAATGACAAAATTATTAATTATTTAATTGCATGCTATGATCATTATAATTTAATTATTGTATAGAATATAATTGACAAATGTAGAAATTGCACGCCATTTCATGGCTAATTGTAAAGAACTTTTTATAAATTAATTATTAACACCTCATTACTGTACTTACAATTATGCAATAAAATGATTATGATTATGATTAAAGAAGGGTTAAGAATTGAATTGAATGATAACTTTACATGAATGGTGTTGCAAGCACTCATCGGCTACCATAACCGCTTACCATCAGATGGACCGTGTGCTTGCTTGTTAACTTAGTTGCATAAAAAAACTACTCTTCCATAATAACGTTCCATTACAATGTATATATAATAATAATAATAAATGTGAATTACATACACACAAACAAAAAGATTATATGTCATTGATTCTTTAGATTTACTATGGACAAATTAACTGATTAAACCAAATGCTATGATGACAGGTAGTAATGGTGCTAGCCGCTACAAACTTTCCATGGGACATCGATGAGGCGCTGAGGCGACGACTCGAGAAGAGAATATACATTCCTCTCCCAACACAGGAGGGCCGGGAAGCGTTACTGCAGATAAATCTCCGGGAGGTCAAAGTAGACCCCGAGGTGGACATGCTGACTATAGCTAAGAAGCTCGACGGGTACTCCGGAGCAGACATCACCAATGTGTGCAGGTAGCTCAATAGAATTCTAAGTGTTTGTTAAAATACTATAATAAAATTGTAAATGGATGGATCTCTTAGACTGCCTTCAGAAGGTTGAATTTAATATTTATTGAGAGAGAAACATCCCAGAAATGAGATATAGATTTTATTTATATTCAGTTTGAATAAAAATATTTTTTTTGGTGTAGTTATTATCAGGACAGACAACCCGTAAAGAGCGGTATATCATCGGGCCAACACATTGGAGTAGTGGACATATTAATAATCAATTATTTTTTTTTTATAAAGATAATAAACAACACTTTTATAAATCCATACTAATATTCCTATTGACCCTGGGACTAATCGTTTAGCATGTTCGACAGGGTACCACAATAGTGCAAGGGTCGAGATCGAACCTGCAACCCTCGCAATACAAACCTTCCCTTATAACGTTAGAGTTTTTGATGAGTTATAATTTTTGAAATTTTCAATAATTATATATCAATTGATAAATTGTTTTACTTTCAGAGATGCATCGATGATGTCTATGCGTAGAAAAATAGCGGGTCTAAAACCCGAGCAAATCAAACAACTTGCCAAGGAGGAGCTGGACCTGCCCGTGACTCACCAGGACTTCATGGAGGCGATCGCCAAGTGCAATAAATCCGTATCAAAAGGCGACATACAGAAATATCTCACGTGGATGGCCGAGTTCGGTTCCTCTTGATTCACGTAGAAACATTTAAAAGACTTTGTGACAAAAATCTGTGTCAGACGAGAAAAAAAGGATTTGCAAAAGAAAAATATACTATTTTGTGTAACGAAGCAATTGCCGCAATAAAGTTGGATCAAAAATGAACTTTATCAGTATTAAAAAAAATAAAAATAGTTTAATATCGACTTATAATAATACCACATCATATAAATACATTCCCCTTTAAATATGATGTATATAATGTGTCGGCTTTTTGAATATTCGTTGAAATGTTTTTAAAATGTGAAAGAAATTGTGTACAGCACAAATATGTAAATTAAATTAAGCGGTAAAACGCAGCTTGCGCTTGTATAAGCCGGCCCATACACCTTCAATATCATTGCACAATATTATTGCATAATACAATTGTGCATTAATATGGAATATCTACTTGAATTATAATTTTTAATAACATTAAATCAATAAAATTGTCTGACGATGAAATATTTGTTACCACCGACCTAAAAGTATTGCTCAATATTATTTCTAAACAGTGCAATAAAAAATAACACAATAAAATGTAAGATTACTTTAGTTAAAGAATCTTTATTTCTCATAAGAATACATAACATTTGTTGACTGAGAAACATCCACGATTGTTTACAACTTATATATTTATAAACAATAATATACGATTTACGAATAATTTTACGAAGCAATCTTTACTAGATACGGTACGTTCGCAATTTCTCGTATGAATATTTAATAGTCAAACGTTCAATAATTTTGTCAAATTACCAATATTGCACAATATTATTAGAGGTATATGGGCCGTCTAAAATAGCAAGCACTGAGATCTGTCATCACATTGTATCAATATAATTATGTGAATATACCGTGATCTTTGTACTTAAATTAGAATTATTAATACGAGATTTATAGTTTAGAATAATTTTATGCCATAACTAATTTATAACTACTTTTATAGATTTTTTTTATAAATACCCAATTATGATTATGTTTATTGAAAATGTACTTTTTGGCATATTGAATCATCCGCTCAATTTAAAATTAAAGATTTTATAGTTGGTTAGATAATTACAAATAAGAATTGTTTATTAAAAATGTAAACTAAAACCATTGTCACGTGTTAACGGTAAAATTCTACCCTAAAAAAATACTCCAGGAGATAAATAGTGGCAAGGTAATAGAAGATTTAAGATTGTTTAATTTTGCTGTTTCCATTGAAAAAAACTGTTATTTCACGCTTAATATATGAAAACGATTAATGTTAACACAATATAAAATTCTTAATACAAAAATTGTTAATGTAAAATAATGCTAAATTCGTGATAATAAAATAATAACGCCTTACATTTTTAATAAAGTCTAAATGACTAAAGAAATTGGAAAGATGATATTTTTGCATCCATGTTAACAGTAATTTTTATGTACAACAAAATAAAAACGATTTTTAAAGTAGCAATTTTGTTTTATTCTTAAGTTGAGCTATACAACTCTTTATTAACAAATCACAGAATTCTAACCATAGAGCTTTCTAACTATACACTATGGAAAGGCCCTTTCATACAGATAAAACGTTAAGACTCGTTTGGCCCCTCAAAAGTAACGCTACGAAACGAAGCTAGTCATACGCTAACTTCATTCGATATTCGGCTATCATTTGCAGAACAGAGTATTTTATACTATATCAAGTGTTGTCGATATTAGAACTCCTTAATTTTCTGATGGTAGTGGCTCTCAAATTATTTTGCACAATATTAGTGGCACTGGTTAAGTTTGTCATCTATTGCAGCATTATTTGGCGCGGTTTTACGTCTGAGCTGGTTCCTATTTTAATAAGTATTTTAATCTTGGAAGCTTGCTATAGTGAGTCCAATAGAGGTAGTCTGTCCTTATATTAGTGTATCGTTATCACCTCCCATAAATACCGTAAAACTGAAATAAGCTTTTGACATATCTTGGATACAATAATCTACTTTCAGATAAGTATTTCTACCCGTCAATATTGCCCGACAGAAGACCTCATGAATGTTATGTCTTCACCCCAAACAATTGGGGACAAGTCAAGCTATCAAGAAAGATATCTATCTTGAGGCTATCGATAGGGTCTGGTATTACTAATTTAACGAGCTTTCCGCTTGTGAGATACTCTCCAACTTTTGAGACTTTTATTCCGTAGGTATAGGTACTAGGCTTTATCTTGCATTTAAACCAAAGGAGAAGGGTTAAGAAAGGGCGGACAGAGAAGATTAAAGAGGCAGATAAGATAGGGTTTGGACCTTCAACGCTATACCACGACGAGTAAGAATAAGTGACACAAATATGTGATTTTCTGACATCTCAATTTTATGGTAGGTACATAAGACTATATCTTCAAATGAAAAGTAATAGGCGCGGTTCATCTTTGTCATCTTTTATATATACAACAAGATTTCTTTCCATTTTATATCAAATAAAATAATACACCATTCCATGAGTTAAAAGGTGATATAACATCGCTTACGTATTATTATTCCACTTCTAGTGTCGAGAGGCGGGAAAGGCGAGACCTTACGAGTCAGCTCAGGGCCGTCTTAATTAGCCTGTTGTGTCCACCTGCCCTCCATGGCCCATGCCCTGTTTGTCCTCTTTAGCAAAAACGGAACTGGTGTAACTGAACAATATTACATTTGTACGAAGGTTTTGAATGTGTGCTATGGTTTTCGACGATAGCCTCAGAACCTTTAATCTAATTCTCAAGGAACTTGATAAATAGTTAGATGGTATACAAAAAATAAATAAGTAGGTACCTAAGTTCTGTTCGTTGGGATAGAGATTTAGAGCCGAAACTCTTTTTCAATTCTAAATAAATGTATGGGTACGTTATATAATTATATTTTTAAAATGTTTATTATATTTTTAATCAATGTACTTAATAGATTCGAAAGATGTATTTTAATTGCAATTATAAAATACGATCAAATTTAATTTGGAAAAAAAAATAGAAACATCCATATATTATTATTGCAGATACAAAATTTCTAAAACTACTCTTTAGAATAGACAACTAACCTTCTTCTAACAAATATTTTAATATGATTTTTGGGCACCGATAAAACCTACGTGTTATAATTTATAAAGAAACAAAAAAATCATCAATTTTATTTTATAAAAGAATTTAGGTGAAGTTTTTCAATTTATTATCTTTGGGATTCTCGTTATTATTATTTCTGTTATGTTGGTATGTCTAACCAAACTTACATCTTTATTACTAATAAATAATTTAAAGTTATCGATAATATTAGAAATACAAAAATTTGCTAGTTATATTTATTATTATATTAATCATAGTATTTTTATATCATTTTTGTTTTTAATAACCTCAAAGCTTATTTGTTTATAGTGAACATAGCTACAGATGTATTGGCGCCAGCGGAACTGGTCATAGACAAGTTTGTATATTGGTATTACTGTAGTTACTACGTGGTCCCAGTTTACGGAAATGTAAACATGCACAGATAATTTTTGCCTTATTTTCTATATTTGGTGCTTATAGTCCAAATATTTTCTCATAGCAAAATATTAATAGTATTAAATCAGGCCTGTAAAATGACTACGTGCCCGTAACCGCAACAATTTCTGTATTTTTATTTTCTGTCACCGCAGTGAAGATAGTCAAAAGCGTCGTCAAGCGCTGTAGAATTTCAAGTCCGCTAATGGCGGACGCCAATAATTTTGGAAGTTTCGTGATTCTATTGTTCTGTTTTTGAGGATTTGATTAATTTTTATACTCTGGAATGAGTTTAGTTTCAAGTGATTGCGTCCATAGTGTTATAAATGTGCAAGTGATATGAAATGTTTGG
Source organism: Hestina assimilis (assembly GCA_023373885.1). NCBI lineage: Eukaryota > Metazoa > Arthropoda > Insecta > Lepidoptera > Nymphalidae > Hestina > Hestina assimilis. The sequence continues at coordinate 4,427,773 of CM041760.1, read as the reverse complement.
TTTGAACATGACAAAAGCGCCCGCTAGATATGTAACCTTTTCCATAACCTCGTTTACACGAATGGAGTAGATATGTGATCGATGTGTGTGCAACGGTGAACGATTTTTCGTCATATTCGCGTTACAATAAGTGCGAAGTTACTCGGCATATTAGTGATGGAAGTGTCCGCGTCGCGGTTTTGCAATCCGACGCCCGTTTTCGATGTAACGTAAGTGAGCCGGTCGATCGCTAAAGCTAGTGTAAGCAGGGACGGCCGCTACCAGCCGAACATGGCTGCGACGCAGGCAGAGTCTCAGCGAAGCGAAGCGAACGTAGATCAGAATCCATCGGAACAGCTCAGTGAATCTCGGAACGTTCTATTACAAAACGGCACCGATAAGTCCGTCGGGCGCGTTCCGCCCGATGGCGTTGTGAACACAAAGAGTAAATCGCCGATGTCGGCCGATCCGGGTCAGCCACGCGACGGTGGTGATGTGCCGGGACACGACCGGAGTGGTGAACGGCCAGGGCCGGAACAGTACGGATCGTATCGTTATCCGGATGGCGCAGACCCTTATTATGCTCAACGGCCCGGTTTTCCCGGTAAACCGCGACCGCCGCCGCAACAAAGATATTTCCCGGGGCAGCCGGTATCACAGGCGCCCGGCCCCACGCCGACATTAAATTCGTTACTTCAAGCGAGTGGGGCGCCACCGCACCGTTACCCAAACAGCTATGACCAACCGCCTGGAGGTTACGGACCCGCGCCGGGTTGGCCACAGCCTAGGCCAATGCCACCATATAATCCTCAACAGAGTCCCTATAGAAATTCAACGGTAAGTCACATAATTTAAAATTTATTTATACCAAATCAGTTAAATATAGGCAAACTCAGAAATCTTATCTAATCTTAATCTTAAAAAAAGCTCTTCTTTCCATTTAAGTATAGACTATATTTTTTGATGATTAAATGGAAGAAACTAAAACATATAGGAACAGGTTTTTAATTCCTATAACTCTATTGTTAATTTAAATTTGTTAATAAATTAAACATAAGCAATAATATAATTGCTCAGTTTTAATTATGAAGAATAAAAGCAAAGCTCATTTTCATTATTGATAGCTTTTAGAATATGTTAAGGATGCAATTGAACTAATATACAAGTAGAAATTATAATTATGTGCCTCAGAGCTGAACTAAATTTCCATAAAACCTAAATAAAAGTAATGAATTCTTATGGGTGAATGAATTTAAATAGTGGAAGTCAATCTTTTTCCTTTAGAATTTTTTTCATATTACTTTGGAATACAATTAATTTTTAACAATTGTTATAATCTTTTAAAAGATATTCTGATTTTATTTTTTAATTAAAAGTTAAATAATATAAAACAAAGTGTGAGGGAATAAATTTTGTTGTAGTTTTCACTACTAGTTAACATTTTTCACAGAAGGTTTATATATTATAATTGCCAGTCAAGTGCGTTATGGACCATGCACAGTAACTAAAAGGGTCCAGCTTGGTGATGAATAATCTTTAGGACTTCAAAATATAAATGAATTAAAATCAACCATAAAAATAATTTTATAGTAATTATTAAAAGTAATATAAAAAACGATGTCATCGGAAAAACTTACCTATCTTTAAAATTTGTAGACATATCTTCTTCAAAATAAATGTTGTTGAATGATCTTTTGATATTCTACAACCTTAATTTCCAGAATTTTAAATATATTAGTTCAAAAATTGCAGGGTTACAATTTTTATATTTTCCGAGTAAAATGACTCTGAAACTCAATAGTCTCCAAGTAAAATGACTCTGAAACTCAATAGTCTCTGAGTAAAATTACTATGATATATGGAAGGATAGATGGACATGATGAAATTATAAGACTTTTTTTTGCCATTTGGCGACAGCACCCTAATAGAATAGTACCCAGACCTGAGTGAGAGTGAATCGCTAGTATAGTTATAAATCCAAAAAGTAACTATGTAGTTTTTGCCATATTATAACTGAAGTATTGAATTTATATGACTCTTTCTCTATAAAAGATTAATTAATTTTTGTTAGGCTACTGTTTAGCTAGGCTACTATAACAAACTATAAATAATATAATACTAGCTCTAGCTGATAATACATGCTTTAAATAGTGAAAGTCAATAAGAAATGGTTTTCAATGGCTTGTGTATGTAAATATGGATGCAAGTGTAACTTTGATGCAGTTTATTACTCATAAAATATTGATATTATAAGTATATATATTTTTAACTGTCCCCACACCCTATGTTCCTTTCCTTTTTCCCTTCTCATTCCTTACCTCCAGATCCTTGGGTTGGAAACATGCATTTAATAGTTCATGTATTGCAAGCGTTCATAGATTGCAGTGACTGCTTAACATCGGGTGGATTGCATGCTTTTTTGCCAACGATCATGAAATAAAAAAAAATTGAATTTGAGTTCCAATCTATATTTTCGAATTCTTTGAACATTATATTTTGTAACATAGACATTTTAGAGTTATCAGAGTACTACACAAAAACTAGTGCACTACTAGTCTGTTGGGTTGACAGATTTATGTTATAAATCTGAAAATTTAGATGTTCAGATATTGATTTGTCATTTAATTAAGAAAAACTGCTTAATTGAGAGCAACTTATCAATCTATTCTTAATTATTAAATGGTTATATATTGCGACCCAGATTAACACTGAAACTATAATTCTTCCTCCGGTCCTGAATAAAATATTGATTACTTGGGACAAAAAAAAATAATTCTTAAATTTTTGATGACAAAAAAGAATTCTTTAGTCATGATCATCTAGAGATGTTGAGTGTCTTTTAATGATGATGGCTACTAACTACTTTGCTGGTGATAGGGCTTATAATTATGCCAAATAGCTATCACCATATATTGGTAAAAAGCTCATGAAGTGATTGCTCATCAGCCATGTTTTTTTTCAAAGTTTGTTTCAAAGTCAGCTTGAGTATAAAGAGTAGCGTCTTGTGAATAGGCGGGGCTAGGGCGACTATTCTCCAGTCCACCTTCACATTTGGAATGTACTTCCACTTGCCATCAGGTGAAGCAGAGTCATCTGCGTCACAAGCAAAAAAAAAAAAATTATTAGAATGTTTTGAGTTAAACAACCATAGAATAATTCAGTTCTCCACCCCAGGAAGACAAGAATCTGTGTGTGTTTCCTCCATGGAGTTTCGATCTGCATATACTTCATGCTTCAAGTCAATGTATTATCATTTCTACCTCTTTGAAATTTTTTGTATCATTTGTACTCCTAAATGTCTCATTTATACCTCAATGAAACTATCACAATAATCTTTTAGACACAAATTTTTTAATTTAAGCGTCAAAGTCGCAGGCGAAATCTGGTTTTTATCAATTGTACCCCTTAGTTCTCAGTTCCTATCACTTGTACTTCGAGACTTCTCGTATGTACATCAATGATGCTTAAGAAAACTCTGTACTTCGATTTTTCATATGACTATTTCAATTTTTACAAGTTACCTATTATTAACAGTTAATGGCAAACATCGATTGTCCCTACGTAAACCCTCGAAAGTGAGTTGAGAGCAATTTGAAATTAATTTTATGAATTACTTTGTCTTATTCGATTAAAAAAAAGCAACTACTTATTATAGGTTTTTTGTTTACACATTAAAATATACCTTTTTGATAATGTTAAAACGAAAAAAAAAAAACAACTTTTAGATTCCATAGTTTAAGGGCAAGGTTTAAATCGACATGCTCTATCTATAGCTTTTAATTTTATGGTGGTACAATCCGGTATAAACGATACTCTTAAAGATACCATTGTCAAAAATCCTATAAATGAAAATGAGCTTTCTACCATAATTTGGAACCCCCTATATCTCTTACACGTTTGTTTCGTTTGTACCTCACAAACGATTTTAAAAGTGGTACAATCCTGTACAAACGTAGTACAATAGAATAGGAGTCATAAAAATTAATTACTGTATACTCAGTTGACAACTTCACAGAGGTGTATTTTAAGTGACATAAAACTACATAACATACATTTGCAGTAGTAGTGAGAGCCATGCTCCTCCTAGTATAAATGGGCCGGCTCAATCGGGGAAGGAGAGGGTAGTACCTCTCACAGAAAATCGGCATAAAGTTACAGTACTTTTGAATTTCGTGCGATGAGTGAGAGGCCCAATCGTCCACCCCCTCTGTTCTCTTACTTTTTCTTTTCTCATCTCTCTCTCTAATCCCTTGGGTTGGTAACGCGCGTGAGATCGCAAGCGTTCATAGGTTGCGGTGACTTCTTACCATCAGGCGGACCGTATGGTTGTTTGCCTATCGATTAATAATTAAATTATTTTTCATAGGATAAAAATGAATTTAAAAATTATCAGTCAAGTGCGTTGTGCACCACGCACAGTTGAAACTAAAGGGTTCCGCAGCTGGGTTAAGAAGAATCTTAAGGACTTTAAAAATAATAACGAATTAAAGCGACCACAAAATAAGTTGGTAAATTCATAGTAATTATTAAAAGTAATATGAAAAACAAAGTTATGGGAACAACTTACATATCTCAAAATTTTGTTGACCTATCTTCTTCAAACCATGTGGATGAAAGTTCTTGTGGTATTCTACAAGCTCAAATTTTTCCAGAATTTTAAATCCCATAGTTGACTTAATGAAAAAGTCAAAATCAAACCTCCTTATCATTTTAAAAGACCTATCCAAAGATACCTCACACGTTGGCATACATTGAAATTTTTTTTTCCACACTCAGTTACATGTATGGAATGCTACCTTTAATTCCTATATATTTCAATATTTCATTACAAAATCGTTGTGCGATTCATAGAATACACCTATTTAGTGAATTTCGTATAGATTGAGCCAATGGTCTCCGAGTAAAATTACTGTGACATACGTACAGAAGGACATTCGGACGGACGGACATGACGAAACTGTAAGGGTTCCGTTTTTGCCATTTGACTACGGAACCCTAAAAATGGATTCATCCCTAACCGCTGACGCTGTCGAGACCAGAGATGGAGGAAATCCACGACTTTTTTCGCGTAAAATATTTTTGGGATAACGATGTTTCACTGAATTTATCGTACTATTCTCAGAAAGAAGAATTGAAAGTTTTTACTACTTTCGTGATTTCTTGGTATATCTCGGGATTTAATAAAATCCGTGTTGTCGTTATTTTCTTTAGACATATTCAAACTAAAATGGCTCGGTGGCATCTACGGTGATAGGTGAAATAAAAAGGGTGCCAATGGTTACATATTATATATACAAAGAAACCGTTACATACACGAGAAACTATGTATGCGGGATTTAGTAGAAACTTACTTAATTTATTTATTATATTATAAACTATATTAATAGTATTATACCTATAGTGCACGCTACTGTCCTCTCATATCACCCACTATCCAGCTTCACTCCGGGGAAATCACCAATGCCATTTATTTCAGCGCGCCAAAATGATGGGTGTAGTTTCCTATGGTGGGTGCTAACCCGTACTATCAGTTATGCTGTGCGTGTACTTTTTTATTTAGGGCTCAGGATCCAAATGGCAAAAACCATCAACCCCTTATAATTTTGTCCTGTTCTTTGAGATTTCAAGGTGCTTTTTTTCATAAACGGGTGATAATATTTTAAGTAAAAATTAGGGCTACCCTTGTAATCATATAATATTTATATAACTTAAGATTTAAAAAAATCTAATGCAAGGAAGTAGTTAACTATTTCGATACTTTAAGTGTCACATGCACGTTGCCAACCAAAGAGATTGGACGGAAAGGATAAGAAGGAAAAAAAACGGGTGAGAGATTGGCCACCCGGCGCACTCAGTCATCGCACGAAACTCAACAGTAGTACTGTTATTCTACGTTGATTTATATTTATAAAAATAACTTTCACCTATGGGGTTGAAAATCCAGAAAATGTAATGATTGGTTTGAAACGTTTTGCGTGATGGAATAATGATAAATTATGTTTATTTTTAAGTTAGTGAACGCAGACATCGAAGGAATCTGTCTTTGGTAATTACTATAAAAAAAAAAAAAACTTTATTTTTTGTTTCGAAAAAATTTACGTGCGTAAATCTATGTTATAAATTTTTTAAGTTTAATTTTCTACCCAATTCTGATCTTTTCTTTATGGGTGACCAGACATGCTCTTGGTCTTTTGGTTAAATAATTAAATTTTATTTGCCCAGAAAAAAGAACAAAAGAATACATAATAGCATGGAGTTTTCTTATATATCTAAGACTGTTAGGCCTAGAATAAAGGTTTTATATTGTTTTATTTTCATTCAGTTTCATTTGATTCTCTGGGTCAAGTGCTAGATCATTATTACCCGTGTTTTTGCGTTGTATATTTTATAAATTCAAAGTATGGGTCCAGACTTAACATTGCTGCTCCAAATGAAAATTTCGTTATTGGATTAAAGAATGTAAAGTCATGTATTTGCGTGTGAGTCTCCCACCATCCTGGCAGGGTAGGTGGCCACGTACAGATGGCTAAGTGGAATACTTTTTGCAATGGTTTAGTGGGAGACACGCACATTGTAATGTGCTTTTGTTTTGTATGGGGCTAATAAGGTAAATGTCAAATGAAGTGCTAGTAGAAATTGTAAAAGCACTTTGAATGTACCTACTTCAATTCGGCAATTAATCTAAGATTTTTTTTAATCGTTTTTCAAAAAACTGTATAATAAAAATGATTAAATCTTAAGCAAGTGTTTGTTTTGTATTGTGAAAAGAACCAAAAAATACGTATTAAATTTTTAGTGTGCACTCGTCACGGCTGTGAATGCCGGTTGTTGGTCGCAAAAAGAAAGAAAAAAACCGAGGAATAACAAAGCTGGCCCGTTGCCGTTAGCGGATATAAAAACGAAAGCGTACGGCGATAGTGAAAGTTTGATGTGTAGGCAAATATTACTCGCTTCCAGGCGGAGATTTGTGCGTTCGTCTCTCAATTACAAAACGTGGTAAAGGCAGCCGCGATGCGAGTTTTCGACGTCATTCTACCGCTTCCACTTTCCGCACATACATTATGTAGAGGCAGCGGCGCCGGGACGCGTTTGACGGAATCAACGTGAATGGAACTTGACATCTGACACGTGTACCTACCTTCGTGTGAATTCGAAAAGGGTTTCGGTTCGCTGTGTGCCCAACATATTATCATGTGTACTTCCTCCACCTCTATTCGATCCAGACCTTTTTACTGGATGTTCAAAGGAATATGCTTTTCTATATCCCTTTGTGCTTTTTTTTATTTTATTAAAGAAACTACATCTACGTCACCATTTGACAGTAATTAGTATCAGTACTGCTTAGCTACAATCTAATTCGATGGTAGCAAAACATGTCGGCTGGCGGTAAAAACCACGTTTGTAATAAAATCTTTTGATTTGAGTTAAAATCATAGTGTGCGGGTGTTGCCGTTTCGAACGAGCCGCCATAAAACAATGCATCGAGCACGTGCTGTTTACACTTTGAGTTCACATTCAAGGTCGTACGCATTTGTAAGGATGTACCTGTGTAGGCTGGCCGGCGAACAAATACCGGTTACGTAACACTGTCCCACTTCCCACGATGCGGTTGTTCTTCCGCCCATCCGTCCGTCAAGGCTCCTTGCAATTAGCCCATTTCTTTTAGAGAGTTCAACTTCATATAATCCGTAACTTTTTTGGTTTCGTTGCATTCAGATTGCAATGTCTAAAATGTTGAATATATTTCTTCATAGTCTTTCCAAAATTTATTTTTGGTTTAAGATTCATCACATAACACATAATTCATCACTTCATCCTAGTACAATATGATTATCTAAATTGGTCATTTTATATACATATATGTTGAATGTATTATCTCATCAGACTTGTACATTCAATTTGTTATCGTCACATCATTGTCGTCAAAATCGTTTCGACGATATACTGATTAATTTATGAATGGCTCAAATAAACAAGTGTTGTGGAATTAGTCATTTATCTCGGCATGTTGTTTACCCACAATCGTGTTAGATAGTTGTCGATAAGGAGACACGTGGTTGTGGGGTCGTCGACCCGACATACTCGTGCTCGCCGACAGCTCGGTAATAATAATAAAATGTTTCCGTGCGACTGGTTCAAGGGCGAGCCGCTGATATCGGCGCCCGCTATATTTAGATTTAGGTGTTTGATGTGGATATACACTACGTAACTCTCTTGTTTCTGGCATCCGCTCTAATATTTAATGCGGAATTTTACATTATTCTATATCAAGTACCAAAGTCTAATGTCATAGGTGATTTCTTGCTATCTCAATTTGGCTAAATAGTTATCGGGCACGTGGGCTTTTCAAATGGATTTGTCAACAGCGACGTTTAAAGTACGGCATGTTTAAAGCTAACAACATCTGACTACCGTGGCTGTGATAATCAATTAACGTGATAGTGCTCGATTTTCTATTCTCTTCGTATTTAGGGCGGTACGTTGCGGTGCGTAGTGCAAGCACGAGTAAATTTCGCTCTCACTTTCGCATCGCAATAGCAGTGTGTACATGAAAACGAGATGAATGGGCCGACGGAGACCGTTCATTCTGAGTCCGTGATGTGGATTTCGTAAAATCAATGCGAGCCGTCTCGGACCCGCGTGCCCGATAATCGTGTCATTGTGTTGTGCTTGGATAATGGCCGCTCTCGTCTACCGCAACGGGTGGATGACCGCTTAACTGCCATCTATTAAAATTTCACTTGACATCAGCTGCTCTCATTTCAAACGAATGAGTTAGCACTTTTAGCCATTCACATAATCTCCTATTTAATCTTCAATAGACTGAATTAAAACTTTATAAGAAGTTTTAATTCAGTCTATTGAAGATTAAATTTATGAAATATACATTTTCTTACACTAGAACAAAGCGCACTTACTCGTATTTTTAATTCTCAGATTTCCAAACAGTTTTCACCAAGATTTTATTTTCATAGGGAGATTCTTTTGTGGTCGTGAGAAATCAGTCAAAAATCATAATTTATTAATCTCATTCAACTGTTATATCTCTCGGAGGTAATGTATTGTGTTTTTTACTAGAATGTCTGATTTAATATGTACATCACGGTCACCTCAAGGAGAGGAGCGACAATCTTATATCACGAGTTGTATAAAAACGTCAGTCGTCACGCGGCTTGCATTCATTCATACAGTATGTTGTAATGGGGTCGTTAAACCACCGTGACGTCATGTAATTGCCGGCCCCCTTTGCCCGTCCTCTGTTGGAATCAAAACGTCGGATTAATAACAAGGGAAACCTGTGGTAGGTCAAGCACATTATCTGTACGCCTTGCCGCTAGACAGGTATAAAAGTCGTCGGTAGTAAAAGTAATGAATCATTATACAACTATGTTAAAAACCTAATCACTATATAATAAATAAATCTTCCTTATCGCTGGCTATAAATAGTCAAAGTTAGTAACTGTATATATATGTGTACTCTTGTTACTCAAACATAATTTTATTAAAATAGATTTTGTTTAACACGTTGATTGTAATTAGTGTCGTCATAATGTAATTGTTTTATAGTTTACGTGATACAAGAAATCGTTACGTGTTAGTTGCATGAAGAATTTAATTACAAGCTAGCCTTCATAATGGAAACGATGTGACGTCACTTACATCGATAAATGTATATGAATGCAAAAGGGGCCATTGCCAAGGACCTCTGTCTGAACGCAGTCGGAAAGGTAAATGACTCACGCATATATATAATATACCTATCTACCTAAGCTCTGATCTACTGAACAGTTTTAAAGACGCCACGGAGTATTGAAATAGCTGAAAACATTTTGATAATTGTTGTTTTTCTTGATACTATGTTAACGTGCTTTATAGAAACTTGATGATTTTCTCTGTTCAATGTTATTTCTAATAGGAAAGCGTAACGTATAGAATGTCTTAGATCTTATTTCTTCTTAAGATATTACCTGTATATCTTGTATGCCATGCTTTGGAAAACATATATTATCAAGCAAAAAAAAATTAGGATAAATAAATTTAATTAAACATTAAATTTTCTCTTCAGATATTTGTAATTTATCAGAGAGGTGGATTTAGTTTCGTAAAATGCCGCCTCTGTAGATGAGTAAAATATTTTTTTAATCCTCGGTTTCGTCGGTGGGTACATAACGGGCGGGTGTCTATACATAAATGTATATCTACATCAAAGGTCACGACCGCCACTCTTATGTACGCCAGATAGTATGTACCTAAAGGGAGTTCTTTATTGAACCGTCTTGGGTGGAAAAGGGGTCGTTTTATTAGGTCAGTAACACTTGTAATCCCTTTGTTTACACTTGTTGCGTGTGAGATATCGATAATCATACAGGCATTAATCATTTATTTGATAACACAAATTATACACACAATCTAATTTTACCATTGAGTCGATAATCATTAAATTTGATGACGAAATTTGATTCGTAATTGATTATCGTGACGTATTAGTTCGTCATTGAAATGATGACCGCATTCAATATCTAATTTTGTGTAATACTTAATCGTCTAAACTGGAACACATCGTCGTTTAGATTCTACTGTATTTGTATAAAATATTATGAATGAATCGTTGAGGTTTTTGGATTGTGATTAGTGCTGTACCTAGCATGAATGAATGGTGAAGTAAAACCCTCTAACAGAATATCGAGTTAAAGTACTAGTATCCGTACTGGAGCGTATAATTTGATAAGTAGGAGTTTGGAAAACTAAAATCTTCTCGTTACGATTGGGTTCGCAGCAGATATAATAAGAAACTACTGGTGCAAAAACGTCTTGGGACTGGTGATCGTTTAACATTAAACGGGGTGTAACTATATAGTGCAGACAAGATATTCTATACAAAAAAAAGTCTATACACTGGCTGGATCTTCTTCATTAATTCAACACCAACGCAACGAAACGGCGTTTGTCATAAGTTTGCAACATAATCGAATGAAAATACCGTTTGACTTCGTCCAGCACCGGCGAGTCTGACATTTTGTCTATATGGAAGGACATGTTCATAGTATAAAGTAAGTCTATGGCCATTCGATTTTTTGTTTTTAGTATGATAAAACGCTTAAGTAGATTTTTACTTCATATATGATAAACAAAACGTTAGGTGATAATTTTCATTAATAACATTACATTTAATTCTAATCTTAATTTAATTAATATTCTTCAAAAGGGGCTATTTACTTCATACTACTAATTCATAAATAATACATCCAGTAGTCGTACAAATAATTGAAGAGCTAACGCTTTCAGTCTTTACAAGCGCCGCATTAGAAATGTACGCCCGTATACATTCTACGCGTCACATAAAGTCGGTCGCGTCCTAGAAACAGCCGGGTAATATTAATGCGCCGCTATAAATTAAAGATAGTTTATTTAGCTTATTTGAGATATAATGAGAATGTAGTACATGCCACCTGTTGCCTAACCGCCTGCACCTAGTACCGCGAGCTTGACATTCACGGGGCTCGTGACGCCAGAGACCGAAATAACACGCCGTAACCAACCGCATAATACTACGTAATGTTTTTGTCTATTTATAGAACTTTATAATTAAATACAACAGACATTTTCTATTTACCTACCGCGCGGTCGATGAAGCCGTCAGGAGCTGACGTTGCTGCATGCGTTACGTTTCGTCATTATTAAAGTTAATTGATTGTTTCCATTACATTGTCGGCATAGTTGTTATGTAATTGAGTTATCTATTTATATTCGCACATTTACTACGAAGACATCTTAATGAGTAAAAATAATTACGATAACATAAACACATTACTAAAGTTTAGATTAGGTATCGAAAAAGCAAAAAAGTTATTTCATTGTTAAATTAATTAGATTTCTGTTATCTCCATAGGTAAAAATATTTAAATTAGAACAATTTTGATTTTACTGTTATTTAAGACGGCGCGTGTCATCGAAGGTCGGAACAGATGTGATGAATACGATTTACGTTCCATTGTTGATTCTCAAACAAGTACAAAAAGTAAACCGGTCAGCGTGCCGTTTATCGTTTCTCAGGAGCTCATTGAAATAAAATAATAATAGTAATAACACTCAATCCCATCTCATTCATTTCCTCTTTTTCTTCCAACAATACAGTTATGGTTCGGCTTTTTGTAGATACGTAAAGGGATAGCCCGACGGCGTTTAAATATGTAAAGGAAAGCAAGGTTACACTCACACAAATGTATCAGTGTAAGGTGCACGTGTGGTTGAGGAATTCCCAACTTTTTACTAACACAATCAAAGAGTTATGTAATGTTTGCTCGTATCCGCCAGTGTACACAGCTACTGTTGTTTGTACGAATGTCGATATTATACATATACATTACCGGCCTCTTTGTATTAGTCATAGGTCATTAACATTTCTGTTATACGTTGTTTACTTTTTGCACATTTTATATTGCTCTTGTGTCCTTGGCAGTGTATGTATAACAACTGAAATATTTAATGCTGTTTTCAAATGCTTCGCACGCAACGCTTCGCGATAACTACGATGATGTAACACTTCCATCTCATTTCTCGGATTTGTATCGTATATTTTGGGAAAGATAACTTTACAAATCTTTATTAGGTAGATACCTGCTATAATTATAAAGCTAAAGACGAGTACAGCAAAACTTATTTAAAAATATTCGAAAATACAAGACAACTCTTTGCTTCTCTAACTAGATTGTGTCGACCAGGAAATAATGTTAATGTAGCAGTATTCTTACTGTTACGATTGCTTAAACCAACAAAACTACGCATATAAACAATGTTTTATGTAGACCAAATTGTATATGTTTGTGACCAATGTTTTTGTTCATTGTGTAAGGTAAAAAAGCGCCAAGACATAAATGCCCAACCTAAACCCTTGGACCTAGAAAACTGAAATTTTTTCACAGGTATTGTTATTCAGTAAACTTTGTTCTTAGGCGAACAATTAAAGAATAAGAAATATGTGTTTAAACATCCTAAATTCCGCCCCTAAAGGGTTGAAATGGTGGTTTCAAGTTTGTATTAAAATCGTTATTCACGCAGGTGAAGCCGCTGGCAGAAGGTAGTTATAGATAAAGTTTGGAATGTAGATGATTGTTTTTTAAGAGCTGCTATCAAATGTTGTGCAAAAAACAAAATCTAGGGCACTTAAGCATGTCGGATACTATTTGAGAGCTCAACATAAAGTTTCTAATGATGTTGTTGCTATGACTTTAATCAGATTATTGATAGCAGTAATAAAATGTTTTAAGTCGTATCTCATGTAAATATTATGAAGTGAAAACTTGTTTTTGACTGTCTATAAAATAATTTTGTATGCGCTATAAAGTATTTAAGCACGCAAATAAAATTCTAAGTGTGAAGTGGTTGACCTATGATTATGTGAGTTTAATGAGCCGCTATATATCAAATTCTTCCTCTTTTTAGCGTTTGTTCCGCCAAATTGGGGGTCCGCTTTCCTACTTTTTTTCACTTTGCCTTGTAGTGACACAACACCTACATCTCTCTCTCCTCACAACACTCATTCAACTCATTTTAATATGCGAGGAAATGTTATAAAAAATATTCCAACTAGACTTGTTTGATAAATACAACGTTTGCATGACAGGCTTAAAAACGGGTCGCGCAGACCGTTGACTTGACGTGGTGCATAGAAAGTACTAGCTTTTCGAATTGATAAATCCTTCATTACTGGTTGTAGGGTTTTTTAATGCAAGAGGCGGGCTAGATGGGTACCATCGCAGTGTCAGATATTCTACCGTATAACTGAACAAAACAGATTTAAGAATCAATATCACGAGGTTGGCAACGCGTAAGTGACACCATTGATTTGTAGTGAATGGTGTTTCACCCTCATAGGCAACAAATACGGTCAGGCATTCCGTATGCTTTCTTGCAAACAAAGTTACATAAAAAAATCAATCTTCAACAAATGAAAACGATGTTTTCAATTCCGGGTTGAAGCATACATACCTTCGACAAAGTATTTAATCTAATACTCAGTGGATGCATCCGTGATAACCAAAATCTGTTGTTAAAATATAATGAAAAGGTTTGGTTTGACTAATTAATGAATGAGCCTGAAAGACTTTCTTTTATTATTATCTAAGTTTTAATACAAACTAAATACATTAAAGTCTCGGCATCAAAGATTACCATGAATGAGATAAAAATCTCATTCATAACCTTTATTTAAACGCTCTTTCCGCTTTTGTTGAAAGTTCTAAGTGAAATTTTGAATATTATTTTCTTCAGTTTAATCTTTCAGTTAATTCAAATATACGAAAATATATTGAATAAACGAATAATTATTTGTTTTTAATAAATGAATTTAATTTTATTACATTAAATTATTAGAATAATTGATGAAATTTTAATATCATTAAAGTAATATGAATAGGAGAGCAATTACGAAGTGTTGAAAAATATAATGTCCTCATCTCTCAGCACTTAGTCTATCAGAGTTAGCGCTAGGACATTTTTTTTAGAATATTAGCATTGCTCTTTTCAATGCATACTAATATTCTTATTGCCCCCAAATAAGCTCGAAGCTTGCGTTAGGAATGGGTACGACAATAGCTCAAGGGGGTCAGCATCAAATTCACGATCCTTCTACCGTTGAGCTATTGAGGCTTTATATTTATACATTAATTTGATCATATCACAATCCAGGAATATATTTAGTCACCTTGCATAACTGTCATTCCATACATGGTTATCATATTATGTCGTGTGTTTAGGTCTGTTAGTGACATAACACTGATGCGAGTGACGCCGCGCCCGGTCGGAATCCGGTCACATTCCTAACGGTTCGCTTTGCACTTGCACTAGCATTTGATGCAATGCAGTTGCCGGCACGGAATAATATATCTAATTAAATATGCCTGCCACGTGCCCGTTGACTTCATTCATGTTACAGTTATAATTTGTTGTTATATTATTATCTATAGATTGTGTTGTTGTCATCAAAACTGAACCGAAATTATAATACGAAATATTGATAGTAAATTCTTTTGTTGTAGTAAGAAAATTCCAAATTTGACGACCGTTGTGGCATGGTGGTAGCGCGCCTATTCCCGCTATTTTTTTTCGGTCTGGACGTCCTTGTTAGTGTCCCCACCATGCCTCGAAAAGCACGTTAAGCGGTCGGTCCGGGTTGTTATCACATAACATCATCAGATGTTCACATTCGTTAACTCTTGATAGGCAAAATAAGTTCGCCCTTAGGATTGCGGTGTTAAGATGGCAATCGCTCTGTAAAAACTAGTAAACCCGTCATTTTAAAATAAAAGTTATAAGCAGACCCTGGGTAAATATCGGAAATAATGCTACGAAGAAGAATATGTAGTAAGAAAATATGAGGATTTTTTTTTTAAACTTGACGTTTTTAGTATATTAATTTTAAACGGATGTAAAAAAAGTTTGTGTCTAAATTATTTTCTCTTGAATGTTTTGATGAAAAAATGTCATTACAGTAAATCTAAACTCTTGTTGTTATTGTATTTGTTTGTATAAAATACTTTTGTAAAATTTGATTCGCAAAAACCCCATAAACTTAAATTTTACGAAAATGTTAATAATTAATTAATTATCAATAACCTAACTAGAAATACCTGCTTAGGCGTGGTCGGGGCGGCACGGCGATTTGCTATGTGTAGACGAAGATACGTACACAATTGTAGATATTTTTAATAAAATTGCTATTAAGTTATAAAAAAGATAAATTAAAACAACAAAATATGAAGTCTTAGATAGCCTAACAGTAGAAGGGCCGACAACTTTTTATGCGCGAATTGCAAGTTTGATCCTGACCCCCTTGGGCTATTGGCATACCCACTCCTAGTACACGTTTAATTGGAGGGCAAAAGGCATATTAATATTGACCTTAAAAGGCATTGCTAAAATTATTACAATATAATATTAATAATGTTATAAACTTCGGCACAATATTTTGAATTTGTATTTTATTTATTTTGTATTTCTATACAGTACACTTTGCATAACTATATACATATATAAATGAATATCGATGTGTGGAAACAATTATTTCAATAAACAAAATGCAGGTATGTATTAAGAAAAAAAATCGTTTTAACTAGAAGCTAAAAAGGAAGAATAAGCGCCTTCAACTTTCTCATCACTACGGAGCCTAAAACTACTGAAGAGGTCTATTATATTAATCAATTCCTAAAGACTTAAATAGGGAATAAAATTTATCAAATTTCTAATTTTTAGAGTTCCTTATCCAAATGGCAAAAACGGAATTCTTATAATTTCGTCATGTCCCTTCGTCCGTCCGTCAGTAAGTTACAGTCATTTTACTCGGGACTATTCTTTTAGATCAATTTTTATAAAGCACAATATTTATATTAAGGTTACAGAATAGAACGAAAAATGCTAAGTAAAATAAGAAAATAATTTATGTATTTATGACTTTAAATATAACCAATAGGTACTCGATAGAACAACATTAACTTAAACACCACTGAAATACTAAGTATTCGGAATGCCCATTGTACCCTTGACAAGCAAGGCGAACTGTTAAACTTCTGGCGTTATAATTTAAAGTGCAGATTAACACTAGATCTTAGATATGATGTTATATCAGGAACCAACTGAAGTGATTCAATTCTGAGATGAATAAAAGATTATTTTTATTTCTTTTCATAATTGAACATAATGGAATTTACCGTCGCCATAACATATGTTTATAGTAACTACAATATTTAAAAAGTTAATGGTAAGACTAATTTAATTGATATTACAAAAAGCTAAACAATGTGAAATTAAATAGGTTTTGGGTGTGACCACTTTGATGTCCATTTATTAAAGTACATTGTGAACTAACAACGAACCTAGTTACAAAATTATACAATAATTTATTATGTTACTCCATGCCAAAGCATACTTTATACTATATACTTCGTTATCCTTTTAGGATAACGAAGTATATAATATAAAGATTAAATATATTTTAAGATAACGAAGTTTATAGTTCGCTTTTAAAGCTACTACACAATGTGCTCGACAGGTGCACATCTTTCAATAAACTATTAACTGCCTACGAATTGAACTTATCGGTTGATCTGTATTTGTAACGTGTAGTAAACATTTGTTTTTTCCTCTTTATAAATTCTTAAAACCATAAAAGACTTATTATAAAACATTTATACAAATAGTTTTATTTTTATTATAACTAAAAGTAATGAGAACCTAAAGCTATATTAAACAACATAACGTATTTTATACGAAACACTGTTTAACATTTTTTTTTGCCGAAGAGTAACTCCCCACCGAGCTAGTACAACCTTACAAAAATTCTCCCTCGCTTTAAATGAACTTTTATGAGTCTTGATGAGACTTGGCTGTGAGGCAATAGGTCACTACGACGTCGGGTTTATTTATACCTAAGATTATGATCTTCGTGAAAAAGGGGCGAGATTTACTTCCAGCCGAATTGTTATGTTTTTTATCGTATATTTATATTAAATATGCTTGTTTTTAGTACAGGTCGATTTGTTCGTATAAACGTTACATTGATCGAATTGCATTGTTCTCTTTCATATAATAGAGATATAGGTGCGTGTAGAGGCATTATAGGTGCGTAGCGGGCGGAGGTATGCGCGGGCTGCGCACCTACCCGCGGGTCAATTACTGCATAAATCAATACGGATGTCGCCCTATGCGGTGGCTCTTTGTTCCGACCGACTGGAGATACGAGGCTCGTCTCAGTGGTTCCAGCTCTGTCCGGAAAACTCGCTGAGGTATCGCGGGGTCGGATGATTACTTATTAACGTAGGTGGAGGCTGGCTGCCGCGGGCGGGCCGCTCGCAGCTCGTCGCGCGATCGATGCAGTGTCCGCCAATAGCGCGCCGCCGCCCCCTCCCCGCCCTGCCGCCCGCGCCTTGCGCAACCCTCACACCACCCCTCGCGCACCGCACCCCGACTACACACCGCCCTCATAAATCATTGAATCCGCCATAAAACACCCCAATGTTCGTAAAAATGTAAGTCTAATTGGCGGACAAACTCCTCATATCTCCTAGTCCCACTAGATCCAGAGCCTCCGGTATATCAGAACGTCCTTTCGAGATGTAAAACGTTCGATCAAAGGCTACCGACCGATTCTCGGCGCTCGTTTGCCTCGGAGCGGGACTCGTACAGAATAATTGAATTTTCATCATAGAACAAAATGAGAGTTGAAAACTGAAACGGGCGGCATTGTTGGCACAGCGAATTACTTTGCACGTCAATTATTTAGATGCGATATCTGTCTGAAAATTGATATTACAGTAAAAGCATGTTGTTTTTATATTAATGACGGGACTGTTGAATAAGGATAGACAAATAGAATTTAGATAAAAATGATTTTAAAAAGTATTATAATTATATTTTATTTAAATAGTAATTATACAAGTCCTAATTAATGTGCTAATAACAAAAACCAATACGCTACTAGCAAAATTAATAAAAATTATGGTATTATTCTCTTTTGATAAAATACATTATACAAAACAGTTTGATTATGATAACTGCGATTAAGAACATACGTACATAATGATTTGTAAATTATATAATGAAATAAAAGTATGTTGAATGTTGAGTAATACCGAATATTAAAAAACAATTGTTTTTAACATTAATTTTTATCCGTTTTTTTTGTCTTTTTTATTTATGAGAATATGTAATAAAAGAATGTTGTCCCAATTAAATAGTATCATTTTATTTTAGCATATTGTTATTTCGCCAATAAATTTGTGTATAATCAATAATTGCTTGGTATGCACTATGCATTACTTAACGCTTTTATTTCATTATAATAGGAATAAATTTAAAAATGGACTTTATGTAAATGGACAATACAAAGGTAGGCCACGTCTAATTGGACTTCGTCTTAGATTGTATGTGTTTTTGTTTGATATATGTAGTATAAATTCAGGACTGGAAGCCGTGGGCTTGAAGACTTTAACGTCGATGGTCCTGAGCTCGATTTTCGCTCGAGGAAGATATTTGTTTTGACAGACTTTACTATCTTGATGGGGACAGCGTTATGAAACTTAATTATAAGTAGGTTACATCGAGGTAGTTGGAATATTAGATTAATTAAGTTCTCGGGGCCTTGTGTATATCGGAATATTATAAAAAGTTTAGGCTTAAATCAGGTCACGATGAATATCAAATGAAACTATCGAGCAATAAAAAGTATTTTCGTTATTTTGAGCCTAAAAATGTTTTCTATCATTTTTTTAAGGTGTCGTCCTCTCACCTGTATGTGATGTAACTCTTTACTTAATTATACTAATGAAAATTTAAAAAGTAGTCGAAATGAGACTATTTTAATATGTCAACCGAATGAAGAAGAAGTTAAAGTCAAAAATCTGTACGAAATTATAATATTACAAAGAAATATAGTAGGTACCTCTTTCTCGCATAAAGTTGCGAGTTTCTGTTCCAAGCTCTTGAGAGTAAATTGAAATTTCGTTAAAATAAAATCTTTATCTTTGCGATAACTATTATTTCGTTCTAAGTGGAACGATTTGTTGGATTTCAATTTTTATCTCTTTCTTTGCCAGCTTATTATGTGTAGTGTCCGCTAATTAAGTAATATAATCCCAGTGAGGCCGAATTAGTTTTCTATTTTGAAAGCTTAAAATTAGTTAGCAATTGAAACCAAGATTACCACTAGTAATTCTAAATTATTTTTATTAATAGTTATTGTTCATAAAATATTAAGTATATTTTATGTTAATAAAAGAATTGATTTATTATAAGTATTAACTTTTAGTTCTTAAGCTGTATATTGAACAGATTTTAATGAATCTTATTGTAAAATAATTGTTGTTTCTTCAGAGACTTGTAATGCACTATATAAATGGACGCAAATAAGCAATACCATGTCATCCCACAAAATTGAAAAAAAAAAAAACAGTTATAAATGCAGAAGTGTTGGTAAATGGCTGAAGAACATTTTTCTTTAATATTTGTAGGGTTTTAAGCTTTCAAACTTCTAAAAAGCCATTTTTAACCAAGCAATTTATGTATTATGTTAAACGTTTTGGGTTATATTATATACGAAATATGCAGTTTGTAGTAAAATAACTTACATAAATCAGAAATTGCAAAAAACTTGACGAATACTTAAAACAAAATCATATAAAGCAAGTTGTTCAAAATTTTCAAACGCGTTTTTCTCGAAATGACATTCGTGTGGGTTGACATGGTATTGCTTATTTGCGTCCAAATATTCGTTTTAAAAAACCTTCTAGCACACATATAGTCCGTTTAATAGTTCAATGTTTTTCTCATCAATTATAAAAAATAAAAGTATATTTGTATATTTTTTTTAGCCACCACAGCGAGGGTACGGCGGTCCGCCGTACGGCGCTGGCGCTCCCGGCGGTCCCCAGCAGCCGCCGGGCGCATACGGCCCGCCTGGCTCGTATCCGCCTCGGTACCCGCCGCCACCGGGACCGCCTGGCGCACCCAACTCGAGACCACCGTTTTCTCCGCACCAGGTATTGCCAACAATCACAATGATTTAGTACTAACTACGACTACGCCAGAGTAGGATCTATTACTATATTTGTCTTGCCTCAGGATTTGTCATCCTATTGGGTATAACGTGACGTTAGAAAATCATATGGCTATTTACAGGCGAGTGGAATTTATGAATGGTTTAAGAATTATCGTTTGATGATTGAAGGGGGACCCTTTGCTACAATTATTTATCTAAAATGTACTTGAGTAGATCCTCCTTTTTAAAGCGTCAAACAATGCCTTTGTAAGAAGGAGCGTTTCGAACAATATCTGTTTGAAAAAGTGATTTATAGATAGACAATGTAAGATTAAAAAACACTCACTTTTGCATCTATAAAAGGTTGTGAAGAGAATTGTCTGAATACAAAATATATTATAATAAATTAATATATTAATCTAAGAAATAGTATAATCCGATACTAGTATCTGCCCGCGGCTTTGCCTCCAAAAATGTAAATTTGTTATGAGGCATCTTTATTGTAATAAATCTAAATGGTTCTCGATACAAGCTATCATCCCCTAATTCACCCTCTTATAGTTTTTTTTTTTTTTTTATGTTAGAAGTTGGCAAACAAGCATACGGCCCACCTGATGGTAAGTGGCTGCCGCAGCCTATGAGCGCTTGCAGCACCATTAGTAGGTGCCACTCACGCGTTGCCAACCTCGAGATATTAGTTCTTAAATCTCGTTCGCCCAGTAATTTCACTAGCGTACAGTGCCCTTCAAACCGGAACACAGTGCCTAAGCACTACTATTTGGCGGCAGAATATTGGACACTGCGGTGGTACCTACCTAGCCGGCCTCTTGCAAAAAAAAGACCTACCACCATTGTGACTGATTGCACTGGTGGAATAATCTCTGTTGTGGCAGAGGTTATCCCAACAGCGGGCGGTGGGGTCGTCACATCCCGACGCCTGTAGTTCGTTTATTATTTATCCCACGGGATCATAACATTTTCCGGGTTAAAAAGTATTGTGTTAATCCAGGTAACAATAAATATCTTTGCCAAATTTCAACCAAATATGTTTACCAGGTTTAGCGCGATTGAGTAACAAACATAAAAACATACAAACTTTCGCATTTATTGTATTAATAAGATTGTTACCAGATATGTTTACAATTAAGCTATATTTTATGTAAATTTATAAAAACGGAAATATCAATGAATCTTTATACAATAATGATGGCAGACAAGCAATGTAGTATAATAGTATACATAATATTAATCTTCCATTAATAAAACTTTATTATAAGTCTTGATATAATAATATAATACATACGTAATGAGGTCAATGCCCTATCAGGAAACGCATTAAGATTTCCGTTATCATTATCTATAAAACTATTTTAATCTGTATATTAAACTGATTTTATTAATTACGCGCTTAGTATAATTTATAGACTTAATATACTAGCGTCTGCCCGTGGCTTCGCTCGCGTGTACATTTTGTATTGAGGCACCTTTATTGCAATACAATAAATTGGTTCCTGATACAAAATTTCGACCTCTATTTCCCCTCTTCACGTTTTTTTGCAACAAAATTTTGCCTACCTTCTTGTCAAATGAATTGTCTATTGTCATCTATTTCTATACAACAAATCATCAAATTTATTATTAATATTTGTTTGGATTCAATAAGACCTAACAGAAGAATATATCGAAATTCAGAACTTGTAGTTCGTTTTTTGGCTTAACATTTTTCGGAGATAAAATTATCCTATGTGCTAACTCAGGTAAGAATCTATATATGTGCCAAATTTTATCCAAATCTGTTCTGCCCTCTTTGCGTGATTTAGTACCAAACATACAAACTTTCACATTTATTATAGTAGTACACAAATAAGGTATCGAAAGAAAATAAAACTGTTGAAATTTTTAAGTTTTAAAACTTAGATAAACAACGTTTTTTTTTAGCTATAGTAATATAAACTTCCAAAAATGTAATAGTGATGAAAAGATGAATGACGAAAATTAACCCAAATGTTGTTTAAGACATTCATGGCAAATAAATAAAAAAGTCTATTTAAAGATCGCTTATAATACTCATCTGAGACGTCGTATTACACGATTCATATTCAAGTCCGAAACTAGAGAGCCTCGAACGTTTCTCAGAAACGTTGAGCCGGCGGCGCGGCGGCGTCGCAGCCTCTTCCACTCACGTGAACATAAACGCTCTATCATACTAGAACACGCTTCGGGGCAACGACGCCCTAAAACCAATGACCATAAGTACTACTTTAGCATGAACCCGTCTAGCTCGAATGACGTAAGCCGCTCTGCGAGCTAGCTGACGTAAGCTTGTTGTGCAACGAAGCCCGAGGTACGTTTTGAAGCAGGGCTATTGGAGCGAACTCGTCTAGAAATCGTTGTTAAGAAACATACCGACAATGCACAAGGTCGTTTTGAAACCATAGCTCGCGGGCAAGTAACTAAAAGTTCCAACGGCTTTACCTTAATACCATAGTATCATTGCTCGTACCTATATTTTGCGTTGCCGACCTTCCGCTCTTTAGCGTGAAACGTACAATTTTTGTGGTTTTGTCGGTAGCTAAGTTTAGTTCAACTAGTAACGGCTGGAAAATTTTATTGCAAATCTATTCAAATGCCACTGGAAACTATTCGACTTTGAAATAATAATGAATTCTGAATATTCAGATTTTTTTTTTAATTTATTGCCAAAAATTACAAGTAAAAGTTGTGTTATTTTAGAGGCCTACTTTATAGTGCCTAAGAAATAATTCTTCTTCCTAGCATTCCTCCCTGGATAAATCCAGGCTCTGCTTATCCGTATTTGACAGGTTACAGTTACAGCTAGTTTTTACAAAGAACGATTGCTAACTGATCTCCGCAACCCTAAGGGTGAAACATCATCAATGGATAAGAGCAAATTACATATCGAGAGGTAACGATTATAATCAAATGTTATGATAACAACCGGGAGGTAACCAAAGCTTAACGTGCATTCCGAGGCACGGTGGGCAGACCTATCATGGACCCACAAGAACGATTATGATAAGAAAATAACATGCATACAGTGAGCGCTAAGAATTTGGCTCTAATACTTTTAGGAATTAATTTTAGTAATCTCAGTGATACCCAGTCTGATATCACGAATATATACTCGTAGTACAACTACAGAAGTATATCATATCGAACGAAAACAGGATTGTCGAAAACGAATAACAAATACGCAAAAGTCGAAGACATAGCGTAACATAAACATATGTTTATAACTTGAAGGATATTTTTGTCTGCTAAAAACATATAAACATTGTTTTGCATCAAGTTTTTATTATATGACAAATCTTCTGTGGGTATGATTAAATAAATTTTGTAGAAGAGATAGATATTCTCAGAATTTTAAAGTCTTAAAAAAATCTTAATGTAATATTCAACTGAATCATGTGTTTATTTCTTAGCTGCACTCTGTAACCAGCCATCCGATTTTGAAGTATTTTTTAATTTATTGGTATTTAAAAGCAATACCTTAGAAAAATCATAGCTCTCATTTTTTTCTGATTGTTTGTTGCTGTTGGTCTTACTGGCCTTGACAGTGTTACCGGGCGGGAACTCTAATTTACCTACAGTATATTCGTGTTTATATTACAAGTAACATAGCGAGAAGTGACTAGGCTACAGTATATATTTTTTGCCAGGTTGTTTGTATATCATTTAAATCACGATAATATTATTCTTTTCGAGACCGTCGAGTGAGATTATTATTACAAGCACAGATAAATATAAATGCAAAAACAACATTAGACATATGCCCGTGATTTTTTTAACCGGTTGTATAAAACCGCTGACGCATTTGTTGTTTTCTTAATTATTTCACTTCCAACTAGATATTTCGTAATATATAATTATCTGAATCATAAGTAGATCTTAATGTATCTAGATAAAAATAACATTGTACATGCAAGAACAGGATAAAAGTAATTTGAGATACTTTTTATAAGCTAGTAGCGTTTGTTCGCTTATTCGCCCGTATGATAGTAGGAATTATTTAACTTGATAAAACATTTCCATTCTCTTTCAATACATTATTGGATTGAAACACCCATACACAAGTAAGTATTCTAAAAATGGTCAGGCTTTCTTTATTTTTTGGCTGTCGCATGGGAGGAGGAGTTTTCTACGATACTCTAGTGATATTTACTCCAAACTTCAAATTACCGGTTTCAGCTTTGCATTCTCTGTCAATTATTCATTCAGTCACGCCAGACTCACACGCATACAATAATAACATATTTTTCTTACGTGTTTTATGTGTATAAGCCATCATAAGACAAATGTAGTAGGTAGCATCTAGCTTATTTTTACGTTTAAATTTTTCAAATTACACATTTTCGGCCCGTAGTAAATAGAATGTAAGATTTATTGCATCCGCTAAAAATAAAATTTAATTGCTAATTACCATA
Source organism: Hestina assimilis (assembly GCA_023373885.1). Classification (NCBI taxonomy): domain Eukaryota; kingdom Metazoa; phylum Arthropoda; class Insecta; order Lepidoptera; family Nymphalidae; genus Hestina; species Hestina assimilis. Next base: position 4,402,819 of record CM041760.1, on the reverse strand, counting down.
TGAGTAATGTATGTAGTTAATAATAGTTAGATGATGGTGTGGGAAGGGAGGTGTTGTTTTTCAAATATCTCTATTATTTTTTGGAATGTAATAGGTTTGATTGACAAAGTGTTATTTATTAAAAAGTTAAATAACTGATTGCGGTTAGGATGGCAGCTAGTTGGGTATAATAATAAATAACTATACAATAATTCTTATAGTCTTTAAGTTATAACCCGTGTCGCAATCAGGGCAGAAGACATGCCGAACAAATTGAACCCGTTGCCTTTGGTGTTTAAGGCAGTGTGACTACCACTGCGCCACAAGTCGTCAAAAGTTAAAACCTATTAGGTCGACTATTCCTGTTTATATTATTATGGAATTTGAGTAGATTTTATTTAGGCACCGGAGTCTCTTTAACAATATGTTTCACAATGAGATAGACATAAACGTAGTATTTTTGATAGTGTTTTGGCAAAGCAGTTATAATATATATAGAATAAGTTTTCTAGTAATATCAGAGACATCTCCGTCCATTGCCTAGAGCGAGTAGAAGTATATGAGTATGAGGGTTGAATAGGAAAAGGAGGGAGTAACCTGGATAAGGTTTGGGTTAACAAGACTGACAAACAGATTGTTGTATATGTTCGAGAAATATTTGTCAAATTTCAAACTATTGTTTTTGAGTTGTGCTGCAGTCAACATATCAATCTATCTACGTACTCTTTTAGGGACATAAAGTATGAAGAAAACAATCTCAATTAAACATTTATCTCAGTTTAGGATGTAGACCAGATTTTATGCGTAATAGAGCGTTGCTGTTTTAGCAAATGGCATCAATGGACCGAATCGACTATTACACTTACACATAATATCGACTTCATATAACGCTTGATAATAAGGAAGTTCGTATGATGTTATATATAAACTACAGGATATAAAATTACTTAAAAGAAAAAGAGAAAATTGATGACATATTCCTCTTGAAGTCTCTTATAAATATGGTAGAACTCCAAGCATTCCATAGGTTTAGCTTCGTTACAATCTTGATTATGTGTGTAAAGATATTTGATATTTGATATTTGACACCGTTGTGGCGTTGTGGGTAGCGAGTCTGCCTTTAGTCTCGACGGTTGCGGGTTCGATTCCCGCTCGGGCAGATGTTTGTTAAAATTTCTGTCTCGGTCTGGGCGTTTGTCCGCGTGGGTCTCCCACCGTGCCTCGGAGAGCACGTTAAGTTGTCGGTCCCGGTTATTATCAATAACATCTGATAATAATCGTTAACTCTTGATAAGTAAATTGCTCTTATCCAATGAGTTACTGGTTCGCCCTTAGGGTTGCGGAGGTCAGATGGCAATCGCTCCGTGTAAAAACTAGCAACCTGTCAAATCCGGATAAGAGTAATAAGCAGACCCTGGGTACATAAAAAATACCGGGAATAATGCTAGGATGAAGAAGACAATCTTGATTATGTATTAGTACGAAAATATTGATGTGTGATTATTGTAAAATGTTACTTTTGTAGTGTGTGTTGGTTCACCTCCATTAGCTGGAATATTTTTGTCTCGATTGTTCTTAATGCACCTGATTGCGTATGTATGAGGTAGTTGTGAGTATCTCGAGTGTAGGTATCGCGGGCTGGGGATCCGGGCCGCATCCGAGTGCAATGAATGCGACGACGGTTTCAAGGGCGCGCCTCAGGTGATGACGTACGATACGCGCACCCCACAGCCGCCCACCGCACCCGCGGGTGTTCCGGCACCCACCTAATAATGCACGTCTGCGCCCTGTCTGCCGCGTCCGAACCCGTTGCAACCTTGAGTGCTCTCTGGGACAACCCCCTCATACCCTGTACCCTTAAAAAGCACGAAAGTCTCTCACCCCCCGAGTAACGCACCAAACCCCTGTAGCTAAGCAAGAAGAGTTGACAAACTCAAAAGAATCAACGTACTGGTTACAAAACGAATTTATTGCAAGACTATAAAATCTCTTTACATTGTGCGGTTATCGTTATTTCTACAAGTTAACATCACACCAATTACTGAAAAACAAAGTTAATAACCTTCTTATCATAATAATAATAGCGTTGAATAGGTGGGGTGGCGGCCCCGTCAGCTGAGTGAAAATGAAAGTAAACAGAACTCGGTCAAAGGGTTTGTACTCACCTACCCGCAATATTTATGTGGGTACGGGGGAGGCTACCCACACCCGATCCAGTCACCCTCCTTTGATGGATTGGTAGGCGACCGGCGCGGATGGTTCGACTGAAACACAACCAAACTACAAGCCGTCGGTCCCGATTTCCCGTTACCGCGTAACGAAACTTTTACCTCCGAATTATTATTCAGTGAAAGTTCTAGGGATTCTTTGTGCTTTGTTTTGGCCACAGGCACCCACCACCCCGCCCGCCCATTCCGTTGGAGCTATTCCGGTGACACGATTAAATAGCACTCGCAACGGTTCAATCTGTATATCACATGTTATTGCCTCTATAAGAGGACGATATCCACAAAATGATATAAACTGTTTTGTTTAATTATCGTAAAGGGTGTGGTTTTGTTTATCGGTAGTTATGATCGAATTTTTGTTTTATAGTAAATAAACATTCTCAACAGAGGATTAGAATTAAGACACACACAATGACAAGGACAAACACCCAGATCAGAAAACATGCCTGTATGATCTATACAACTAAGCTCTGAGCGGGTATCGAATCCGTGACCTGTGACAGGCCGGTAAGCTACCGCTGCGCAACAACGTCGTTGTCAATTCTCAATATTGTAATGAATAGGCTTCAATTTTAGTGACGAATGAAGCTCCGAATATCCAATTACATAGAGAAGGCCCCGCAGGCGGCCCTTCGTTTGAGTCTAACACTCTATCCTCAATAAGCTGATTAAAGCATTGCTTACGAATCAGTTTTCAATATCTCATAATAAGTTGATGACGATACTCTTACTTTCAAGTTAAAAATTTGATTGTTAAAATATCTTTAAAAGTCTTAAGGCTACAATTATCGAATAATTTAAAAATACTTCAGTCATTCTTTAAATACTTGAAAGCCCTTTTGATTGCGTTATTTAAACGAAAGATTGTCTCAATTCGTCTGTCTTATATTTGATTGTTGTTTCTTTATGAAGTTATATCATCCGGCATTTCCAGCCCACTTTGTTGATTCCATTTTGTTTCCTTTATTTCTAAAAGATTGGTCAGAAAGTAGTTTCTTTTTCTTTGTGTTACTAAGTTAGCAAGCAAGCATACGGCACACCTGATGGTATTCATTTGCCGTAGCCTATGAGCGCTGGCAACACCATTTGTAGATGTCACTCAAGTGTTGCCAACGCCGACATATTGGTTCCTCAATTTCACTAGCGTACAGTGCCCTTCAAACCGGAACACAGTAATGCCTAAGACACTACTGCTTGGCGGTAGAATAATTGACACTGCGGTGTGGTACCTACCTAGCTTTATTGTTCCACCAGTGCAAACAGTCACACTGGTGGTAGGTGTTTTGTTACAAGAGGTCAGCTTATGCATTACTGTGCAACAGCAGACGATGGGCTTGTCACGTCCCGACGCCTTTAAAGTAGTAGTTTATATAGTGTCATTATATTAGTACCAATATACCGTTGAATTCTGTTATATATTTTTTTAAACATATTACAATTGTAAATATTATGTAGCGAAAATTCGATAACAATGAAACAACGACAACTGTCACGTATCCGGCAACATCCGGTTTTATTTATAAATAAACATTATCACGTAAATGGGCTATCTATTAATTTATTAATAAACTCGACGATATTATAGGTATTATATATTGTTCTGCTCATTATATACAATTACGTAACATTGAGGTCACGAACTCATAACGTTTCGTAATCAATTATCGTCGTGGAATAAGGGAAAATACAAAAAGTTATTGACTCATCTCGTCCTTGACTTTGACTTGTTAATATTGAGGTGACGTTATCTACTATTTTAATCTTAAGTTTGATGTTTGCGTTTATATTTAAGGATTCTCTATATTCAATATGTTTTAAGTTTGCTCTTATATTTGGGGTCCGTTAAACTTTGCGGTTTTAAACGATAGCTATTCCTCTCTTATACTCATCGAGTATCTATCCTCTTATCCTAGATAACGCATAGTAACTGATGTTTGGCAGAGTACTATCCTTCGTCGAGGGCACCTGAAACACACGCGCACTCACACACACACACGCGCGCGCGCGCACTTCCGCGCAAACACAAGCACTAATACCCAGGCCGTAGTAGGTGCCTGTATGGTCAAAACAAAAATCTGCTGCGAGCGGGAAGTAAGCCCGTGATCAATGACGCTTAGGACATGTTTTTTATGTCATTACGGTTGGAAACAAGCCTAGAGTCCGTCTGAAGGTAAGCAGTCATTGCAATCTATGAACGCTTGCGATATTCTGAGTAAGTATCAAATGTGCTTTCCCAACCAAAGAGGAAGGAGAGAAAGAATGAGAAAGAAAAAAGGAAGAGAACAGAGGCGGTGACATTGGGTGTCCGGTGTTCTAAATCATTCACGAAACGCAACAGTATTAATGCTGTTACTTTACGCTGAATTTTTGTTAGATGGTAGTATTTCACCGTTCGAGCCAGTCCATTTGTGCTAGGAAGCGCATGGCTCTTCTACTAATAAATTGTGCTACCGCTGCGACAGAATTGTCGTCGTACCCATACCTGAATATAATTATGACCCTTCGTATCGTGATCGTAAAATGTATATCAGTTAAATATAGGTCGGTACATAAATGCGATTGTACGCCGTGTTTACATCCTAGAAACGTGACGCAGAAAGTAATCGCCGAGTGAAAGCATCTAGCGATTAATGCAATAAGTCTGCGAAAACTGTGTCGAGGACGTCTCGGCGCTGTAATAAATCTGTAATGAATGAACCGGCTTCAGTTATTATGTCTTCACGGATAAATACAGATGTTATTCTCGTAATCCATGACGGGTATAAATGGTATATGTTTTTTATGACTTTTGTAAGGTGACTTGTTTGTTATTTGATATTAATTTTTTTATACGTATTAACGTGTGATCAAGGACTTAGATAACGAATAAATAAATAATAAAATTGATAGATATCTCAAAGTATCAGGACTAAGTATCAGCGACCTCTTTTTTTAGTTTAGTGTTGTCTTAAATATAATTCGTCTACTAATTATATGTGATTTCTAATCTGCTATCTGCTCTGTTGTCGGATCACTTAAATGATATGTTTAGAAGAGTTGGAGCTTGAAGATTTGTATTAATAATGCCGACGACGGGTTCATCAATTTTATATATTCAAAATAAATGTAATAAAATCGGAAAACGCGTAAAGTAGCCGACGGATTGTCTTGAATGCTGACACGACGTTGCATTTTTGCCCATGAGTGTTTATAAATACTTTGTATTCGAATATCTCAGGGAAACTAAATGTGATTTATATCAGATTAATCATATTATATATTGTTAATTATGTTTAGCTTCATTGTAATAATCTGACACCCATTATCGTAGCGACATTAAAGGTAATAAGTCTAATCATAAGCTTTTAAACATAAAAGCTACATAGAAATACGCTAAGCCGTTAGGAAGGTTAACTCAAACAAACAAATGCTTCAATTTATTATCCGTGTATAGAAATATAATTGGCATATCAATGCCGGTTAAGTCCTTGAAAACGATCGCTCGTTACGAAACAATACATCTCGAATAGTTCCGTAGTCAATGAGGTTAACGGTATAAGCTATTTATATCACGTGGCTAGATGCATAGATGCTGTAATGCACTTATTCGCAAGTAAACCCCGCATAATGGATGCACGGTCAAGGTCTGTGCGCCACGTGCCCGATTGTTTCGCACAGTGCATTGTTTAGTTGTGAGATTGACGATCGAATTGATAAAATAACCTATCGGTGGATAGGATCTCTTTTGATGTTTTTGTTTAATGTTTTTGATGAAACGGTTAGTTGAAAGTTTGTAGTCTTGTTGTTGTATATTTAATTCAAAACCATAAAACTATTCGCTTCGCTTCCATGCGAATGTCTTAAATGACCGTTTTTATGACCACTGGTAGTTAATCTGCCTTAACGCGGTGGTCGTCGACTCAATTTCCGTTCCGAGGTAGATGTTTGTATTGACCATTCAAACATGTATGTCTCGGTGGTTGTGTCGTTTCCTAAACCCCCAACACAGGTTGTTACAAACAAAGTGGATACAGTTTAAAGAGTTAAAAAAAATGTACTATTTTACTTAATTTTTGAACTTTTAATTTGATTTATAGGAACTAGGAACTTAGGTACTTAGGAAATTTTATAAATTCATTATGTCAATATACTAAGATCCTGTTATAGTTCTACTTTTTTATCATATGCAAATTATTATTTTTTTACAAAGAGCAACACCAGAAAAAGATCTTAAAAATTGCACCTGCCAAAACATGTTTGGACAATTCTTAAAGTTTATTGATTTTTATCAATACCTACATTTATCTGCCTCACAAAAAATTGCGTATACTACCTTCCGTCTATGGTTTTACCGTTTTTTAAGTATTAATCATTATTAAACTTGAAACAGTTATTCCACTACTTATACGTTATTTACTCTTAAACGTATGTACTCTTTTTTTGTAAAAACTAGTGTACATTCACTTCTATTATAGCCGTAACATATAATTATAATAAAAAAGAGTATGTATAATAACGTCATAAAGCCAATATTATGATTGACGAAGTGATATTTAAGACATTAACATGTTAAAATAAGAATGTAAAAAGATTAAATGAGAAACGGTTTTTATATTTCCTTCTCTCGTAAATCTGATGAATTATTATAAGTAAATGAGACGAACGAATAGCGTATAAATAAAATTGAAGTCACGGCCAAGGACTTGCCTTTCCGGTGACTTCACATAGCGCTTTTCTGAAGTTAATATCATAGGTCAATACTCTAAGACTACCTACATGATTTATGTTTTACTCACATTAATTAAAAGAAATAATCTTATGTACTGTTTGTTTTTCGACATATTTTATTAGAAAAATACAAAAAAATGTTTCATATCGGATTATGTATAAGCCAAGGGCAATCTAATCTTGTACAAGTTCATTTTTTTGTTTTATTATATGCGCAGCTATACTAAACTAAACTATAACGGTCTTATTACAAAATAAACCTTAAACCCGAAATTAAACTAGGACTAATTAGTCCAGACTTAAGTCATGACATTTGTTAGTACTAAGGTTTAAATAAGACTATTACAAAACTGAAATAGACCAAAGACTTGCTAAACCATGAAATAGAACTTATTTTAATTATCATTCATTCTTTTTGTAAGTAGGTATCATTCGCCATTTGCATTCTATGAAGTTCTTATTCCTACAAAATTTGTTTAAATTTGAATTATAAACGATTCAAATGATTTACTTTATTAATATAATAATATTTTGATATTTATTTAGGTATTATGATTATTTTTGCTACTTATGCATGACACATTAATTGAGACATTGATATTAGTAATAAAAGGTAATGATAGTCAAAAGGAAAAGATAAAGGATTTGCTAGGAAGAAAAAAGTATAGGTATAGTATATTGTTTTATTTGCATAAAATCTAACCTGCTTTGCTAACGTGCTTTATATTCTTAGATTCTTAAATTCTTTCTTTTAGTTATAAATTATTAATAAATGCAACCAATTAATTGCTCAGTTAGTTTAAATTATATTATTATATAAAATAAAATGAATAAAACCTCTACGAATATTATAAAAATACAAGTATGATATAAATTGGAAATTAAATTTCCACACTTAAAGATCTGAACATTGTCGAAGTCCATTTATCAAGCATATCTGAGACAATTCAATTTCAATTCTTAAAATCACAAATTTATTTATATTAATATAGTAACAATAAAGACATTTAACAAATATTTTACAATTAAGATATTTAGAATTTATAGCACAGAGGGCATACAGGTGCGTTGGCGACCTTTAATGAAAGAATAGGCTCTTCTCTTGAAGGGTCCCAGGTCGTATCACTCTTATTAAAATAATGTCCACATGATAGCAAGAATGCCCGCAGCATTTATCCACCCAATCGCAATCCCAAAACCAATTCTTTGCACTTTTTCACAACAGAGAACTAGCACTCCGGTACGACTTATCTAGGAGATGAGGCCTAACGTTTTAAAAAAAGCGCTTATGACAAATACTCCATGAACTCTACCTATTAGAAATAGCTCAAAACTATAATTTGCTATAATTTAATAAACAAATATATTGAATAAATACGTATACTTTAGTTTATAACACAAATGTGAATCAGAAAAACGAGGAATGTCAGTGTCAATGCTGTCAATTTATTACATATATTTTTAAACATCTGCTAAACCAAAGTTAAACTAGGGTGCTGTTGGGACTAAATTTTAGACTTTAGATAATACCGTACTAAGCGCTAAACCTTATTTTGTAATACGGAAAACGTTAAACTTAGGTTTAAACTCAGGACTAAAATTAAACCATCTTTTGTAATAAGGCCGCTTTTGTCTATTTCAATATGTATGTGATGACAACCAGACCTCCGTGACCTTATCTATTCACAAAAAATGATTGTATTATATTCTTGTCAGGGTTATGAGCGTGGGGGCTCACCACAGCCGCCCACTCACCCACCAGGAGCGCCCAGCCCGGGCACAGCACAGAGTGCGGGAGGCCTCTCGCCGACCCAGGACTCGCAGCACCCGCCACACTTGCCGCCCGGTTCGCAACCACCACACCAGGTAAGGATTTCTGGGCTCAATAATTACATAGAGTTGTTTGAGTTTCGAGTTGGTAGGCAATCTTAGTGAGATGAGAACGCAAGGTTTTAAAAATATAATATTGTGTTCGAGTCTTATACAAGAACAAAATTATAAAATATTCAAATGTTTGAAGTCGTTAAAATTATATAAAATTGTAAGATATTCAAACGCAATAGTACAAGACATGAAAAGCGTTAATTATTTTTTCAACATTCAATTTATATGTGTATAACTGATATTAAGAATGGTGCATTTCGTTAGTGTGATTTTTTCTTTACTTCGACATGATAAAAAAATGTTTATATTATTATGTTGTAAAAAGAAAAGAAAATAACCCCTTATCTGAATTAACTCAACCGTCGTGTCGTTTCCAAATAATGATAATACGACATATGTTTATGTATACGGGTCGCAGTTCCGTCGGAACTGGAATATATACAAATATTATTTCGTGTTTTGATCTATTGGGACCAACAGCCTCTGTCAAAACACTTTCGATTGAATTCCAAAGTTTCGACGCATATCATGAACGGCTTACATTAATAGATTTGCCTTTTTGAATCTGTTGTTCAATATCTGAATGAATCTATTTTAAGCCTTACAGATTACCGATCGGCGTTTTGAAATGATTTGTAATGTAGACCCTTAAATAAATATAACATTTTTATTAAAATGATTGCACAAACATTAAAAAACATGGTTTCAAAACATAGTCTCCATATTGGCAACTAAGTTTTCAAATAGAACTTATTCAATTTTAAAAGAATCCTAGCAAGTTTGATCATAAGATTTTTTGAATATGTTTATATGTAATAAGAGTTGCTCATTAGTAACTTTATGAAGTTTAACGTAACGTAAAAAAAACTTTGAGAAGGTACATTTGTGACAGATTTAGCTTAAGAAATACATGTTTTGCTGTAACTTAATATTATATTTATATTTATAAATACTTTTCGGTAATAAACGCATAAAAATTACCTTTATCGGTGCTTGACCTTTCGGTTAGGTTGCACTGACCGTGGTCACAAGCAGACTGCTTCAAGACAAGCGGTCAGTTCACTATTCATATTAACAACTTCGTCCAAATATGAATTAAAAAGTTGAAAACTATTAAAAATAATTAAAAAAACATCATAAAGACAATTATCGACTCTTAATAAATATCAATTTAAACAAAAATACATTTCAATACCTAGATCTAACTTAAAAAATCCTATCTAGAGATAAAAGTTATTTGTCAAACTTCAAGTTTGATATATATCCCATTTCATAGAATTTTTTGATTCACTGTGTCCGTTAATGAACTGTACCTCACGAAAGTGAAACAGGCCCTTATTAATGCATATACATATATTACGTATATGGATTATCGCGCTCTATTTGACTAGCGTAACAGCTTACTAGTTAGCTAAACGTAGATGAGTCATGAGGTATTAGGTCGATTAATATTAATAACTCATTATATAAAATAGTTTCTCATTATAAAGAAAACGAAAATGTGACTGTTTCGCTTGAAGAACACAAGACAATCACACAGACAAATTCTTTTTTTTTTTTTTTTCTCTTTATTTTAGGAGTTTTAGCCCAACAGGACTATGTCACTCCATACAAACAACACACAAAATACAACTTAAAAAAATATTAACACAAAAAAATTACAAATCAAAAAAAGGGTTGTCTTAACAAAACACATTAACTACTACGTCTTTGCATACCCCTTCTGACCACTTTATATAGTATTTTAGCAGCTTCAGAAAGAGAGTATGCGACAAATTCTTACATTTTCTACCTATCAGCTTTACTTTCCTTTGATGTAAGATTTTCAAAATCAATATCACTATTTCATGATATCTACATAAAAACAAAAACAATCTTTTTCTTTTCTATATAATATAAATTAAGATAAATGTATTAACTATTTAAAAGTTATCAAAATCCGTATTTCCGACATATTTATTTATCAATTCCAGTTGTATTTCGTTTTAAAATTATTAAGAAAATATTGCCGTCAAAAACAGCGTAGTTGATGATAAGGCCACATTTATCGCTTCGTATCATGTGCGATAACGATAAAATTCGTCTTGCCACAGCCGTACGTATTATTCCTTTTATACGTTGTAAAAAATTACATGTTGTGTATCGTCTTATATTGATTTTACGTAAATAATCGAAAATATAGATAGTCTTATATCCGTAATCTATATATATATAAATAAAATGCTTTGTCCTGAATGGCTGACGCATCGTAGAGACTAGAAACTTGGAGAGTGTGTTCTATATATGACTAAACTAACTATAAACTTTGTAATCCGAGCTTTAGTCTGCGTAAAGTCAGTAATTCTTTTAAGGGGCTAGGTATTCGCATTTTTAACAAAATTCCAGATTGCTTATTGCTTACTGCCAGTAAACAAGTTTCAAATCTATATAAAAAATAAACTTATAAATAAAGGATATTTTTTTAATTTTATAACAAATAATACAATTGTAAACAACATATATTTGAAAATAATAACTATCAAGTTTCTTGTCGGTTCTTCTCGACAGAATCAACCTTCCGAACCGTCGGTAGCGTTTAACGATTACTACTTTTAGCGTTTAACTATTAATGCGTTTTACTAGTAGTACTTTTTAAAAGTCTACTTAAATAAAAATAATTTTGATTTTGATTGATATTATAAGTATTAAGAGTTTGTTTGTCTCAAGAATTATTGAACATGAAAATCGTTCTTAGGTATATATTAGGTAATAATTTCGTTCTTAGGTAATAACTTCTTGGAGTAGAGTAGTAATCATAAATGTGAATTAGTTCGGAAAACTAGTAGGCAAACATGCAAAACGACACGAGTGCGTGCTAAAATAAAAATTTACGTGAGTATGACCGCGGGCAGAAAGTAGTTTATTTTAAATTTAATATGTAATAAATTCTTTACGTATTTCTGCCCTTATCGAGGTGATTGTCTTGAAAGAGTTTTATAATGAAGATATATTAAATATGATTTCATTTATAATATTAAATGAAATTAAATCTATATCTGCAGAGGACTTAACTAAGTCCTCTGAAGTCTTACTATTTCTCACGAACTTTCCGTCGTCTCAGGACTGTTTCTATAAAGCTGAGTGAACGACCGCTTACATTCAGTTGAGCCAATAATATCGCTATTCTCCCAGATTTTATTACTTTAATAATATTTTATATGGTTTGTTTACATCTATTTACTATCGCTTCAATTTATTAAGTAAATATATATTTCACTACTACGTTTTTATATTGATGTGACTACTATTAAAATATTAATGTTTTCGATAGGACCGCCTCGATCGAGAAACTCATTTACAATTACGGGATACTTATGCAAAGTGTACTTATTTCTATGATCTTCAGCGTCGGACGATCAAAGTACTAAATCTTCATCTTCCTTTCTTATTATTCTCTTGTTCTTCTCCGTCGCCTACTCTCTTGTTGCATCTCTTGCTTGTCCATCTTTCCATAAATCTGATTTGAGACTGTAATCTAAGGTACATCTTAGATTACAAGACAACATAGAGTGCTATGATATTTTACTATCAGGTGGGTCATAACTTTAAAAGCCACCTGTAAAATAAAAAAAAACTTATATATACTGTTTATTCAAAGTAACACCTGTCAGAACTTTTTCATAAACAACAACAACTTGATATAAAATACTTATATAGATAAAGTCTGTATGTATTTGTTCAAGCGCTTATTTTATGTGGACGATAAAAATACCAAGGATCATAGAAATATTCGACGAACGAGTTTGCAGTTAATTTTAAAATACTAAAATTTCCGCCTTGATGAAACATTATCGTGCGATAACGACCCCCAGCGCGGTGTTATTTTATATGGAAATCTGTAACGTTAACGAAATTGCACCCCTCTATGGATAGTAGGAGTAATCCACGGAACTCGACCGTCGAGCTCCGGCTATGAACTTTACTGTTATCGCAGCCATTAAATTGCTGCCAAATGTAGGCAATTTTTAAAAATTACCTCCCCAACAATAACTATTTCAATAAACAGTCTATGGTCATGCTCATCCTAATGGATAACTTTTACTTTCGCGAAGTTTTCACAGCTCTTTTATTTTCCTTTCGTCAGACTCGGCATTTTAGCGTCGCTTTAAAAGCCTTTGATGCCGTTTATTTTTATACGATGTAACGTTATTTTTTACATCAAAAATTAAATTAGTCAAAGAATAATTGATATTTTATATATTTACATGTGATTTAAGGTTTAGTTTTTAATGCAACATTATGCACCTTTCTCTGCGTTTTGTTTGAATATAACTTGCACAAATTTCGTTTTTAATACACGATATATTAGATTTTGAAATGTGATCTCACGAAAATAAGGACTCATTTCTTGTCATACAATATTACACTTCGTCTCCGCTACATGCGACGTAATGACGTATAGGCTACCTTTATACCGTATAAAACTTTTTTTTTCTACAAATACTAATAATATATTTCTAAAATAAGCTTATTATAACATTTTATAAACAAACTCTCAAAATTGACGACCATGTGCCGCAGTGGTTGTGAACATGCCTTAAGCGCCACAGGTTATGGGCTCTATTCCCGCTCGGAGCAGATGTTTGTATTGACCATAAAGGCACATTTTTCCGGCAAAGGTGTGTTTCTCCTCTTCCATGTGTATGTTTCCGGACCCTCAACACAGGATATAACTTTCCTAATACGGGCCGATGAGTGTGTAGCCTAAAAAAATCGTCTTTTTAATAGCCACGACTCCAACTTTAAGATCACGTTTTCAAAGGAAAAAAACGGATACAAGCAAAAGCGTTTTTTGTTAATATTCGCGAACGAAATCGATACGGAATTCGTACGTAATATTTAAATCATAAGTTGTATAATGGCTGCATTTAAATAAGTTATGTAATATGATAACGGTTTCACCTTGCATTCAGTATTGTTTTGTCGATGCCCGTGGAATAAATCTTTAGTTATTTCGGTTTTGTTACTTGCCTATTGTTAAAAGATTTTTTATTATTATGATTCATTACTAACTTCTGTCCGCGGCTTCACTCGCGTAAATGATGATTTTTAATGGTATAAATGGTTTTGTACATCTCCTATTTCAAACCCTTCAAACGTTTAGTATTTGTCCTATGTCAAGGTCTCGTCTATCCCTGTACCAAATTTGATCAAAATCGGTTAAACGTAGGCGTCAAAGCGCGGCACAGACATAGCTACTTTCGCATGTATAATATTAGTAGAGATTCTGCACTGAAATCTTTGATCAATTTTAATTCCGAGATTGTTTTGTATCGACACATACTAAACAAGATCAAATTTTCGATTTAAAATCGGTTTGTGTAGTGAAAGTAAGTAGGTACCTACATTATATCTATTAGATAAGGAAGTTTTTGTCTTGTGAACTGAATTTCATGATCTTTTTTATATATTATACTGAAAGATAAATAATGTATATATTGTGGACTTATATTATAATAATGACATCAAGAATTCCGGACACAACTGAATTTCTCAAGGTATAAGGCAATTACGAGCGATTACTACATCCTATTCATTAGAGAGGTTAAAGTTATTTATTCCGTTTTTTTCATTGATCTATTAAACATAAACGTGTTATTACAGCTCTTAAAAATGTTATGGTGATTTCTCTTAATAATTTAAATATAAAAATTAACGACATCCGCTCAATGGATCCCGTGTTCTAAGTCGAGATATTCAAGCGGAACGGATATGCAAATTAATTTTGAGACACGATTAATGACTTGTAGGTCTTGTGAATGCGACGGCCTTTCCCCTACATACTACATTCTGATACATTTAACGCTATATGATACGATGGTTTAGTCTGTTTACAAAACATATTAATATTATAAAGTAGATTAAATGCGGTGATTTGCCCTTGGTGTCCTTTAGAATAATAATTATACACAACGGCCGCCATTAGGATAGTTATATCCTGTGTCGAGGGTCCAGAAACATACACAAAAGACTAGGACAATCACACCCAGACCGGAACACGTACCTGTATAGTCGATACAAATATCTGCTCCGAACGGGTATCGAGCTCGCGACCTGTGGCGCTTAAGGCAGGTTCGCTAGTTTGCGCAACGTTATATTGCTTACGTTTTTATTTTGTTCTTAACTCATCTGAACAGTTTGGTAACTGTAACTGAAATAATTTTTACCGATCATCATTTGGAAGCTGGTTTATGATAAAATATTAGATTCAATATTAAATTTTAGTACTAGAAAGTCAATTGGCAATATCATTCAAAATAATGTACATTATAGAAGTAATAATAAGTTAATAATTAATATGTCTAGTTATCATATTGAAATTAAAAATTATGTGGAAATTTTAATAGTATTCTATCACAGCAGGTCCAGCTTTTTATACTTTGTCAAGTTCCGATTCATTATCTATTTCCGATGTCTTGTAGTATTCCATACAATTTCTCGTGATCTACCTTAACAAAGAATAGATTAAACTGTTTGTACCCATTCCTTATAATTAATCAACAAATGACATTGCTTCACTTCTATTTGCGTATAATAACAAAATAAAATGGTAATTACGGCATTGAATATAGATAAGGTTAAACTATTTTGTTTTAAAATGAAGTATCTAAAAAGTATTTTAATAAAAAGTATACAAATTAAAAGTGTATTCGGAAGTTCAGTTTTACAGCATTTTTATTAGTTTTTGCGTTTACGTTATCTTACATTTTTATGAAAATCCAAATAATATATAGAATACAGCACACATAATTTAAATTATATGTCTATTTCTCTGAAAATATAAGTATTTTGCAAAGTACATCAATTTAATGTTATAGAATATATAGAATAAAAATTAGTGTGATACTTTATTGTAACATACGGTGGATAACCCTAAACGTGACCGATGAATAAAGAAAACATAAGAATCTTGAAAAAATGTAACATTATTTTATAAATGAAAACTAGAACTTAATCATGTAATACACATATAGAACTAATGCTCCAACAAACACATCAAACATGCATGTGTGACTGTAGGTATAAGACATTGGCATGTAATAATTTGTTAACCGTAAAAGCGAAATTGAAATCTTTAACTTCGGTGACTATTTTATTCCTTCTTAATATTTACTAGAATAAATAAATAAATAAATAAACGCTACACACTCAACGGCCCCCATTAGGATAGTTATATCCTGTGTCGGGGGTCCGGAAACATACACAATGACAAGGACAAATACACCCAGACCGGAAAATATGCTTGCATGGTCAATACAAACATATTATGCTCCGAGCTAGAAGACATATTAAGCTATCGTTTTTGTAATATATAGAATGTATTGACTTGTTATATTAGACTATTTAAAAAAATACAGCGTTCGTTTTCTACCGCCTAAAAATAAATGCACAATCTGACTGCAGCAAGTTATTGCATAGACTGAAATCTATGTTCAGTTTCCGTTGTAATTTACAAATGAAAAAGAAAAACAAAATCTTGCAGTCCGTTTGACTTGTCAAGTTCCAACACTGCACATCGTCGCATCGTAAACGAGCCGTCATAACGCACTGATGGGTACACATCGTACACGTACGGGTTTGTTTTTGACATTACATCCCAGATTTACATATCGTATGTATGAAACGCACGTGGTCTTCGTCGAAAGTGTAATGGATTTGAGGCGAGTGCATACTGCGAAGCGTTTGATCCCGTGACTATTTCTTTGCTAAGCTAAGCGGGTTGGTTAACTAGGTTTCGTTCGTGTGATATCACCTTTATATATACAAGTTTTGAAGTTTAAATAGTTTGGTTTCTCTATTTTTTGTAGATAATAAATATAATATAAAGATGTAGATAAAGTATCAGATATATCGAATATGCTTAAGGCAATACCAGATATGTTTAGGAATATCACTTGTTTTTATGAAATGTACGTGTTAAGTATATGTAACTATGAAGTAGCCGGCAGCCATATGAAATTTGCAAAGAGATGTCTCCTTGAAAATCGTCACATAACACATTTTTAATATATTCCTCCCTCCGATATTTATTGAAAGCACGTGGCTGACTGCCGCCGACATTATAATAGAGACAGCGCACATGCTCCATCCAACATTAATAGCTATCTCCGGCTCTATTACTTATGAGCTGAAATAAGTATATTTTGACAGTGTCATATAAATAATTACTTATTATTTATTACTGTTGCTACAATAACCGAAGTATTATAATTATATAAAGTACCTAATTACGAAAACCTAATTTGAAATAATACATATACGTATACGACATTCCCGTAAGTAAAAATTGATCATTTAACTCACCTCCTAACATGACAACGAAGTCTTTCACGTTTAACATTTCACCCAATAAAATGGAATGAAATTGATGTGTGTGATAAATAAAGCCTTGTAGCCTTCGTAGAAAGACACGAGGCCTGTCTCTCGGGGTGCAAAAATTAAACGTCACTCAGCTATCACGGGGCCGGCGAAGCAGAACACTCGCTAGGGTGTTCTCCATCGACTCCGCGGGTTATGAATTAAACCATCGTTTCCCCGTTCAATTTATGGGGAAACTATCCGGTGCAACTCTACTAACAATTCTGAGATTTAGCTTTGTCTCGTTTCATTTAGAATATGCAAACCTAGAGCAATTCACGTTACCAATCAAAGTAACAAACGTAATTAAAAATTCCGCTCTAAGCTCGAACCCGACAGCGCCGTGGCCGCTAATGTAATTATTATGTACGGAAGCAATTCGCCGTTTGTCTCTATGTTGCAGAACAATGAACTGAGCGTAGTCTTGAATAGAAGACACTAAATCACTATCTAAGTCGCGTAACGACTTCAATCTAAAATTCCATCTATGACTAAACGAAAGTTACAGCGAGGCGAGGCTAATACTATACGATGTCAGTAGAGAATTTTGAGAGTCAAGGGCCATTCCAGCATCGTGATCGCTCGAGAGTCATACGGTCGAAATGAAACGTCGTATCTTATTTTATGATTAGCGGCTCGAAAGCGCTTTGTAATTTTGTTAGTTCCGCCTTTCTGGTGCTGGGGGCGAGCACAGCGAGTAGAGATCGATGCAAGCGTTGCGTGCGAGAGCGAGCAGGAGAGCTACACTCATAGCCTCTCTCTTCTCTGTCACTCGAACCGCCTACTAGGCAGCCATGTTGCGCTCGACCTGCGCTCGCCCGACCGCCATTGTAGCATTTGTAGCTAGTGATGTTCAACTACTTTGCTCGATGATATTTTATAGAACCTTTTTGAGGCCCCAAAACTGTGTGCTTGATAGGTGCTTTTTCCTTATGTAACTTGTTTTACAGTAAAGCTATAAAAATGCAATCATTTATCTCTTTGTAACTAATATAATTTCAGTTTTTAGTAATAGCACCACTTTCAGCTTAGCTGTCTAGAAATATACATGTCCAACAAAACATTTAGTAAAACATGCAGAGTCGATAAAATGTTTATCGACAGTATAGGCACGTGGTGGACATATTATAGTCGGCTCCGGAATTAAAATGTCAGACGTGCGGCAGCGGCAGCGGCAGCGCGGGCGAGTGTGGGGGCAGGGGCCGCGGGGCGGGGCGGCCGTGTTATTAATAACCATAAGCCGGCAGACGCACGAACGTCCAGAGGGGCCATGCCGCGCGGTAATGAGGAATCACTAATTATATTTTACTGGACTCCACTACTGAAACAATATTAATTACATTGCTGTTTTATGGAAAAATATGCCCTTGACTAGGTATTTTTCATTTAATGCTTTATTAATAATTAACTAGTAAAGCTTCTGCCTTGTTTTTGTTAATGATATAACGAATTGATTTCGATGACTAGGTATCGTTTTTCCTGTCAGATATAAAACGATGACTGCGACAAGTTATATGTTCTGTCTCTCGGAGGACGTTTTGTATTCTTCTACAGTGGGTGCGCCGGTTGCTCGCGACAGCTCTACCGGTCGCTAGTCCGCCGTTCGTTATACGAGTAAAAAAAGCTGACTATATTTTATTGTCAACGAGATATATTTGTCAAAGGCCGTGCGAATAATTGTGCAATTTTTCTTATCAAAATCGAATTACCATTTTTGTAATAAAATATCATTTTCTTTTAAATAATATCAATTTTTTTTAAAGTTTTAACTAGGGGAATGATTACTTATGTTGTGCGAGAAAAAGTACTTTCCCAAAAGTATTACTTATAATCGAACAACTTTTTCCTTAACAATTTACCTCGTTATGTCAATCATTTTCAACGATTCAGCTCTTCCATTACATAAGTTTCCTCGATTTAATCTCCTCGTTTGAAGTCGTTGAGAGTTGCTTTGCAACTATGAAGCGATTTTATCGTGTCTATGTTTTTCTTTGTACATAAAGAGCGAATTATCGTCGCGGCACGGCGGGGTGGGTAGTGGGTACGCTCATAACAAACTGTAAAATGCTCTAGATTCCCGGAACTTTAGCGCGACGGTTCTCTCGGTTGGAAACCTATGAAACGCTGACTGTAGCTTATATTCTCTTGGTACGGAGTGGCATCGGCGACGCTGTCGGGAATTGCCGTGTTGGATAAATTATGACGCTCGCCCCCTTTGCCGTTTCCCGCAAATAATACTCGAAGAATAAAGCCCCCGCTTGCAAGTGACGTGCCTGCTCTTTCTTCTATTAATTGGCGGACAATGTTGCCTTTCTATATGAATCTTGTTTTTATTATGAAAATGTTTACTTTGCTTTTTGTTTATTTTAGCTTTTGTTTCGTGATTAATTTTTTTTATAGATAACAATTTTTTATATAAGCAAATAATTATAATGATCTTTATTTAATATAGCTTACAAAATTAATTTTATATTTAAGTAATTTTTAATTTTATTACCTTGTTTTTGTGAACTAGCTTTCTTGTCTGGCTGTTTATATTTGGATAATCGATTTTACAGAAACTTTCCGTTGAAGTAGACGGAAGATTTTTGTAGAGATATTTATAAAAGCTCAGAACCGGGTCACATATACGATATTAACTGTCGTAATTGATAAAATTAACTCTTAACACTAAAACTCTTTTTATTTAAATTATTTAAATATGAATATGTGCGTATAATATATATAAAGAATAATTCGCATGTGTTGCATGCACCATTTTATTTCATACTTTTGGGTCACGAAAAAAAAAGTTTTTAATGTTGCTCGAGGTTATTAAATAATGTAGTCAATTTAATTAGTGCGTCATCAACATAATTTCTCTACATAAAATATTTTGCAAGCTAAGTAGTATAAGTAATATAATCCAACCCCTGTCGTGTTAATCAATAACTTGACCAAAGCAACCGCGAAGACCATACAAGCGAATAATTATTGTCGTCATCAAACAAATTCGAATTACACAACGTAAACCAAACATGTCCGATTGTCCGTGCGCCGTGTTCATTGAACAAAGGGACCCAATCATACCATTTTGAATTGCATTTTTCATTCGCTAAGCACACATATCTCCCATCCGACATCGGACTCGACAAAGTAAAATTAGTGTATTTTGCTCATTCGACTCTGTAATTGCGGGCTTGTTTTAGCTCTCACTACGTGAGTTGGTGGAAAATTCGTTTCTATAATATGTAAGCTTTAGAATGCGAAACATGATTTGTTTATTTCTAAAGTATCAAAGTTTTCATTCCCCTAAAAGCCTAAATAATTTTCCATTGCACCCATAGGATTGAATAATAATTATAATCAATTCTAAGTATATATTGGCATATATCTATTGGCATAATAATTATAATAAATTCTAAGTAGTTTCTGCCCGCGACTTCATCCGCGGTGACCTTAGAATTTGCCCCATGAAGAAATAATCATTCGTTAGTAAATAATGTAGCATAAAACACATCTATACCGAATTTCAATTTCGTTCTTTAGCATGTGTTTTGATAATCCCACAGAAAATCAACCATTTTTCCAGGATAAAAAATATCCTTTGTGTTAATCCAGATAATAAGCTATCAGAGTGTTAAATTTCATCTTAATCTGTTTAGCCGTTTATGCGTGATTGAGTAACAAACATCCCATTGAAACATAATTGCAAGTAGATACACCTTGCAGTACGTTTTTTGACAATCCCACGAGAATCTATCATTTTTGCAGGATTAAAAGTATCCTATGTCTTAATCCAGGTAACAATCTATATCTGTGGCAAATCTCACCCCAACCCACTTTTACGTGATTGAGTAATAAACATACAAACATTTATTATATTAGGAGGATTAGATTTGTAGTCATTAAAGGAAAGATGATCATTTCGATGCAGCATCTACAACCCTATATACGTACGTCATAAGGATGTGTACAACATGAATTTATCTAAAGGACTTTATTATACAAGCCTACAAGGGTATATCTTCGGAGAGTCCTTGATTACAAAATTTCATTAAAAAATATATTCTTATTTGATGTACTTATTCATCGTGTGTTTAAAAAGTTAATATAACTTCTCACAAGCGGAGTAGCGATATATATATCTTTCGTGTTAAACGTTTATGCGAAGGAACAAAGTTTGCAGAGTCCGCTCCCGCTCGACTTGTCGACGCCGGCCGTTCGTAATTACTTGCATCTACGATAATACTGTAAAGATGTTCGCAGAACGCGCGGTAAACGTTAAATGTAGCTGACATTTTGACTCGTACTTTCTGCGTTATATCAAATGCTTCTAAGAGAAATATTTAGTGCTTTAAATCATTCTATTAAAATGATCGCGATGAAGTATACATAATACTGGAAATGGTGGTCATTGTAAAACGAAAATTGTAGAGTAATGTAGACAGAATATCTATGAATAGTAACAGGTTTGATACAGCGTAAAGAGGAGATAAGAATGTAATTGTTCAGTAACGCAGACGGCGCCGGCGTCGCTCTCAATTAATATCGCGCCACTTGGTCAAGCTTGTTCTAGGATCGCCGTGTATCTAACGTAGATAACGCGAGATATTTCACACGCATGTGTATTATTAAATAGCATAATATATTATAAAGTTATATTAGAACCTTAATAATAGTACTACCCACAATGTTGAATGAAGCCTTATGTTTTTCGATATTTTGTAGGTAAATATATATTAGGACTGTTGGAATGAAGTTTCTTATTCAGTTCCGCAGTAACTTACCGCGTTACACACTAAGCGGATGGGAGCTAGACCAAAAAAAGGTGAATTAAGAGACCAGAGGTCTGTCTAAAATGGTATATATAGAATCCGTATTAGATCCGTCCAGTTTAAATTGAACTCTAGTAGAAAGACCGTCAAAGGAACTTTTTTGTTTCCGTAAATGTAGTTAATTTTTTTTTAAATAATGAATATTTAGTTTTTTATTCTATTATTTCATATAAAATTTTAATGTTCGCAGGGATACCCACCTCCACCCCGGCCAGCTCAGCCGTCCACACCAAATGCTCATGATCAAGATTCGGTATGTTATTTAATTAAATAAAACACACACACACACACACACACATACATTCGTCAAATGTTCAAAAGCGAACCACAGCCGTAACTAAAAACGTAGACGCAAAGCTCCGCAATCATAAATACAATGTTGCCAAATGAACATATTCATCGAGCTCAAAATTCGCAACATTGACGCATCCGAAACGTCGCTGGTAAAAACAACATTAATTATAATCATAAATGTCGTGTCTTCATCAGTGCATGGCTTGCGAAAACAAGTGAGCCTCGCGTGTCTGTTTGTGAAACGACACTCCATACTCCATACACGTAGTTAGCGCGCCGTCCGCCGCGACACTTGACAATAAGCTTGTTTGCTAAATTGTGCCGCCGTCGCCAGCCGTCCGACACCCGACGCGGTGGAAAAGCAAAACGTACTCCAATTTGTGTAGGCGTGAATAATTTTATTTATAGTCCACATTGTTTCCACGCTTTAAAAATGAAAGCAATTTCCTATGCAATGCACGGAGGAAATCGAAGACCGTTTTGTTATTATTTATATTGAGCATATTTTTGCAATTGAATTGGACGCGAACGCCTCCGCCCGCAAAGGGTTTATGATCGGGATTTATATTTGCTTTGGATGCGTATATCGCCCTGGTATTTCATTAAGCGTAGATCAAAGCACGCCTCTTTATTACGAGGCACACAGCCGCGGGCGTACTCCGACGATAACAGAACTGCATTACAAATGGAACGATAAAAAGAATTGTCAGTGACAGTTGCGACCCTAGTGTACAGGGCTGGCACATGACTAGTCGTCGTGACGCATAAAACTTGTACTTTAACATCTTTATTATTCTCGAGGAGTTCTTTGTATGGAATTATTTCTCGGGCCGCAGTTGGCTGGATGCGGGTCGACTGAATAGGAATAGACTCTTGTTGTTTTAGGATCCCCTATCAGTCACGTAAAGCCCCTTTTGAAGTGACTGAATATTTTTTTAGTACTAGTCACGCTAATATGTTATCTAATAATTTTTTTCCAACCCTACCATATATGTTTCTAAAGATAGAGAGAGTTTGTTTGATGTTGATTGATACAGTTAGCCGAGCGCGTTGTCTTTCGACTCGTTCGGGGGAAACCAAACGAGTGGAATTATAAAATCGGGGCCCGGGCTGTGTCGCTTTTTGTAATGAATGTACCGAACGTTCTGCCGAATTCGAGGGGACCGCTCCTTTCTACTGTAGCGAGTGAGCGCGGCCCACTGCCGAGTCGTCGACCCTCGCGTTTCTGTTTTGAAACGAAATTTCGCTCGAGTATTTTATTAACTTTTTATACTCCTCCATAATTTCAACGAGATTTTACGATTTGAAAACTTGAGTCAAGAAATTGTACATATTTTGGATCAACATAACGATGGAGTATTTGTTATTTCAATGATTGAAACGGTTTCTATGACAATTGCAATATTATAAATATGGAAGTAATTTTCTCTTCGGAATACTTTCTTTAGCTAGAAGCAAGTCATTCAATTCAAGTAACGAGTTGAGGTCGAGAAGGGTCCGATTCGAATTATTTATTTATTCAACTTCGAGCGGTGAATGACAGCTCAAAAGAAATATTATGCATCCTAGAAACGGGAGGGATGTTGTATAAGAATGTCTTTTTACAATGCTATTCATTAATGTCACGAATGCACCCTACGTCGTGTTGTAATTGCGTTGAATGTGCAGAAAGAAATATAATAGTTAAAGAACTCGACGGTACAGAAAATACGAAGAGCTAAGGGTACAATAATTTTAAATAAAAAAATATATCCAGCGGTGCTGTACACGGATAATTTTTAACAAGAGTTTTTTAAAAATAATGGTTTCAGTAAAGCACGTTGGATGAGTTCGTTCATTATAGCCGTAACTCATTTAAACATTATGCTATGTAATAATGTCTACAAAAGTTTAACGTAAAATAACACTAAAAGCATTTTACGTAGCAAAATGTACCAATGTAAAATGTGAGAGACAGGGCCGCTCGTTGCACGTTCATAATAAACGAGATTGAGTAGAGCTGTGTAGACGCAAATGAATGACGTCAGAGTACGTAATCAGCCGACAGGCGACCGCTCCCGTACGAAAACAAAGCAAAATTTCTATCCCGAAAAAAATTTAATCCCAAATTTCACTGAATTGTCGAATGCATTTACATTGTTCACTGTTACAAGTTAATTATTCTGTGACAACGATACAGGAATTTCTCTCAGCAACTTGAAAACACACGAGAAAATTCTATTATGGTAAGGATATATAAATAAACGCTGCACACTCAACGGCCCCCATTAGGATAGTGATATCTGGAAACACATACAAGGACAAGGACAAATACACCCAGACCGAAAAATATGCTTGCATGGTCAATACAAACATATTGTGTTCCGAGCGGGAATCGAACCCGTGACCTGTGGCGCTTAAGGCAGGATCGCTACCGCTGCGCCACAGCGTCGTCGAATATATATGTTATGCCGTGTGGATAAAATGTTTTGTGTATTATACCTATAGGTTTTTGTGAATTGCAATGGCTTCATTATGTTATTTTAATCAACTTCAAAAAACGATTTTGTCTTGATTGCTGATGAGTGTTGTTTTACAAGACAAATTTTAGTTTCCGGGTAATGGAGACCGGAACTCGTCGAATATGTGAGAGCTAATTATAGTTACCCGCGATCACTGCAACCATATTATTTTTGTATCGATTCTTTTTATAATTTATTGCTTTAGTGATTGACAATTATTTACAATTTCTTAAATTACCATAACGGCTAAGAAATCCCCCTAGAACATGAATCATCATTTTTCATTTTTGCATTCTTCGGGAACAGACAAATAAAACTAAAAATATTGTTATTTATAACGATTCGTTTACAATAAATTAACTGGTAAGTTCTTTTAAAAGTGCTCTTTTTAAAGGGAGCGAATAATGAATCCGTCGATGATAAAAGTTTATCGCGGGCGTATATTTTATTTGGTCAGTCGCTTGGACAGATGGATGGAGTGACCGGCCGCATTCAGCTCGAATGTAATTATTGCGGTCCGATTTCGATAATGCGCCGCGAGGCCGAACGCGAACGAAATGTGGTCGGGCACTCGTTATACTTGCATTTTAATAATTGATACCGCTCCAAAAACATAAAGCATTTTCGTGTTGTTTCCATCCGAAAATACGACAAAAAGCACTAATGCATTAATTACTAACTATTGTATTTATGAAACGTTCCAAATGATGAATGCATCCAATAATTATTCTGATAGATAATTATTATTTGTTTCAATTAATATTTCAATTGAAATTACCTGTTTATCGCGTTCACGTATTGGAGCTTTGATAGTCGTATAAATGTTTATACGGGATGCTACGAGTCCTTAATAAAAAGATTTACCCCAATTACAGGGTGCGTAGGTCGGGCAAAGTGGGCGGTATAATCGCGCTGTAAAAACCTTGGATCGCCGGTAACGAGGTTGTAAACCGGACCCGTCCCGCAACCATACGAATCGTTTCTTAATAGCCATCCATATTCACGAAACAAAACTTGCTATCTTGATTTACATATAATTAGAATTAAAACGAAATCTTGCTATTTTAGGAGTTTCCTTTAACATTTCAAAAGTTTTTTTTTTCTCTCGAAATGTTAATTATTTCAGTTTTAAACGTGATTCATAAGTGGAACTATAAATACGAAGTAATTATTCTCCATAAAGTGCTGTCATATAATGTCATAACAGAACTGCGTTTTCCCGACTAACGAGTTCCAGAGCCATTACAAGTTATGTAGAACGAAATGTTAAGAGAGCCGCAATGAACCGCTAAAGTACGTGGCCGAGCTGCCGTGCCCGTGTGGAGTAAGCGTGCTCTGTCGCCTCTGTGGTTACTTTGTTAGCTAACTGCACGAGTACATGGTTTAATAATGTCTGCATTACCATATTTCGTTCCTACACACACTAACGTGTATCCATCAACGTACGCTAACTTACAGATTATTACAAGCTTACACTGAACTTCATACATTGTTCGCAAAGAGGGGTCATATCGAATACGCGACGTTAGGTTTTATCAGCATATTCATGGAATGATATTAAACCTTATACGAATTGTAAAGGTTATGCATAACGTTATTGCACGAATGCTTTGGATATATTCCTATAATCTCGTCTAACAAATGTGTCTACCGTTTCCTTTTTAATATACAGTCTCATGCTAACGATCTGTTTATAAAGTGACTTTAATCCCTCAAGCATACTATGATCCAATAATAGCAAATGTCTTGCAAAGCAAAATGGATTCTCATTAGATAAAAGTACCCAGAGTGTGAGATATAACTTTCATGTTTGTTAATAACGCTGAGGTGCGAACAGGTGAAGTAAAATATATTTTCGCGACGGCGTATTGTTTCGACGAGGACCGTTTATGACATCAAAGAGGATCCTATCGCGAGCCCTCGTTGGGTCGTTATTGTTTTGGAATGCCTACTCTAATGTGAATGTGTACTGTTGCCGTTGTCGTAAAAGGGACCGTTTTATGACGACCGCACGTATTCGAAATGGGGTCGAACAGTCACCGTTCCGGGTGGTCGTAACCTGAGACCGCCCCACCTAACTTGTTCATGAATTTTCATAAACTAAACAATGTAAGCATCGATTGCGTTGCCGTTTCCCAGTAATATTCAAGTATCAATCTCTCTAGAGGACGATTACGAGATTGTCATGTTTATGCATAAGTTCTGATGTACTTACTCGTGTAAAAGTAAGGGTGTGCATTTGTGCAGACAGGAAAATTTCTTTTAGTGCAGTTCTCGATATAGACTATTGTCGATATTTTAGGTTATTTATTTTTTAGGGCATTACGGATGACAAACAAGCATACGTACCACCTTATGGTGAGCACTGTCCTCCAGAATTTCTATTTGTATAGATGAATGCAATAAGTTAGAAATGCCTATACTTAGCTTTTATAATTAGCTTTACAAGGCTCTAGTATTCCAAAAAATGAATCGTAAACGAGCATCGTATTTTGTATTTATGTAGATGTAGATAAGACGTGCATACTGTTTCAAGCAAATATTGTTGTTATTCAGCGAAAAAGAATATTCATTTATTTCAACATTAACTTTAGCATTGAGGATTGTTAATTTGCTCGTAATTATATGACATTCCCTTATAACGATAGGTTCGGCATTGACCCAACGACCTCCGGCTGACGCAACGAGTGTCACCGCAGCCATCAATCATGATCCTGTTTGTGACGTTTAGCTTTAGTGAACGGCTCGCTATTCCCGACCGACACTAACCTGTCCCCCAACTTCATATTGCCTAATTTACGTCATGACATGGCTACAACGTAACAAACGTTCGTTCCGGACAATGCAGTTCTAGTAATTAAAGGTTTAGTCAACGTTTCCGTCACTAGCTTAAATGGAAAATCACACATTTCAACTTTTACATTATTAATAATACGATAGAACAAATCGGTCTGAAACTGCTCTGGAAGCATTGAATTCGTGTAACGATTCGAGAACAGTAGCATCGAAAGATAATATGATAGTATTTACAATGTTTAATGAAAAAGTTATAAGAAACTTATTTATAAACTGGCAAAACTTGTATTTTATTATATAAGAAGTTATCATATCATATTTTACTAATATTATAAATGTGAAACTTTGGATGAAATTTGACACATATGATAATTTTTATCCCAGAAAAGTGTGAGGTGGGATAACAAAAAACGTACTACAATACAAGTATTCTAGTATTTTACAATTTCAATAAAGATGGGTCTTATGGAATCTAGACTAATTAATATTTTTGCGACTCATATTACAACAACAACAACAACAAACGCTGCACACTCAAATTAATATTAATATTGTAAATGTGAAAGTTACCGATTTTGATGAAGTTCGTCATTTAAGAGGGTGAAATAGGGGACGAAAGTTTGCATCGGGAACCCCTTATTTCTATTGCAATAAGGGTGCCTCATTAAAAATTGTTAAAGCGGGAGAAGCCACGGATAAAAGCTAGTCATAGTATAACTGAAACTCCACGACACGGATTAGGGGTTGATATCACAATTCAACAAGTGAATTCTACCATTCACATCAGCATGATGTCATTCGATTGCGATGAACGGGCACGCCTCGCGCTTGCTTCGATGCTTCGTGACCATCTAACGCATACCTAGTCGCACTTCATGCTGAACAAACGTGTGCATTCTTGAAGCGAACAGCTATGCTCTTTTTATGTTTAGTCGTGACAAATGTATCATAACGAAAACTATGTCCGATGATGCTAATAGACAAATCATCCGCGTTGAATTTAGGCAGCGACAGTCGTGGCTATTCATGACCGGCTACTTAATATGATTGTAC
Organism: Hestina assimilis; assembly: GCA_023373885.1. Classification (NCBI taxonomy): domain Eukaryota; kingdom Metazoa; phylum Arthropoda; class Insecta; order Lepidoptera; family Nymphalidae; genus Hestina; species Hestina assimilis. Next base: position 4,374,163 of record CM041760.1, on the reverse strand, counting down.
ATTTTAAATTTATTGCAATTTGCTATGCCGAATTAGGATTATAAACGAACGAAAAATGGCCATTGCAATAAATTTTGTCACTGAATTTTTCCAATTATTCTATAAAAGAATTTTAGTTTGCAATCATTTTTCATGACGAAAATTTCTCTCTTATATTATTTATTATCATACCCGAGTTTTGTTCTCTCTCTTTTTGAAGTTCTATATTATTAAATCAAAGTTGTATATTAAACTCATTATATTTCCTAATCACAATTAATGAACTAAGAATATTTATTTTTGTAATTCCGATGTTATTGTCATTTACTAGTAAATACATAGATTTCTTGATTTAGGCTTAACGTATTCTAAAGGAGTTGCGATTTATGAAGTATGTTATTAATAACGAATATGACGATCGCTTTAGCTATAGTAGAGCACTCTATGACAATAATGTTCACAAATTCAAATTTCCCTCAGTAAAAATATAGTGGGAACCAGTGAGATCTTAAAGGAACGTTAATAAAAAAAAATAGAATAGATAGGGTTTACTATTTTGGTAGAGTTTAGAGAGTTCAAGCATTTATAAAAATTGTAGTGGCAAATTTTGATAAACAGCAGTATTACTATGTCGTAATCGTTGTTGCCATTTAGTTGGTGCTAAGATTAGGAAGAGAGTTGAAAGTTTTTGAAATGAGAGTCAGAAATTAATTTCTTGAGCTTGCCGCAAATCAAATTTAGTTTAATATAGTGATGGTTTTCTGGCCTTTTTATTAAAAAAGTATGATTCATTCAAGTATTCAATATGACATAGATATGTCTTAAAATAAAGAGTAGCACGTCTTTTCCTTAACTCTATAAGATAATAGCACACATTCCTATCATTGAAAACTAAGACTAGGTTACATTAAAATAAATTAGGAAGTTGTTCTATTTCTATCGTCTACGTTATATAAATAGTTTTTCTTATGTAAATAAACCTGCCAAATATAATCGCGTCATTAACGAATTTTATAATCCGGAATTTATTTTAAGATGCCCCCTTGATTTTGGCAGCTCTCCAACGGGGAAACCCCAGCATTTACCAGACGATTTGATAATTATGGATTTTTGTTTGCGTTAACGTATTACACTTTTGTGTTTACATACACGATGAGATGCATATGTTTACTATGAACTATAGCTATTTGAAATTAAACGTTTACTTCCCAATGGGGTAATCCTTACTAATATTATAAATGCGAAAGTAACTCCGTCTGTTTGTCACGCTTTCACGCCAAAACTACTGGATCGATTTAAATTAAATTTGTTACACAGATAGTCTAGAGCCAGAGGAAGAACAGGTTTTTAATGCGAAAAGGGGGTTTTAAGGTATCGAAAAGGGGGAGCGGTGAAAAGTTGCACGGTAGTATCGTCATTTTTAGAGCTAGAAGCTTGAAACTTATTTTTATTTTTAGGCTGTTGATTGCATATAAAAAATAAACACCTTCAAGGGCGTTAAATTATAATAGGGAATATGGAATGAAAGTTTGTATGGAAATACTGCAAGGAACTCATTAAAGTATTTATACGTTTGTATCTTATTTGTAAAATAACTATCTTAAATAAATAAAAATGCTACCCAAAGACACTATCCCAAGCGGACGAAGACGCAGGCACAGCTGGTATGTTATAAACTTACACCGTTTTTATACCGGGTATAATTTTGTGGTGTTCACATTTGAGTGATAATCAGATCAAGGACTTTGTCGTTGTGAACGAAAGTTCAAAGTCCTCAAAGAAGAGCTAATTAGCCACGATCGCTGCATTCATTTCGTTTTCCTTGTACCATACGCCGTGAGCTATATGTAGTTTCGTTCTATATTTTCATTACGAAAGGATAGTGTCATATCTTACGAGATCATTATAAAAATTCAATTCAAACTCGCGTTATATACAAAAATCTTGAAAGTAAAGTATACAACTTGTACACTTTAGCTAGTCAGCAATTTCATTTTATTATGTATTATTAATGTACGACGTGGCATTCGTAAAGGATTGTTTCAAATTAATAACTTATCTAAGTGATATGTGTTGGAACATTGCCTTGTTACGCCGAAGTACAGTGTAGGTATTGGGGTGAATGTCACGCTACGCTCATAGCTGTTTTGTATTAGTTGTTTGTGTATTTACAGTGAACTTGTCGAGACACAGCTACCAAGCCTTTCTTATACGAAAGTGAGAGTTTCAAGTTTCCCTGGAGCACGCTCCACGACGCGTCTTTGTTTAGCTCCTTTACATATAATTTAGGTATTCACCGCGAACTCGAAACGTATAAATTAACCGCGCAAATACTACAACTCAGCTCGTGGAATAACAACCTACATAGTCGACTACTCGACTAAACCGATAATGACATTCAACTCGGCCTTTTGCCGTTTTCTGATAACGACCACGCCTTTAATTTACATTTATCTACCTCAATGTCAGTAATCATCCGGCAATAGTTTCGTCACACGTAGAATAGGTCAGGGATGTGTTTATTTTATCGCATCAGCTGTTTCTGGCCCCGACACAATGCGGCTTTTGATAAGAGCGCTCTTTGTAATTGTTTTTTTTTCTTAATACTTTGGTTCGTAGGTTTCGAGGTCTGGTAACATCTTCAGAGATGGGGGGGTTGCCTTTAGATAATAAATAACGAGTTGCAACGATTGCGACCGCCGCCCGGGCTGGGGATAAGGGGGTCTCAGGGAGGGGCCGACCATTTTAATGTCCCGACGCCAGACTTTATATTAAACATTCGACCTTGACAGTGGCCTACATTGACACCGGGACACGCACACACGGCCATTTCTCACGAAAAGAAAAGTTCATTCAGTGTTCGCCACTTGCCGCTACTATAAATAATAGTCACGTGTTTAAGAGTTGCTACATGATGCGGCTATTTTCATTCTTATCTTGTACAACCTTGTCAATGGTATTTGGAATTTTTTTGTAATTAATATTTTTTTCTTATCCTACATATCTAATTCCAGCGAGGTGTCTATCGTAATTATGATTTTATTTTTAAAACATTAACTAAATTTAACCACGAGCGCCTACAGTTAGACAACTAATATATCTGTAAAATACACATAAGGTTTGTACGCACACACAAATAGAATCATATATATACAGAAGAAACATTGAATCTTCTTTTTTTCTTGGTTTTTATGTTGGTGTCGGTTTTAGAAGAGTTATGATAAGGTTTTTGTTGTTCACGAAAACAAGAAACAACAATTCTTTTTTTGCCGCGCTTGTCAGTGTTGCTACGCCACGATAGACCACGTTTTACATAACGTTTCTTACGAAATTTATTTTTTTGTAACTCGTTACCTTAATTAACATTAAACCGAAATAGCAACCGTTTTATTAAATTTGTTTTTTATTCCACATACAATATTCCACTTTTAATTAATTGTTTTTATGTACCGTAAAAATAGTATTTGTTGACTTGTTACGCTGTCACGACTTAAGAACTGCACCATCATAAAATTTCGGTATTAGAGTTATAAAAGGACATAGAGTAATTTTCAACCAGAAATAGCACCTCTGAAGGGATAGAAAAAATACTTTTTAGGCGGTAAAAATAACTCGAGTTTTTTGTGACTTCAAACGTATATAATTCTGAAGTTCACGCTAGCGAAGTAGGAGGCATATGCTAGTACGTTAAGTTTTTGAACTTTACCCTTTCTTACGCATTATGAAATATGCTGTATCTCTCACCAAAGTCAGATATCAGAATCCGAAAAAATATTCGCTAATTTGAGACTTCATCAAAAAGGACCAAAAAGTGCTATAGAGTAAGCATTCAAACAAAAAAATATACAACATTTAACCCGCAGATTTGAGTTTAGTTATAGCCCCTGAAATCTATATCGGTATTGTTATGACCGGTAATCCTAAAGCTATCGAAAAGGGACACTAGCAGTATATCACCGGATCACCACTACACCAAACCCGAGTGCAGGCACGGTTCTGTCGGTACCTTGCCCGTCACTCGACTGATTTATTGACACCTACGGAGTAGCTGATGATGTATGTAAGACAATCTATACGTCTATTGTGTAGATTCAAGCACTATTTGTATCTGTAGACTTCTTCTAGACTTTCTGCTCAAACTTTACACCTAGTAGTAGCACTTGTTGTATGTTTAGACAACTTATGACAGCATCCCGCGTAGTCAAAAACGTCCCGGTTAAGTAATATTCGGAAAATAAACGTAAATAATAAGAAAACAGTACATCAATATAATGTTATTTTAAAGAATATTAGCAATGCTTTATCAAGTCACTACTAGTCTCTCCTGTTGTCCCCCCAAATAAGCTCGTAGCTTGCGCTAGGAACTGCAACAATAGCTTAAGGGGATTAGAATCGAACTAGCAGCTCTCGCGTTAATAGAGCGGATTCGACCCTTTACCTGTTGAGCTATTAAGGCTTTACATATCATTCATCGTCATTATGATTTCTCACGTCAGGGTTGTAGTGGACGTGCGCTCGCGAATAAAAATTAATTTCAAACCTTTTTTGGCAACCCTAGCTTCTAGACCCATTCAATTAGCCTATGCGTTATCTGTCGGTAAGTCAGGTGTTATTAACTAAAGATTTTACAATAATGAACAGGATTTTTTTTTCAAAATTACAATTTTCGGCTTCGGTGTTGAGCTGAGACGCTCATAGCCGGGTGTGCTCACTGATTGGTAAACGATCGGTGGGTAAAGCAACTTTAGGCGCGGTCAGTCACTAGATGGGGGATCGCATAGTGGTATTTCAACTGAGCGGCTCCGTTCTTCGGAGTTCATGTAAAAAGTCGGTCCAAGCTGTTATCAATTTGATGACAGTCGATAAGTCAAGTCAGAGGCCTATACGGGCGACCTGAACAACTCTGACACTAGGTTGACCACTAACCACTCGATAAGAAGAAGAAGAAGCTTCGGTATGCAATAGTTCCGAATATCTAAATATCAAATCGCGTTGTAATATATCATACTATGGGATGATAGCTGTGGTATTAAAATGACGTATTGTTCTATCAAACATGACTATAAACATATTAACAACCATCGTAAAGTAATATGAAATAATTCGCGGAACACGTAACGGCGGCGGTTGCAAATGATGTAATAAACAAATGAACTTATTACACCGGAGTTGTGATTGTGTATGTGAGTAATGTGGGTCAGTGACGAGAACGGAGGCAGGGTCGAGATGCCATTGACGCGTCTTGCGCTTTCTTACGTAACCGTTTTATTGTCTTACCGACGATCCCCAGACGAATACAAAGGTATTCGTGAAAAATATTATTCTCTTTTATATAAATTTTTTTTTATTTAACTCAATTGGCATCCAGGTATACGACCCACCTGATGGTAGCTGTTGTCGTAGCCTATGAGCACTTGCAACACCATACATTTGTAGGTGTCACCCACGCGTGGCCAACTTCGAGATATTGGTTCTTAAATCTCCTTTACCCAGTAATTTCACTAGCTACAGTGTCCTTCAAACCGAAACACAGTATACTGCTTTACTGTAGAAAAATTGACACTGCGGTGATACCTACCTAGCCGGCCTCGCACTATAAAAGGCCTACCACCAGTAAATCTTAAATCGCTTGCTCGATTGTTATAAATTTATATATAAAAACTTTAATATTCAGCGCTGTTTTTTCCATATATGTACAATAAACAAGGTTGGTGTCGTATATGCAATGTTATAAGTTTACGCGATAGTGGCTCGGTAGGCGAGTGCTTGCAGGTGTTCGGTGTCACTACGAAACTGGTCGCGCATCCGGTCCGAACTGCGCCGGCCGCCCGGCAGATGGCGTCATGAGCTCGCTTAACGATCAAAATGTTACCTACCTCTATCGAAGCTTGTAAACTCTTTACATAATATTATTACATATTATCTATTACAAATAACAAAACAAAGTCAGGAATCATAACATGTATAATTTAGAGAACATATATTATGAAATACATTATGCTTAATAAAACATTGGTTGTCCTATTATAATTATTATTATGTAATGAATAGCATTGGACCAAAGGAATTTGCTCGTAAACACGCTTGCTAACCCAGTAAAACATATTTCTTTTATTTTGAGCAGAGCCCGCTCTCGCAAGTCGCAACACCCTACTGCCTTCCACTCAGCTCTTAGAGAACAGGTTTCCATATCGAAAATTACGATTAATCCCCCGCGCCAGAGCCGCTTCAGTTCTTCTGCATATTTCGTTACAATTCATATTTCAATATGGGCAAGGTTTTGTAAAGTTTTTCAACTGTAACTTTCTACTTTTACTAATTCCGCCTGCGTAGATGGTTGTACTTCACAACTTATTCTGAATGGAAAATTTGGTTTAATTTCATTCTAGAAACGACGAAAACTGTATTGTAATACATTTAGTTTTTGCGTGATAGAATTAAGCTAAAAATAATTCTATGTGGTTACTATATAAATAATCAATGTTTGTTTATTTATATTCACGTTAATAATTATGTGCATCGATTGATATGGATCAAGTATAACACTCGCGCGCAGACCGTTAGGCGTCTTTTGTTCCATATCCTGGAGGCGCCGCGATGGCGCCGGCCTCCGAGCCTTGCGTTATTTAGATTTTTTATCTTATAACCGTGCAAGCTCTTATTCCTCGTATGCTATTCTTATATCCCGTCGAATTATCTATCTTATTTGTTTGCACTTATTGACTATAAAAAAAAGGTAAAATCATCTTTGTGAGCGGCAGCTCCACTGCGCAAATGCAAGTGACCCGCATTCCCAATAGCCTATTATTGTATACCGCAACTGTAATGAGATGCATAACATTATATCGACGGATGTATTTATATGACAACCGCACACGATTCGATCAATATTGCCTAATTAATTTGTTACCAGGCGTTAGTTTGTAGCTTATTGGTATCTCGTATTGGTTTAACTGTTTACGTTTAATACAAACATTGTTATAGAATTGGAATACAATTTTATCCTATGTTATACTTATTATACAAATAAAATAAAGAATGTTAATATCGCAATATATCGTCGTATGTTATTAGTTGGATGTACCCAACAAATAAAACGTCAAGCCATAGCAGAACTAAGCTGATTTGCCATGTACGTTGGCATAGAAGGCGAGTGTGTGCGCGAACAAATAACTGGTCGAGTCGGATAGTCGATTGGATGCGTGCAATGCTGGCATAGCGCGACCCCCTGCTCGAGTCGCCGGCGCGCGGCGTGCCCTCGCTCAGTCATAGCTATACATATGGGCCGGAGTCGAGCGACGTGCCGCCGTCGCAATATCAGCCCGGTGAAATCGCTCGCCCGCCCGCTTCGTCGCACCGCGCTCCTCGCCTGCGCCAGTCGCTGTGCGCCAACTGAAACGCGCGCACCGCTAGTGCAATCGAGCGTACTCCTGTTATATCCATACGACTATCGCCCGAAGCTCGCACTCCCCTAGACCCCTACCAAATATAATATTGCTTTACTCTCGTGTTCAAATTAAGAACCCGCTTCTCGTTTCGAACTTATCTCCCCGACTCTACATTCTCGTGTCTTATCGTGTTCAGTCAGTGTCTGTGTGTGTGTAGTGTGCATGTGCGCAGCTAACTCTAATCTGTGTATCGGTGTCGTTCCAAGAAGGATCCAAGACGGCCGTCATCATAAGGCTGCCTGCGAACACAGTAAGTAATCGCGGCCGTATGACTCCTTATTGTAAAATGGGACGATTCTTATCTACTGCCGATTTCGTTAGTGTGCGCGTGTACGAATACGATGCCGCGTCGGTGTGTGAGTGACATCCGACCGTATTCGTGACTGTGTGCGTTAGCTCAATACTCGTAGATTCTATTTTGTGGCGGTGTGACTAGATGTTTGTTTTTATTATCATATGACCGGTGACTGCTGGAAAGTTTGAATTGAATATCGTGCGAAGTGCACAGAATTTAAATGAATTTAAAATTGGAAATAAATTATACTTTTTTATACTGATCATCATATTTTGATGTAGAGCAAATTATTGTTTACTATAACAATTCAATACATTTTAAATTATTCATATAAAATAACTCTTAGAAATACAATTTTAGGCCTTTTGTAGAAAATACTTATACATTATATTCCGTGTAGAGTTTCGGAATAGCGCTTGCCGTCGGTAACTTTATAGGCGTAAATGTGAACTGTGCGGGGGAATCTACTATGTAATATTTCTTTTAGTTTATCTTTTTGATAAAATATAGCAAATGTAAATTAAAAATTAAATATTTGTTATTTAGAACGCGACGATAATTTTGTTGTGTGACTATAATTTATTTTAATTATTAAAAGAATGATGAATGTTGTTGAAATAATTGTGCTATTATTTTATTTAAAGAAGTAACATTTGTATGTTGTCCTAATAAAAATTAGGTTACGAAGACTGTCAGTTGTTTAAAGTCTAAAACTAAGAGCAATATAAAAAAACTAAATAACCTGAGTTGTTTGTTATGCTTGTAATTTAGAATAAATTATTTTAATTACTCTTTTTGTGTAACGTCACTAAAATTAGAACGAAGTTGTTGTTGTTCATTATTTACTACCTTTTAAAAATGTACTTAAATTCCAAGAACACTTGGATAAAACTTATAACTTATTCTGTTAATTACCACTGAGAACTAAAATAATCTCACAGAGATGTTAATTAAGAACTTGGTAAACACGAAAAATATAATTAAAACGAAAACTTTAATGTGAAAAAATTATTTGAAAGGGTATTAAAATTATATGAAATCATTAACTTGTAGTTCCACGTAAATCAAATTTCATTCGATGTTCTAGAAACAGAGTTTTGTAAAAAAGGCATTGGAGACGCCGGCTTTCTTAACGACATAGTAGAGCGTTATAATCGCGGTGTGCGTGTTTTATTGTGTTTATGAGAGTGATTATTTAATGCGATCTCACACTCGGCGACACCTAATAATAAAATGTCCTAACAGCCTACAAACATATCGAACGGTTCTCTTTAATTCGAGCGTCGTAAAACCTATAGCCGTGGTGAAAACTGACGTATCGCACATTCTTCCGTCGATCGGCCGTTTATACAAATTATACGTAACATGTATAGCTGTTTAGGTGGGCCGTCATTATTTATGTTCTCTAACAGTCGTTCACTGGTGTGTGTTAAAATCGGAGCAGTCAGCTGATCACGCGTGTGTGCGTTACGTTCTTCGGGAAACACCTTTTGATGAAGTGAGCGAGCTTTATTTAATTGGACACTCGCATTGTTCCCTGCTTTTTTTTTTGCTCCACCTATATTTTATTCACTTGACTCCGTTGAAGTGGAATGTCGCATTTTTATTTTGTTCGTTTACTCGTAAATATTCTTACTCTGAACAAACGGGAAAATACGCTTTTGTAATTCGACTTGATCTAATTTGCATACTTTATATTTTGATATGAACGTTCGTTTTGCTTGATGTAGTTTGTTGACCGAGTGTCTTGAAAGAGGCGAGTGGATCAGTTTTGTTAAAAGTGTTTTTCTATTTATTTCGCGTCGCTTGATTCTTCATCGCGATTAAACATATCCTGACCAAACCTAAGCATCATTTCAAACATTATAAAAGGTTCAAACTATCTCCATACCAAATTACTTCAAAATCGGTACAATCGTTTAGTCGTGAAAAATTAACAAATAGGCAGACCGCACTACTTCTACTGTCTAGTTCTTTTTTCCCATTTATAATATTACAATACTGGTTATGGGAATTTCAGTGTGAAAACTGCCTAATGCCGATAATTTTTCATCTCCATAACGGCTTAAAGAGATAATAAATTTATCTATATTCTATACATATATAATAAATTTGCTTTCACCAAAGATAGTGGATAGGACTCTATGCCTGTTTATACCTACATATGTACATAATAGTAGTAATACCTAATAGGTTAATAACCTACTTTACAATCAAGAAAGAAAAAAAAACTACATTAATGTTTAATCTTTCTGTGTACTTATTTATAATGTGCCTTCCGTAATGATGTTCATAACTATCTTAGCTAGTTATTAAAGTCATAATAACGGTAGCGTGTAAATTCACGCTCGTAATCGTAAAACCTTCAAAGTTCTAAACTTTATAGTTGTAAGAGATGAAAGTTTAACGTTTGGTGCTTGAAGCTACAAAATATATGAAAACTTTTTGAAATTTTTCACTTGAAACTTTCGCAAAGCGACGTTGCGAGCAAACATCGACCTCGGGCAATATTGACGGTTTGAAAATAACACTGTCCCGTGAAGCAAGAGCAACGGACGTCTCATTTGTACAAAAACCACACAGAGCTGTGATTACAAGCGCCGCCGCCCGCGCGGTACCTACTACCTATCTAAGTATCTACTCGTCGCACAGTAATTTTACCGGCCTTATTTACCTCCACTCATCATCGTCCGATGTTTTTTCAACTGTCAAATGACAACACGAATGCTTTGAATTATGTTTTTAGTTTGTCTATTTTTTCACATCATAATTTTTTTTAGTTGTTACGAACATGAATAGTAGTTGAATAGATTTTAATGATGTAGAATGTTTGCCTTGTATGTATGAAAATTGAATCCTTTTTTGTGTACGGCAATTTTGCTGCGTTTGGATCATTAGGTCGTTGGTTCTCAGTACGCGTCATCAGTTAGGAGTTCGCCGGGAAAAGTTGCGCCCCTCCTCACTCTTCCTCGGTCCGTTACAAATAAATAAGCAAGGGCCGGCATTCGACAGTAATAATAATTCGCCCGGGCCCGATCAGCTGTTTCTCCACACCGAACCCGAGTAACAGGTGGCCTATAAAGAGATTCAATAAACTCTACCACTTCACTCGTCTTCACACTTCAACGTCGTTTTTACACAAACACAAATAAACGTTGTAGAACAGTTCTATTTTTACTTCAAGTACAAAAGATATTCGCAATCACGAATAGCGGAGCTAAATATAAATTTGTTGATAAAAATACGATTCTTTTTTATTTTGAATATTTAAGATGTTTGGCTGATTGTCAAGGTTGTAAGAAAGTATAACGTTTCAGTAGCGTAATTTATTTGTTACTTAACGAGACTTGAATAAACTTTTATTATATTAATTTTGTAACGGATTTATGAAGTTTATTATTCTTTCAGTATTATAATATGCTATTCGTAATTTCACTATTATGCATAAACTAGTTTTGTTATTCTCTTATTCTACAGTACGTATAATGGAAAAGTAGAATTGTTCTTATATGGTTTTGCGTCTTGGTTCCTATCTGATTGACTAACTATATCTAGGGCTTTGAAATTTGTTGCAAATATTCTTTGTCTTCAAAGTTGATATCAAGAGTGATTGCATTGTGTATCTTTATATCTTTTCTTTCTATCTTCCTTTTTATTGAAAATGTTTATGGAAATATTGGTGATCGAGATTCTTCGTCAGATCTTGTTCCGTGTGTTTGTTGTACTTGATGATACATGCTGATTCGAGCCATATCATATTTTACTTCATTTACCTGTTTGAAGAACCAAATGATTACGGCAACGGAAAGCGAATTATGAAGAAAAGCTACGTCTTTTACGTCTATCTACAGCGGTGCCGATAGAAACTGGTACAGTTGCATAGACGAGTGATATACAAGCGTAGTGTAATAATTGGTCGAGGCCTGCGTTTAGGGCTCACGGCTGAGAGAAGGCAATCGCGATACAGCCACCATTTCGCTCTCGATACGGCGCGGTCGCCGATGACGAGCCGGTTATGTAATGTAAATGTTTACGTATGTACCTACTACACGTGCCCGCCACCACGTGCTTCGAGAGAACACTAGCCTTGTGAATTATTTATTTACGAGGCAACATTTTCACACGCCGGTCGACGAACTCTCGAATGATCTTGGAACGCTTTTACGCCGATTAATCTCTCCGTGTCCTCGGGTGACATTGCTCACCCTTTTGTATTGTGTCTTCATATTATGTTTATACGTAACCGTGTGTCGTGTGTACAACGAAACGTTTTACATGTAAAGCGTTTGTTACCGTTAAGGCTTTGTCGTCGTTAAAGCTTTCGTGTTGAATTGTACAAAGTGCAGTACACGCAAAATACATTAACTCGAATATGTTTAGGTGGAAAAAATTGTTTTCATATTCGCCCCCGACATTTTGACTTTCGGGTCTGCACTTACCTTTATTAGCGCCGTTTTATCAGATACTGCAAAAATAAAAATATTGTCTTCGATAAAAATATGTATTAAGTATCGAATAAACTATATTATCTTATTAGAACTGTGCCGAATGGATCAAATAATGAATTGTAAATAGCTTACCATACTACCATACTTTACCATAGAACTAACCTTACCTAACTATTATAGTATATGCGACTCCATCATTAAGACAAACCTGATCACACCTTATTAGAGCCATGTACACAATAGATCCAATAAAAAAAACCCGTATCCTCGACGTATTCGGGTAAGCGGTTGCATTACCATGAACCGCTTAGCAGGAACAGCCATCGAGGAGACATAGCAAGTTAGGAGCTGATCGTAAGCTCACCTGATCACCAGGCGTATTTAAAGCCAGCTTAGATGTAGCTTAGTCCCATTGATCTCTTAAGACTGACTGTCTTTTAATCGATACTAAGTACTTAATGGTTCTTCGGAAATGGAATATTTAACCAGAAAAGAAATATCAAAGTCCTTCACAAGTCACTAAGTTATCGCATATGAACATTGACCCCGGTATTTACCCAGGGTCTGCTTATAATCATATCTGGATATGACAGGTTACTAGCATTTACACGGAGCGATTGACATATGACCTCCACAACCCTAACCAGTAATTCATTGGATAAGAGCAAATGACGTATTAAAAGTTAAAGATTGTCATTATCAGACCTCACGAGACAGACAGTTTAACGTGCTCTCCGAAGCACGGTGGGGATAACAAATATCTTATAGTTTATTTAAAAAAAAACAGCCGAAAGTTCTGTTTAAATACATATTGACTAGTAATGCAAGCTTCATATTCCTGACATACCTACAGTGCTGTAGAAGATACAATAAATTGTACATATAACACAAAAAATCCGCTTTAATATATGAAATTGTTAATAAGATCAATATTTTATAGCTTGACATAGGCTCTACTTTTAATATTTTTGCATATTATAGTCATTAATTTGAATAAAATATTATAATTTAGGCAAATTAAAAACCTTTTATACTGATATGATACCTATTGCCATCTTTATAAATCATGTTTACGAATGAGTGCTAAAACTACTTTTTTGTTCTTTTTTTTATTTAGTTCCACCTGAATGTATAATGTATTAATTCTTTATATTTTTTAATTCTCCTTTAAATTTTTCAAGTAATAAAAAATCATTTAGGCCGAAGTTAAATAAAAACGACATCTGAAAACTTCGGTATTATGTTTGAATTTGCAATGGCTCGCATAGAGATTTTAACTTAACTAGAATCAATTCTGCAATACAATGTAAAATACGCTCGCTTCAGAGAGCACAACACATTCAGTACTGTATCTAGATAGAGCCGCCCAGCACGTTCCGACAGCTTCCAACAATAATAATTAATTGACTCGTCCGTTCGTTATCGTGCTTTTATATTGACGTTCCCGAGCGAGCAAGCGAGCGAGGCGCATTCGGAATGAAATTTCCATAAAAACTTTTGTGCTCCGGACGTTGCGAGCGCACGTTAAAATCGTCGGCTGGCAATAAAACAGCGGCCGGTGCGGCGAGGCGCGACGAGGCGGCCACGAGTGCGAGCGAGAGGGAACGAGAGATAATGGACTCTGTACTAAATGAAGAACGCGCCGCTGCGTTGAGCGAGCGAGCTGGAGCACGGCAAAAACATCGGCGCGGTTATCGCGCTTCCCCGTCCCGCGCGCCGCGCCTTCTCCCCCGCCCGCCTCAGCGCGGCTGGACTCGTCTGATCGACGCCGGAGCCTCTCGCGGCCGAGCTAACCTCGACAGCGGGGGGTCGAGACTTGCCTCGCTCTCGCAACCGGTGTGCGAGATACGACGAGTATACGAGTTACATCCACAGCTCCATCGTTTTATACTCTCCGTTTTACGATTCAGTTTCAACTCTCAAAAGCTCAACTTTGCGTTACTGCACTTTGCTTCCGATTGTGAACTTTATATTCCAGTGGCCGGTACCGTTGCAATTGAAAGCACCCAACGATTGATTTACGATCGGCGAACCATTGGTTGTTTAAAACGGTGAGTGCCGCAAACAGCACATCTACTTTCTAGTCTTTGTAACTTTTAAAAGATAAAGTTAGGAGCGATAACTTTCATGCCGTTTCATTGTTACATGAGCTTTTATGTCTATTGATAAGTTGCATAATATTAATGTTACAACGATAAACACGTAACAAAAACTTTGATCTTTATTTTTTGTTCAAAGAACCGCGAGCCTGTCTTTGTTTTATTTATCTTGTTGGTGGAAAAAAATCAAAATGTAATTATTTTTTTTTTAATTGCGTGATGGTTACCGCAAGTGGCCCTGCTCCATTGACACAGTCGAACTATTGTTGTGTTTTAGACTTTTAGTGCCGGTACAGCGGTGGCAGTGTCACTTTTTCGGTGGCGTTTCACTTTCTTTTACTCGCTTCGTAATTGCCTATTCAAACGTTACAATAACGAATAAATTAATAATAAACAATATTGATTAGCACAGTATATAAATCATAAATTTTATTTCGAACAACACCGGACTTATAAAAAATCAAGAGATCTTGTGAACTTCCTGTTTATTATTTTTATATATCACAGCTTGTGACTGCGATCTCACCCGCGTGAATAACGATTTTTATTTTTGCTAATTACCTTTAATGCAATATAGAAATTGGTTCTCCATACATACAAACTTTCATCCCCTATTTCACCCCCTTCAAGTTTTGTTTTCAAAACATATCTATAACAAAATTCATCGGTTTGGGTCACAAACAAACAAACTCAATTTTGCATTTGTAATGTTACTTAAGATATAACGAGGCGTCTAATATTATTGGCTATGTTTTATATTTTTAGGTGTAGGAAATATTGTTTGTCATTTTACTTTCTCACTAATGCAATGTTGATTGATTGATGTTTTTGTTATCATATTAATATTAGAGGAATTAGTAGCGTATTTGTACTGATTTTTCATTCTTATTTTTAATATTGCCAATACAATTACTGTTATTAAGTTTATAGCCTTATTTATATATATATTTAGCGGATAAGAGTGAAATAGAAGATGAATCTGTATCAATCATTCTATATCCGGTTGTCTGTTTTTAAATTTAAAATACAATTAAAATAAAAAAATGTGAAATCATAAATTTGAACACACCCATACATCCCAATCACTGAACAATTATAATTGCTTGATACCTAAAATAACAAAATTAAATTACGACACAATGGTGAAAGTCACGCGCTGTCATAACCTTGTTTAACAATCGTTATAGAAATAAGTGAATTGAGGAAAAATGTAAACATTAATGCATACATTAATGAACTATAATTATAGCACTCTGGATAAAGACGCCACGCCTAGAGCTAGGCATTGGTAAAAAAAAACGATAAATATAGGCGATATTTTTATTCTCAATAAGTCAAAAATCGATATTTATTTCCGAGTATCGAACTCGATATATTTTAGTACCAAATGTAAAACCCTCTGACTAGATATGCTACAAGTACAGGTGCTTTGCAAAAAAGTCGCCAAACCCGCTTTTACCAATAATGTCTCCGTACAGTTAGAAGTGCAGGTGTGCTTAGCTTTTGGATAAAAAATGGTCAGACACGCAAATAAATAAATAAACGCACACTCAACAAACTCAACTCTCAAATCTATACGCTCACACTCATTTCGATGTATCAATATTTTTACTCGATAATATTCGATACAGCTAAAAAGTCGATAAAACGAAAGTTAAATAGGCAAAATAGAGTATAATTGTAAAAAGTAAGCAGTATTACACTATGTCCTAATTGATTTGTGTATTTGGCCGATGTACATTCAGTAATATTGTGCAATACTGGTGATTGTACAATACTTTTGAACATATTGCTAACCCAATATGGAAAGATTGTGATAGAGGCTTAAGCAAAGGGCTGCCATAGAGTGAAGTTGCATTACCTCGCATTAGTCAGTACAGCCGTGTTTCAATTTGATTGCGTTCATTTGTAATTGTTTAAGTTCGGATAAGGAGTGGTCGCCACATACGGATCAAATTGTTTACCAAACATTTTTATCCATCCATAGGTTTAGTCTTTCACTGTACCTTAATCGGCACTAAGTAAAATATGCTCACAGAAGATTTCGACTTCTGTTTTAGAAAATAGTTACTTTTTAGATTTGGAGCCGGTATTTTTTTTACTTCTAAGTTACGAATAATAGTAGCGCCACCATATTCGTATCGCAAACGGTTATATATTTATTAGTGTTCTGTAGTTTCGATGTGACTTGTGATCATCAATAGGAGTTTCATTTAACCGAACGGTGCTTTTCTGTCGAAAATTCACAAGTTACTTAAAAAAATACTCTAATCGCAATGGGTATACCTCTAGTTACTTCGATTTTCCAAGATCCCATCGTCAGATCCAGACTAAACTACAATGACACAACAAGAAAGTATTCAAAAAAAGAATTTCTTCAACCAGAAAAAGAATTATACATAAAAGAAATATTGAAAGAAATTGTCCTCGAACCTCGTGGACCTCGTCTTTTATTTGAAGTCTGTTAAAAAATAATAATTTCTTGTTTCAGGATCTGACCGGTCAGAACAGCAATGACTCCGGCGGCAGCGGCGGCGCGGGGCGCGCTTCCACGCCGCACTTGAGGCCCACGCCGAGCCCGACAGGCTCGAGTGGATCGCGATCCATGTCACCGGCTGTCGGTGAGTACATACGCACATACAATACTTTAGATACTACATAGACATACTAATAATGCTATAAAAACGAACGATATACTTGATTCTTATACCTATATAAAATATTTGTTATGTGAAAATTATCTTGTATTTTTAAGTTAATATCTGTAAGTTTCTTTTGTATAATTTTGCATTTATTTATTAAAATGTATGTATGTATTGTTATTGGACATTTGATTCTTAAAAATAAATCAGTTTGTGTGTATTTAGATAAGGAAGATGTTGGTGTTTTTTGGGTTTGCTGATTAGTTACCAGTTTCCAGAGTTTCTTTTATAATTGGTGATTACGCAATATTTTGGAGGCTAAGATTTTATCATTTTTTGTAAAAATTGTAGGAAATAGGTAAAATATGTTTAGCTCCTGTCTTAGTTTGCCAGATCCGTAGTTTCAAAGGCGTGTTGATCAGATTCATTGTGCATACTTCGTCACTAGCAGACGCGGGCTTTCCCGACATTGACCCACATAGAGCGGGCGCCCAGAGTACACCGCATTTTGCCCCTTTTGCGGGCGCGAACCACCCTCCACCCACCTTATGTACGAGTAAGGGGTGGTCGCGGTATATAGGGTCTCGTGAAAAACTTACCCCCACTGACGGCGAGCACGCAAAACAGGACCTTTCCACCCGCGCCGGGTGTCGACGCGTCACTCTTATGTGCCGGTCGCCCGGTCGTCGGACCATCGGCCTCTGTTTACGATTCCTCGTCTTACATATACATAATGTATACGTCTAAATTAGGGCAAGATTGTCCAGCCTATGTACACCGGTTAGAAATCTTATGGAGCGATCCCCAACACCGGGACTCTGAGAAACAGCTGATCTTTTACGACGATTGCGCCTTACGATAACATTGAAATAGTTGTGTTAGTTCATTATCAAAACAGTTATATAAGAACATTCCTTTTTTTATTAGACAACTCTTAATTAGTTTATCTGACTTTAACATTAACCCAAAATCACTGTTACAGTATACTTACATGATAGCGACAGAATACGTTATACGTATCAAATTTTACAAATAACGTTACGTTAATAGATGCGTTAAAATTAATAATATCGCATACTAACTAAATTATATGTCGATGTTCCTACTAAATCGAGACAATCCGTTATTGAAATACGTTTTACTTATCTGTGTGTGTCCTGCTTTATATTCAATAAGTCGGTATAAAAGAATGTTCCCTACAGATTTTAATATAAAATCAGCCGCGTCCTTGTCGGGCTTCCCTCGAATTGTCCTTGACGGGGTCACTGACTGGGGTTGCTATTATACCCCCACTTAGATTTGTTTGACAACTGTAAAGACCTAGATATTTGATCTCGAGGCTAGGAGAGTTCATTCATGAATCGAAGGGAGCAATGCCAATAACAATGTGTTACGTAAATTATGATATATTACAAATCGTTTTTACACAACATAAGTTTCACTTGAATGTCAAGTTTTCGTAGAGTCGGTTGTTCTGTTATTTTTTTTTAAATTATTTTACTGGAAATGTTTGAATGATTTATATAAAACTTGAACAATTTAAAATGTTAAAACAGTGTAATGTTAAAGGTTTCCTTTCCTTTATTTCTCAGTACTTTTAATGTCTTTGCTATATTTCTCAGTAATACCTTCACCAAATAACCCTTTACAGTTTCAACATGTAAACTCTTTTACTTTCATTGCTCATTATATTACTCAGACGAGTATGCCCTAAAAGTGTTCGCTTTATCACACTGGCCCGTAATGATTGGCCTTAGCGATCGTGTTTTGTTAACGTCAACGATTGCCGAACACGGCTTTCTCAAAACATCAGGCCGGAGCGTGGACTGGGCGAATGGCGACTGAGCGTTCGAATACCGGTTATGTGACCGCGATATGCCTTCACTACGAACCTTGTTTTCCACATCGGCTAACGCAATGTATCTTTTCCAATGCTGCCTGCTAACTGTAGCATCGAGGAGACTCCATACGAAACCAGCAACGTAGACTATCTCAATGTGCTCGTCGCTAACTTAGTCTCTAAGCTGGTAGGAGTTTAACATAACAACATGACGTCAACCTTTCGGCTCGTCGGGCTTCTCGATTCTCGACAAACACCCAGTGAATATGTGAAGTCTCATTGGAAAATTATACGAGGCGCTTGAGGAAAGAGCTGAGAATTATTTTAATATAGAGTTATAAAAGGTGAATTATATGACTTGGATATGTTTCGTTCACGATAGAAAATATTATAATTTGTTTATGTATTCATTTATTATGAAAATATTACTTGTAAAACTACAAACGAATTTCTTTATTTCGCACCTTTGTTGTGGTGTGAATTTGCTAAAGTATTTATTCGCTTTGTACGTAATCTACTTCACATAAAATAACATTGTTATCATCGTTTTTTGAATAAAAATAAAGTTCAGTTTATCGGGCACATTGTGCCCGTTTCCAATCCAAGTTCCATCGTTATTTTAACACAATGAAGCCGCAATACCGCAACCCGACGCGTTCGAAGGTGAATTGCGTATTGTTCGAAGCCCGCATGCAACGTGACTTTTGAAACGGACTTTAAATTTTGATGAATAAGGTTTCTTTTGCTCTTTGTTTGTATCGGATTACTTTAAAACACATTTTGTACTCTATGTCGTTGGTATTAAAGTACATTTTCTTATGACGAGGATTTGTTATATTAAATACGGGCGCTAAAAGCATTTCGCAGTCCGTCCGCTGCGCGTATCGGTGGTCCGAGCAGGAATGTCATCAACAAAGATAAGTCAAGTCGGGTTTGGAGTCAGCCGAAATTTGCGATCCGCTCTTAAGACATGCTCTTTGCGGAACGTTGTTAAATATTGCACAGATAATTTTATATTTTCGTCATTTATCATTAAAAACATTTCTTAGAAATAAAGGTTTTGTGATGTAGTTAAATTATTGTAATCTACCAGCATAGTAGTAATTATGAATGAACCGTATAGCTATACGTATAAATGAAATAGTAAATCTAGTCGGTGCGATAAGATAATTTATTAATAAAAAACAGATGACTAACTAACAACTTGTATTATTAATTTTTTATCTCGTGTTAATTTTCCTCGTAATCGTAAATAATCCATATTCATTAAGGCAAAACTTGTAGTAACAAAATAAAACTTTACAGTTTTTTATACCGTAAATTGGCAAACAATTGAGCACACGGTCTCGTTCATCGTTGCCTTATATAGATGCTAGTAGCACCAGAAGTAATACAAACATGTAAAATCAAGGGGAGAATGGGAGGGACGAGGAAAAAGGCGACTGGGAGTATGACATGAAATTTTATGAAATATTGATTTAATTATTGTTAAATGATTTCGTAAGTTCGTTTGTTATTTTTATCTCACTTGTCGGTTACGTTCATTGGTCAATAAACGATCAGCGGGTAAAGCAACTTTAGGTGTGTTCGGTCTGGATGGGTGATCGTGGTATTTCGACGGAGAGTTTTCGTGCTTTGGAGGGCTCGTAAAACGTATCGATAATTCAAGTTAACGCAAGGGTGGCTACTAATCACAAGATAAGATAAAGAAAAAATCGCATTTTTTTATTTATAAAGATGGCTACGTAATGTGCCAAGACTAGCATGTCGTTAACGGAACACAATTCCAACAGTAAAGAACAACAGCTGTAGTCTACTGTAGTATACTATACTCTGTAGCAGTAGAAGCGTATGTGAGCATAATACACCGAGCTTTACTAACTTGCTATAAGCTTATTATGTTAAGCATATTATGTGACTGTTATTATTGTATAAAAGTTTCGTGCTACTTGAAATTATATTTAATACGGGTAAACTGGGTAGGCTTTTTTGTTTTCAAATTTATTTAGGGAGTTTTGTCAAATCTTATCTATAGAGTGTGTGTAGATTTAAGTATTATAATTATTTACTATATATCCTTTTAGACTTCTTAAAAGTTCGAGCAAGAACATACCTATGTACTAATACAATATTCAACTTGTCTGAACGTTTGCTAATTGATCATGTGTTTGCTTCTTACATTATATAATATCAAAATATGCATATCATATTCTACTCAACCACGCTATGTAATGGAAAAACTTGATGATGCTGCTTTATCCTTTATTAAAAATGCATTATTATGGATATGAACATAACCAATTAATGCTATCAAAAGCTTGGACTTCCACGACTGCAATTTTTATAAATCAAAGTTATTTTTATGGCTCTCTAACGATGTAATTTATATGAAACTAGCAACGCCCCCGGCTTCGCCCGCGTTTTTGTAGTTTTAAAAGTTACCGCGCCGTACCTAAAAATGACGATCCTTGCATACAACTTTCATCTCCCCCTTTCAAACCCTAAACAGCCCTTTTTTGCATTTAAAAGTAGTCGATGTCCTTTCTCAGGCTTATTTAAATCGATTCAGTAGTATTGGCGTGAAAGCGCAGAAAACAGACGGACGGACATACAAAGAGTCAGAGTTACTTTCGCATTTATAATGTTAGTAAGGATTGTAAGGATTCTTGAGCTTGACATAGGTGTTAGTTATAATTATGTACCTACTTGAAAGAAATTCAAATTTGTTTCACAAAAGATTACAAATTTCGCTAAAAAATATAATTCATCGCACGACGGCGGCACGACAAAACTTATCTTTAGAGAAAACGTTTGTACAATAAAAAGGTACAGATCATTTGTAATAGGACGCGTCGTTATCCCAGAAAGCCGACAAACTAAGGTAGATAGTACATACGTGGGCCATCTGCAATGTATGTCGCACTGCCTATCCGTCGACCGCCACGTGCGACGCGTCCTTGGCAAGGCCAACGACCTCCTTTAAATGAGAATGAGAAAAAAGAAACAAAAACGCTTTTTGCCCCGATCCCCCGCCATAATGTTTGTTTTGATCGTTTTCACGTAAACGATCCGTAGATGTTGACTTTTTTTTTGTAACGAGATTGATGCTCGATATTATTATTCATGACGTTTCACGGTCCGACTGAGTCGTCGATTAATAATTGTGTCAGGATGCTTTATATATTATTTGTCATCTGAGTCAGTCCGAGTTAAACCGTTCGCTTGAGATAGGTTTACGTTTATAATGTTGACTGAGTCATCGGTAAGAGAAAATTGATGATATCTTTCTTTCCCTTGAATACTTTCCTTCCTTTTTCTTAATACGATCGGTATGTTAAGCAACTTCAGGCGCGGTCAGTCACTAGATAGGTGATCGCATAGTGGTATTTCAAATGAGCGTCTCCGTGCATCGGAGGGTACGTAAAAAGTCAGTCCCGGCTGTTATCAATTTGACAACAGTCGAAAAGTCAAGTCAGAAGCCTACGGGCGACCTAAACAACTCTGACGTTAGGTTGACCATTAATCACTCGATAAGAAGAAGAATTTTTACAAAATTTTAAATCATTTTGTGGATCGGAGACAATTTCTACGAGTGTCTTATCGTTTTCCGTATTGGCTGGAAAGTAATAAATCTCATTGTCAAGGTCAACCAGAGTTTCCGGTATTTCATTCACCCTTTTTTTCACCCCCTGCTAATGGTGTGGGATCTTCTTTTAACTCCACCCTGTCTGTTAAAATCATTCACCCAATTCCAACATTCAAAAGTAAAAACATCGCTGATTCGGTCGACTGACCTACAATATGAAATCTTTTTAATGTATATTCCAGTCTTAATACCAATTACAAAAAACTATTATTATAGTTTTTATATATATATCTATTTCCAATTACCGCCTAATCTACATTACCTTTCACTTAAATTAATTTCATAATATATCACATTGTAATTAAATTAAATTAATAATTAACTGCATACATGAATAATTGGTACAAAGCATAGCGGATGACAGGAATTTATCGAACTCTAGGCATTTCAAGCTTTGCAAGAGGTGTGGCATGCAGGCAATGCGCCTGTTACCAACTATTTTAGGCTTCTAGCTACAAAAGGTCATTGGATATCTTAGACAGAGAAGATTTGTTACCTGTTCGATTAGATTTTGTATTCGTATTTTCGGAAATCCTTTACCTAAAAAAGGTAAAAGCAGCATGCAGAATATTATGCTATCCGTCGTAGAAAATGTTTATGAAAATGACACGTATAAGCTTAAAATATGAAATGTCAGGGCATCGCAAAGTTTGCGTTTAAATTATAAATTATTTACGAGTAAACGTACAAAAATCTACTTTGTTAATTTATTAAATTTAGTGTCTAAAAATTATGTTGTGACGTCATCAAACACACACAACAAACAAAACAATAAACGACAACGACGTAGATTTTTATTTATGGGTGACAATTTGTTAGCAAACTCTTGTAACACACGATCAATAAGTTAACATGCTGAGAACTAGCTTTGAAATGTTCAGTTTGTTTTTCAATAACATATTTTCGTCTATTTCTACCTTCCTGTATCAATCAATTCGAATAAGCGCTGGAAGCTAGTTGTATTTATTATACGGTGGCGTCGCTGGCTATCAATTTAAATGGACCACAAACGAGCTCTGGTCTCCGTGACGCCAACGTTTGTCTCAACTAGGCCGCTCTTGTTAGCGTGCTCAGTGTACATTGTATATTACTTTCCATTGTACACACAGTCGACTTAGCGCACGTTGTCTAAGAGAAGGTAAACATTTCGTGTCTTCGACGACTAATACCATTGCCTATATTATACTATTATATAGGAAAAATAGAACCCGTATAATTTTGTCGTGTCCGTATGCCACGGCCTTTACTCGGAAAATGTCAGCTCTACATATATAATTATATAAACGTTGCAGAAAACTCCTTTATACCGTTGCATTAACCTCTGTACACCGGTGGAGTACATTTAACAAAAAAATATATAATCATTTATTTATTAAAAATATAGGAAAACATTCATGAAGCTTTCAGTTTCAATTATAAATCGTAAAACACATTGTTAAAAATTAAAAATCGATGTATAACAAAGTTCAGTTATTAAAACTGAGTAAATATCGCCTCTCAAAAATTCCTCCACTTATTATGTTATTCTAGGCACTCTAGTTGTTCTGTACAGCATATCACTACTGTTCAAACTCTTGCTATGAATGCTGAAGTACCCATTTCATTATATATCGTAACTGGATGTACATAAATAGTAAATAACTGACATCTTAAGGAATGACATCGACAAACTCGTATGCCAAAAATGTATGCTAAGGAAAAGGTATAGATAATGGGAGATCGCGAATATAGAGAGACTGTATCATGAGCTTCCTAAATCAGCTGATGATAAAAACTAAAAAGTCCATGATCTTATGTTTTTTTAACTTTTATCTAAAGTATAAATTAAGTAACATTTATCTTAAATATTTATTTTTAAATTTTTTTCAAAATAAAATTTCTTATCATTCTAACGAATGTAAAACTTATAAAATACAGATATACGTCCATACAGAGATAAATACCAATTCGAATTGTTATCAGTTATTTTTAAGACATTGAAGAATAAATTTCTAAAAGTATGACCTAAATACTAAATATCTCTTTCTTAATTACTAACGCAAAAACAAAAACTTTTAAAAATGAATTTTCATGACTTAAACTTCAACATAAACTAGTTTTCATAATAATTTCCCTTCTACATGAAATAAATTTCGATACAAAAGTAAATTTTCCGTCCAAACATGTTGTTGTTTCTTCGGCGCGATGTTGAGTCAGTCAGTGTTTCTAAAATGAGTAATCGATGATCGATCGATTTGATAAAACCAGTTTTAAGATAATTCGTGATCTTGTTTTATTTGTACAGGACATCCTGTACAGTAATTATAGTTTTGCACTTCCAGTATTTACAAAAATAGTTTAATAGCTCCTGTATGATGAGTGATGGATAACTTAATTACCCAGTTAGTTTTGATTTTAGTTAACTGGAACATTGGAAATTTGTCCTGTACGATAATGCTATAAATGTATTATATTTCTTTTATATGTATTGTACTCACTTTGTTTTACAATGTAACCCAATTACATAAATAAATGCTATATAAATTGTTTTTCGCGAGTAGCAGCCAGCGATTTAGGCGACAGACACACGAAAAAACTTACTAATATAAATTTAAAAAAACTTTTTTTTAAATTTAAGTTAACCTTTTGTACAATAAAATAGATAATTATGTTGAGTTACACATCTCATAACTCTATCGGTGGACAAAACATATTATCGAATGTTAATATTAAAATGTTTCCTCTGAAGATGATGGTTAAATTTTGGCTCGTTTACTGCATCGTGTTGTAAGCGATAATTTTCATGGAATGTCGGACTACCGTTGGCGGATCCAGTGGTACGTGGCTCACCGCACATTACCAGCCCGCAACACCGCATTCTGCACACATGATATCGATACGTATACACCACTACACGGTAAAGGCAGCACTAATTAGTTAACCGCACATCACTAGCCGACGCGAAATAATCCGTACAGGCATTGTATTAGAGTTCATTATGCTAATTGGTCATTGATAGTGAAGTTCCTGTTCTCTGTCAGGCGGCATGACTAAGGCGCAAAATTCAGAAAATTACAATCGTTTCACCTGTTGCGGAGATGCCTATACAAGTGCTATGACTCATCTCAGCGTTGATACTACGAAATGATGTTTTTTCTGTAACGCAAATTAGTAAAATAAATAAACCGAATTAGTAAAATAAAAAGCCATATCTTTTGATGAAGCTCTATCAAGGTATGAATGAAGTGACATCATTAATTTATTTAATTAGAATGAATTATGAATATCGGTATAGGAATTAGTTTTAAATCGAGATTAATTCTTTGTTTCATTCGTTAGTCAAAGCAAATAGATTCACTTTTAATTTTAAATCATTGGCTTAGTTATCTGCTTAATCATGCTGTTTTGACGTCAGCTATGAAGAATATGAAAGTAAAATTTTTAGTAGACTGTTCGATGCGTAATATTTAATACGTAATATTTTACTCTGTTTCTGTATTGTTGCACCAACTAAAGGACATGTTTTACGTTGATCGATTAGTATACTTAATACAATATTAAAAGCTTATTATATCGATTTATTATATAGTATAACATTTCTGATTGTTCCGATCACGATCACGCCGTGCACGACTGGCAGCGTGCACGTTGGAGGCGGGAAAGTTAAGACCTCGGCGTGGACTGCTGATGCCCTTGACAGAGCTGGTTACGCCTGTGTGCGTAGAAACGCCATTTTGCCACTTTGTAGCACGTTCTGCTACCGAGTTTGTATATCACAATTTATCGAGTTGAAAATTGTTGTTCTACGAGTTGTATGTTTTAAAATATTCCAAATTGTTTTTATATCTTATCTATTCAGAAAAAGTATTAGATATTACAGAAAAGTATAAGTATTAGATAATATTTTTAACACAATGAGCACTTAACTCCCACTTATCCGATTTATCTTACTCTTTTCATTCTTGCCCGGATTTTCAATACAATCTTCAATTGCTCTTAACTCTAAAGCGAGGGACGTAAGTGATACAGGTTGTATTGTTATTTATTTTGTGTAAGCAGGTAGTGAAATACAGTACTTCTATATATAGTAATTGTTTTTACCGAGGTAAAAGTTATTTCTGTTCTTCGACTGCTAATATCAATCGAAACGAAAAAGCTTGTGTTCAATATATTTGATGGTGGTATTATATATTTACAACATTTTTACGAATTGAATACACACGGACATATATGTATTTATATTTCTCTTACATATACAATGGCATTCACGTACAAAAACATATGCATGGGATTAGATGGTGTTTTTAGGGTTCCGTAGCCCAATGGCAAAAACGGAACCCTTATAGTTTCGTCATGTCCGTCTGTACTTCCGTCCTTCCGTCCGTATGTCACAGTCATTTTACTCAGAGGCTATTGGCTCTGTCTATACGAAATTTTGTAAAAAGGTCTATTCTATGAACCGCTACACGATTTTGTAATGAGATCCTAAAACATATAAGAATTAAGTGTAGCAGTCCATACATAACTAAGTGTTGAAAAAAAATTTAAACGTATGGCAACGTGTGAGATATTTTTGGATAAGTCTTTGAAAATCATAAGGAGGTTTGATTTCGACTTTTTTCATTAAGTCAGTAGTTGTTGAGATATTATAGCTCCTAAAATCATAAAAATCGTGTCCTCCTCTAACTTTGAAACTATGGGATTTAAAATCCTGGAAAAATTTGAGCTTGTTGAACATGAAATGAAATTTAAACCACATTTGGAAACTGAAATTTGAAGACGATAGTCTATATATATAAGTTGTTCCCATATCTTTGTTTTTCATATTACTTTTAAAAATTAGTATGAAATTACCAACTTATTTTTGCGGTCGATTTTATTATTTTTAAAGTCCTTAAGATTCTTCATCACCAAGCTGCGGAACCCTTTAGTTTCGACTGCGCGTGGTGCACAACGCACTTGACTGATAATCAGGGGTGGGTTAGTTATACTTTTGATATGTAAATTGTTAGCACTATAAAACTGTTAGTTGATTTCAACTTTCCAGGTTGAAATTAATTTATTTCATTTCAATTTATACCAATTAATACTATACATTTAATTAAAATTTATTATAAGTTTCGAAACATAACAATTTTCAGTGTTCCATTTGAAATAATATAAATTGAATAATAGTTTCGAAAGCAATAATATAAAGGTTGATTGTCTCAAAGGCTAATTTAGTACTTATTATTTTAGTCAAAGACTAAAAATATGCACCCTCTTCGTGTTCTTATCTATCGCTATTCATAAGGGTAGGTATACATTGATGTCACAAAAGGTAGGCCACAGTAGCAAAACTATTCGACATTTTGATAGTGCGTTATTTTTACGACTCAGTAGCCCCGTACCTTACGACCATTTTATTCTGACCGTAGTCATTAACGGTCGCCGTAAACAAATAGATATATTATAGGTGGGCGCTTCTGCCTCATTCAATATGATTCAGCGGCGCCTAGCCGTCTGCCGGTCGTCTGATCGTACCAACAATATTATAATGCCCGATAATTGCTCAATGACGATATTAAAGTGTCGTCCCTTGCACGTGATAACGCATTATATATCACACATGATACGTGTACGCCGGTTCGATAACTAAAACGGTCGCATAAGAGTAGGGTAGGTTATGTCATTTAATGTTGACATAACTGCATAAGTTCAAATCGACCTACATAAAAGCTGCAATACCACTTTCGTCGTCGCAAATCATTGCCGTTCGTATCTCGTATCTCGGCCTCGGTCACTGTGTTGTGTGTGTCGTATGCACATATACGGATGCAATAAAGTGCAGCGAGAATTCGCAGGCTAGCGGTGTATGCGGCTCACATACCGACGGAAAACGAAAGTGATCTGATGCGTCTCTCCGCCCTCGATTGATGCGCGCCGAGCTTAGGCGAGCCCTCGTTAAATGTACTATTCAAATTGTGTGTACGACGAGGAGCTTTGAGCGGTCGGATCGATCACACACGGAAACGTTCGCCGCTTGCACTCTCGTATACAATTTAATTCAAGTTCTACCACGTTTTACATAGCAACCCTGCTTATACATAGATAGAATAGTTGTTCGACGACCCGACGCACTCGGCACTCGCAGAGGTAATTTTACGACCCAATAAATGTATCTTTCAATTGTTTGTTATCTCGAATGCTATTCTCTTTAATGTGGAGCGATTATCGTAACATTGAATCTTATCATTATTACCGTGTTTTGAAACGGTTACTAATTTGTTAATGGCTCTTAACTAATAACATTAGTGAATAAATTTATGAGCAATTTCAATTAGAGAAACATTATTAATAAAGAATTAGTACGATGTCTATATTTGCATAGTAGATTGTTTTGTCATTACCTTTATTTTTATAATTAGTATTCTATTTAATTTAATAAAATATTAATAATACATAAATTACGAGGTATTCAATAAACATTCTTGTGATTCTTAGGTATTTCTAAAAACCTTCTTGAATAAAACCCGCTTTGGTTTCTAAATTTGAATGAAAGCTCATGTTATGTATGATAGTATAATATATATAATATTTGGTATATAATTGTTTTAGGTACCCAGAACGTACCGATGCCACCGCGGCCGTCGTCATCGCTCTCGGACGGCGGCGGGCCGACCGTACGGCCGGGCGGGGGCGCGGGTGCAGGTGCGGGCCCGCCCCCCTCCGCAGCTCCTCCGCCCGGCGCCATGCTGCCGCAGCCCTATCACCATGGGCCTTACAAGCCGGCGCCCTACCCGCCGCAGCCCTATGCATACCCGCCGCGCAACCACCACCCCTACCCGTATGGCGGCTACCGACCGACTCCGCCGCCGCATCCTTCACAACATTATCCGCCGCTCAAGGTATTGCCATCAATCTTACCTTCATATCTTCTATATTGTACAACACTCAAAATATTCATGAAAAAGAAATTCAAAAATTTTGATCAGTTTCTCCTGACTCTGATTCTCATTAGCCTAAAGATCTGAGGTGGTCAGAAAACTAAGCATTATTGTTGCTTAACATGAAAGCAAGATAGAAAACATTCGTTAATTAATTTTTGTACTTCGTATATCGACAGTATAATGGTAATCTTAATGTGTCGTTGTGAACGTTCGCAGCAGGCCGGTCGGCACATGGGCCCGCCGGGCGAGGCGATGCCGCCGCCGACGGCGCCGGGCGAGCCGCACGACAACGGGCCCGCCGCGCCCGCCACCGCGCTCGTCACCACCGGGCCCGACGGCGCACCGCTCGACGAGGGCAGCCAGCAGAGCACGCTCAGCAACGCCTCCGCAGGTACACACACACGCTCACATACATACACGGGGCAGAATTTTTTAGTGTTTTATAGAGCAAAGGTAGGAAATTAAACAGGCCCGCCTGCGATTGAGAGCAGTTACATAGTATTTCTAGTAGCGTTATTCGTCGCAATTTTTTTATGTTGAGTAGAAGGAGGAAAAGTTGGGAATTTAAAGCTCATTGAAACACATTAGCGATTAAAGTCAATATTCTGTGTGAGAATGTCAAAAAGGGGCCAATAGTGATGAGAAACGCTGTCTTCGGTGTCCCTAGTCTTCTATAGACGCTAGATACGCCCAAAGTACTACAATCATGTTGCTAAACCAAGGGATCGGAACTGATCGTGAAAGATTGAAAAAAAAAAGAACATTGTAGAGGCATTGTCCATTTAAATTTAACGACTATTAAAAATTCGTGTGAAGTACAGCACAAGATAACATCCATCCAATGATAAACAATTAAACTTGGAACTTTCTACATCGAAGTATCACCATATTGTCATGAATTATACCGCAAAGGAGTGGTATATTTTGCATTGCTATGTTTCGGTTTGAATAACACTGTAGCTAGTGAAATTACTGTGCAAAGGTTATTTAAGATTCAATATCTTATATAGGCTTGGAAGCGTCTGAGTTACGCACACAAATGAATGGTGTTGCAAGCACTCATAGGCTATAATAACCGCTTACCTTCAATCAGCAACCTCTCCAATAGTTCAGTGTAGTGTTGTAGTTATAATGTGTATCGAAGGACTATAGTAACATAGGCTGTGTCGTTATTCCAGCATCGGGCGAGGAGCCCTGCGGGACGGGCAAGGGCTCGCGCAAGGAGTACGGCGCGGGCAGCGCGGCGCCCTCGCCCTCGCCCGGCGGCGCCTCGCACTCCTCCGCGCACGACGACTACGACACCTCGCCCTCGCCCTGGCCGCGCCCGCCCTCCAGCCCAGTGAGTACACGCGCACACAGACACAGACACACACAGACATACACAGACACATACACACAGACACATACACAGACTCAACAAGTGCGCGCACGCACACACACCTAGGTCCTTTGTTGTTCACCGCATTCAAAATAGTTTTCATTATGAATGAAGTAATTAGGTAATATAACATGATTTTATTTTTTTCACATTGATATCAAATAATAATATGGTTCTGTAAAGATGTTGTGGAGATGTCTATTTTCAGTGTAAATGCATAGCAAATTATAATTTTAAAAACTGAAAATAAAATTCAAATTGAAGTAGGTCCACTCAGGGTTTCCCTTACAATATCAAATACATTAAGAAATTTGTATATAACACTTAAAACACTTAAGTTGTAAAAAAATACACAAATAACTGTCAATAATAAAACAATAACACCCGCACTTTTTCCAATTTCACTATCCTTTTAAAAACGGGATCACAATTCTTTACCCTCCCTCGAAGAGTAATCTAACAAAATGTAAGTAGGAGACGAAGCATTGCATTGTGTCGTGTATTTCAGGTATTTAACAGTCACATAGCGCCGGAGTCCTACAGATCAAAGGTTTATATCCATTAAAGCTCACTAAGCATGTGTAGTGCTCGATTTAATTATTACGCGCATATGCATGGCGACATCTTATTGAACTATACCATGCATCGATTGTAACGCCGAGTAGATGAAAATTTTAATTTACGATTAAATATCTGAGCTTGAGCTTTAAAAACTACAATCTGTTGTGCTTCCAGCTATTCTTTATCCTTGGTGTTGGTTTTTTTTTAATTGATTACGTATGTGAGATAATTTTGTATTGCAGTTTTCATTGAGGTAAAATATATATTTTTTGATTCCATTTGAAATTTCAGTTCTCTTAACACCTTTTCGTAGTGAATTTCTGCGTAATTTACAAACAGTAGCATGCCTGCTTGAAATATTTAAAAATTATAATTAAGCTTTGTCTTAGAAATAGTATAATATTCGAATGACTTACATACTTATGCTTGATTTTAAATCGTTTGCCTCCTTTACTAATACCATATTAATGATGTTTCTTTAAAATTTGAAACACTGACAATCTTTGATTAATCTGCTTAACAAACGATTGATAGTAGAAATTGCCTACGGTTGTCGATTATACCGCCCCGTGCCGTGCGCTGCGTGCCGGGGTACGCGGGAGGTTTTCTGTGGTTGTCCATTGTAAACCCCGCTTCCCGTGCCGCGGCGCGTGGTCGCGTGGTTGCGTGGTTGCGCGGGTGCGGGGGTGTATGATGAGTGTGGTTGCGCCCAGAAGTCGGACTCGCTGGGCAAGCTGTACGAGATGGACGACGCCCCGGAGCGGCGCGGCTGGGTGGAGCGCCTGCTCGCCTTCATGGAGGAGCGGCGCACGCCCATCGCCGCCTGCCCGACCATCTCCAAGCAGCCGCTCGACCTCTACCGGCTGTACCTGCTCGTGCGTGACCGTGGCGGGTTCCTCGAGGTACGATCACACGCACGAATCTAGTTATGCAGATAGGAACATACACAGTCGCTTACAATACTATTATTAGCATTGCAGACCTGTTGTCGGCTCAAGGGAAGGGAGGAATAAGAAAGGAAATAAAGGGAGCTTAAGAAACGGCCTGGGCTTCCGCGCTCACACTCATGAATTAAACAGTAATAATAATAATAATGTCAATATTTTGTGGTACTACCCTGGTCAAACCAGCTCATCCTATTATCATGTCTCAAACTGAAGTAACATTTGTCCTAAGCGGGATTCGAACCCGCGCAATGTTTCTTGGACATGAGGTCTAGTTTCTAGGGTAGCCAAGTTAACTATCGTCTGTAGCTCGAAACCATGATCGCGTCTGGTCTCTGTAAGCCTTTTAGCACATTACATCAAGTGTGGCTTAGTTTTTGTTGAGTGATAAAGGGTTTACGATGAACTCACTAAATTACCGGGAACTATTCAACTAGTTGCAAATTATACTCAAAGAATTTTAAATGAAATCTGCGTCTTGGGCTTATCTTTAATTATGACAAAAAATGTCAAAAATATGTATTTGAAAAACTAAAACTTATTGTCATTACTGAATAGTCTGTTCTTTTAACATTCGCAAACACCATCGAACAGCGAGTACTCATTACAAGTGCACGTTCATCTTAATAAAACAGGAATAAGTGTATTTTCATTTATAGTATTTAAATTATGGAAACCTCTCGTGTCTTGTATTTACAATAAAAATATTCATAACATTTAACTTTGCTCGAGCGAACGGTATTAAAACTGTACACTATTCTCTATGCAAGTAAGGCTAATAGACTTCGAGTAGTATTTATGTCATGTACCGTCGGTGTTATGTGAATAGCTGCCATAAACTCGCCGGCGTTTTAACGATAGTTAATAAATTTTTATCATTAGACGTTCGTTGTGAACGATACGACTGCACGAACATTGTTTTATACAACAGTAGAACTCTGAACGTCTTGCGAGACGCGTGTTTCGTTGCGAATAATGTTTTAGAAAATCATGGTGAGATTTTCACTCGTTAACAATACCAGTTACTCGTTAAACTCTCTTCAGCTTCAATATTGACGCGTTTTATATTGAAAATAGTGAATAGTGTCTAGTTGTGTTTGAATTTTGGAACTGTGTAATAAAGTGTATATATTAAGTTGGCAAGCAAACATACGGTCCGCCTGATGGTAAGCAGTCACCGCAACCTATGAAAGCTTGCGATACTTGAAGTATCACATGCGCGTTACCAACCCAAGGTATAAGAGGGAAGGTATCAGAAGGGAAAAAAGAAACGGATCAGAGGGGTGGGATCTTGGGCTTCGGTTGCTCTCACTTATCGCACAAAACGCAACATTACCTACTGATACTTTTACTTTTACTTTCCGCTGATTTTCTGTGAGAGATGCGCCGGGCTATTTGTGCTGGGAGGAGCATACATACTGCTACATACATTCGATGAAAATGCCAATATCTCACGCGTTTCCTCGAGATATTGGTTGTTAAATTTCCATTGTCCAGTGACTCCACTAGCTACAGGGTCCTGCAAACCGAAACACGGTAATGCAAAATACACTACGGCTTAACGGTGGTATATATTTAACTGGTCTCTTGCAAAGGTGGTACCACCAGTAAATGACATATCCATAATTTCTAGGTGACAAAGAATAAAACGTGGAAGGATATCGCCGGTCTGCTGGGTATAGGTGCCTCCTCGTCCGCCGCCTACACGCTGAGGAAGCACTACACTAAGAACCTGCTCGCGTTCGAGTGCCACTTCGACCGCGGCGGGATCGATCCGCAACCCATCATCAACCAGGTCGAGGCGTCCACGAAGAAGAAGGGCACCAAGTCGAATAGCACGTCCAGTGCAGGTATTGATTTCATATAGTATTTATTATTTAATCTTCGAAATGGCTATATCGATTTTGATTTAAGTCCTGCTTAAATTCTCACTAATATCTTATCTATAACTCATATTTGTCCTAACTTATAAATCTAGCCTAAACCGCTGAGCCGGTCATGATGAATTTTAGTATAGATATAGATGAGACCATGGAAATGTAGGCTACTTTTTGTCGCGAAAACAAAAATTGAAGGGGTTTAATAGGGGATGAAAAATTTGTATGCAGGTATATAAGTATAATTTGGTTTGCGGATTTTTGTTTAGCTAAATCGTGTACTATTTAGACTCTATCACATGTGTATCGTATTTGATGATGATGTCAAAAAAGCTGGCTATAGTAACAGTCCCCCCCGCAGGCTCGTCCAACTCGGCGGAGCAGTTCGGAGGCGGCGGCGCGGGGCAGGGCGGCGCGCCCATGGACGGCTACCCCGCGCACTACGCGCCCTACCCGCCGCAGCCCGCGCAGCCGCAAGGTACCGCCCACACTACCGCACCACTACTCCACAATCTACACGACACTTTCATAAACTCGTTGCAACATGCTCAAAACATCGCTACCGCTACCCACATACCACCGACAATACCCCACCAATACTCCGCAAACACCTCGCCACCATGTTACAGTACCTACACGACACTTCCATAAACTTGCTGCCACAAGCATCGCTACCGCTACTTCCACACTGGCACTACTCACATAACATCTCGCATAATACTTGCAACTCCAACGAAAACTATTATTGATACATAAATATTAAATACCACCACTACTATTCCTACCACATCACATCCCACTACCGAAGTAATATTTGTCGTTAAAACATGCTATTACAAGCACACATCACTACTCTTACTGTAAATTATCGCATAGTGTAACAATACACTTTAAATATCCCAATTCAATACAAGATTTTTGTAAATATAAGTTAGCTTTTTGCCCTTAACTTAAAATCACTAGTTATTAGTTAATACTGACTGCACGGACTAATTCAATACGCTGTAAATAAGCGCTGTATAGATCTAGTGTTAGAGAACCGCTTCCTCGTGGTCAACGGAGAAAAGCGCTCGGTGCTTGTTTTTATTTGAGCGGTCTGAGATAACCCTTATAAAATCATTTTCATCAGCTAACATAACGAAACAAAATAGACGTGTTTAAATATGTTATTTTACCGACTTTCGCTGTTTCGAAAGTTAATAAATTTACGTCTATTATGTTTTGAACACAATGGCTAACAAATCATTTGGCTTTAGTTCGCTTGCCACTAAATCCTTACTAATTGAGCACTATAGTACGAACCATTTAAAGATCGCCACTGGAAATTTCTTAGCATCATCTTGTAAGTGCGATAAATATATCGTTTTATAAAAGTAATTTAAATACATTTCGATTTCTTTGGCGATGTTTATACGATGAAATTAATATATTTATAGGAAATCTACTGACTTCAATACTATTTGATTTAATATATATTTTTAAAATAGAATCGTTAGAAATTCTTATGTATTCGTTTATGTAACAATATAAACATTTTATTCTGCAATGTCATTGCACAATCAGTGTTATGTAGGAAGACTTAACCCGTCGGTCAGTAGATTTCCACGTAGAACGTAACGGGTGGTATAACCTCGTGTGGTTGTAGGCGGCGGGCCGGGCGGCGACAACCTCGCCGCCTCCAACCCGTTCGACGAGCCGCCGGGGCCGAGGCGACCCCCAGGTACATAACACGCTTGACCCACAACCCCACCCTCGTCTAACTGCCTTATAGATGGGTGATGCTAAATCAATTCATAATAAATTTGTTAATAGAGTATTTTAAGGTTTTTATTTGTATATATTGAGCTTAAGCTATCACCTCACTTTATATTATTTTATTAAAATAAAACTATTCCATTTCAACCAAATAACCTCCTTTCCATTGGGGTTGGAAGGAATGTTTTATTTTGCCATGATAATTTGATGATATACGGGATAAATTTAGTATCAATATTGTACGGTGTACCATACCATATTGTAAGAAATAAAAAATAAAAATTTACAAAAAATATTAATACAGATCCAATATTAAATCTATCTCCATTAATATTTACATGTTCTTAAGTAAGTCTCATTAAGTTTGTAAATTATACAAAAAACCAAGTGAGACTGGTCGGCATCCTAGCTTATGTAATCATGTGATTGCTTGTTTGTAGCTGAATGTATTTTTATTATATTTAGTTGTTTTATTTGCACTTACTTTTTACTCTATGCTTTAACAATTGCTTTTAATCATTCATAAAAACATATTAAATTGCAAGGTTATAATTTCTATTATATCATTCTGATATGTTTTTATGAATTGGGTTACAGGGTAATGTTAGAAATATGTTAATCGTGTTAAAATATGTTCATAGCGCTTTTGTTAATATGAAACCGTTTTTTAATTACAGGTTACCAACAAGGTTACGGGTATGAATACGGATCTCCTTATCCATCGAATAGGCCTGTCTATCCGCCCTACGGTCCCGATGGCGATAGGTCAGTAGTTAAGTTTAATGTATTGTAACAGAATCATATAAACAAAATTTTTGCAGTACCTTTTTAAGAACGAAATTAAGTTTATTAATGAAATAAGTATGATATCAATTTGGTATGTCCCAGAACCTTTTTTATGTCTTGACGGTTGGTAAACAAGTATCGCAACCTATGAACGCTTGTGATACTTGAAGTATCAAGTGTGCATTACCAAACTGAGGAGGGCAGGGATGAGAATGAGAAGTGAAAAAAGAAGGGAAAGGGTCTGAGGCTAGTCCTGCGCTCTTATTCATCACATGAAACGTAGTACTGATACTGTAACTTTATGGTTATTTTTTATGAGAAGTATACTATATACTACTAAAAATAAGGTCTCCAGGGTTTAGTATGGGCATATGTATTCCGCAGAATCGCTAAATTAGGATCTGCGTTGTTGATGTTTGTGTCTGCCATGATAAATTTATGGATCAACGACTATGATCCTTCGAATAAAAACGCACCATGATAGATACGACAGTTGTCAAGAGCCGCCAGCTTTATTTTATATCACAGACCCCCAACCTCTTTCGTCTGTGTTGTAACATGGTATTTAAAATAATCATAAACATGTTTTAATTTGAAGTGTTCTGTTTCGTCAGGGGCTACGGGTCGGGCGGCGAGTACCGGTACGGCGGCTACGGCGGCGGGTACCGCGCGGGCGCGCCGGCGGGCGGCGCGGCGGCGGCGCAGCCCGCGCCCGCGCAGTCCGCCGCGCCGCCCCCCGCGCAGCCTGCGCACCCGCCGCACCCCGCGCACCCCGCGCAGCCCTACCCCGACTACTACCGCGCGCCGCACCCGCACCCGCCGCACCCGCCGCACCCGCCGCACCCGCAGCACCCGCAGCACCCGCCGCACCCGCAGCACTCGCCGCAGCAGCCGCACGAGGTGCGTATCTACACACGGGGTCATATTTACCTCATATTGTTCTACACTGCTCGTCTCGATGTTACAGATCAAAAGTTATGTCTTGAGTGTTCCTGAAAATATTTTTTTTATAATTAAGCATATTTTTATAATTTATCGTAGATGAAAAAAAATGTGTAAAAATACCTTATTTACTTTCAAGCTAAACTTAGTTCGGATAGTTCATGGTCTAAAACATTTTCATTGTATGTGTTTCAATAAAAAAAGAACAAATTTGAAAGTGAATAAGGGGATTCAATGCGAGGTCTATTAGCATGAGTAAGAGTCATATCACACCGTTGGGACGCGACGAGCCACGTAACCAAGACGGTACAAATTTTAATAAAAACATGAAGACGAAATGGATACGTGTAGATTTCTCAATACGTATCCATTTCGCCAATATGCCCCGGTACGCTGCCTTGTACAAGTTGGAGCAACGGCATCTTCCAAGCCCTTGGCATTTCACAAATGACCACGGATTCTCTCCATGCGTTGGCACGTGCCATCGCGCCGCATCTCGGTCTGAATTGACCCTTACGGTGTATTTCAATTCGTATTCAATGTTGTTATAACGAATTTGCTTCTATAGTGTTGTAATCAAAAAATATATTTAGCAATGTTTTATAATGTTTTGTATAAATACATAGCACATGTAATTTAGGTGATATAAAGACTTTTTACGATATGTATCAAAACTGTTTGTTTGTTTTAAGACAATATGTAAGATAAAATGTTATTGTGTGTCAGGATGGCAAAAGTCAAAATTAAGGCCCGTTTCGTAAGATAAAATCGGTTCCGCTGAGAGGATAAATTGTTATCAGATTTATACTTAGGACTGATGAACTTCTTGACAGAGCAAAGATTTGTTTTGATGTACATGAAGTGCAACTTTCCTGGGTCATACATAGCTTTGGTTGTTTAATGTGATGGAAATTAGTAGACGAAAAAATAGTCATTTTTATTCTGCACTTATCGTATTGCTTCCAAAAACGCCAGTTATTACGCCAAATTTGTAACATAATACTTGTACCAAGTATTGTGCCCGGTGAAGTTTCACTTCAAAGTGTCTCTGGCTGTGGGAGTTCGTCAGTCCAGTGAGGGAGCTCGGGAGGGAGCGCGGAGGAGCCGGCGTGTTGGCTGACTAGGTGTGTTGTGTAGATGTCCGGCGGCGCGCAGGTGTCGGGCGCGCTCATGAGCTCGCAGCTCGCGCGCCAGCTCGTGGCGCCGCTGCCGTCGCCCGTCCGCCCCTACGTACGGACGCCCCGTTTGTACCACGCACTCAACACCGCTTCCCATATTGGCGACCGGGCACCGACCCTCACCGACACCTCACCGACGACTCACCGCTGACTGATTGGGCACCCACCACCTCTCCCCACCCCGACGAGCGCAGCGCGAGAGGACTCCTCATGACGCTGAATAATCTAGTTTATTACTGTTTTCTATACAGCAAAATTCTTCCCTAGCACAACTCTAATCTCATTTTTACACGATGGTAATGAATTTTATTATTCAGAGTCATCGGAAAACGTCAGCACTGCGCTCTTCTGGGTTTGTATTGGCCTCTACCCTCCCCAACATATAGACGATAGACAATAGACTCTAGAGAAATTATATTTTGCACTGTCATACGATTTCACTTCTACTATTTTTGCTCATAGATAGCCCTCTAGCACCTCGATTAACATACTTATGTTTACTTCAGAACAAATTTTACATTAAAATTTTGAAATACATTCTATAAAAATGTCTTTTTGTCTGTTCGGAAAACCCAATTACGACGTGGTGGTGATGTCATCTGTAAAGCTCGATTCGTTACCGATGTGTCGAGGATTACAGGTGGATCGTGACGGTGAAACTCATCCGTGGTTTTGGCTTCATTTAATTTTTTTTTTTATAAAATAATACCACTCGCTTAACGAAATTTCAAGCTGTCACTATTAATTTTCTTCAGTTTTCGTTTAACTAAATTTTGGCTTGCGGTGTGATTAATTGGCTTATCGTTTTCCGGTCGTTGAACCGTAACATTTCGGACCAAAACCCGACTCAAAATTTAACAAACAAACAGAACATGGAAGTTAAGGTTTAGAGTGTGTGGTGGTGGCTTTACGTGATAAAAATGTCACTGATTCATTTGCATGCTTTCACAGTTATCATGTAAGCTTAGCTATAAGTGGAGCATCGACGTCGTAGCTTTGTATAATGCGGAACGATCGACCCCATCACAGCAAGTCGTCGATTTTGTTTTTTATTTATCGGGCTTGGTGAGATGCGATCGAAACATTAAAGGTTTATTCATCATTACGATCATACTCTGGGCTCACGGCTAGTGTAATTATTACCTTTAATTGAAGCTGAGATTTTTTTAAATATTGATTTTTCTCGGTAACTGTCAATAATAAGAAAAAGCTCACCAAATTTTTGTATTTAAAAACTGATTTCAGCTTCTGTTCATTATATATTCTTTCTACATGCCCCGCTGAGATGAAATTATATAATAAAATCAATCGATAAATATCGTAATAAAAATGGTTTGTGACCATTGTAATGTATTTCGTCTCGGCGGGGCCCATTTGTCGTGTATAAATGATGTGCATACGTAACGCGGACAGTTCGCCGTGAAGGGAGGAGCGGGCGCGGCCGGAGCGGCGGCGGCGGCGGCTGCGGCGGCAGCGGGAGCGCCGCGCCGGCACCCGGACTTCGCGAAGGCGGAGGGGCCCTACCCGGGCGCGGGGGGCGCGCGCTTCGCGGGCGGCGCGTGGGGCGGCAGCTTCCCGCGCGCCGCGCCCGCGCCCGCCTGGCGCCCGCCCGGCCCGCTGCAGCACGCGCCGCTGCACCCGCACCAGCCCGCCTGGCCGCACCAGCACCAGCACCAGCACCAGCCCTACCATCCGCCGGTGAGTGTTATACACGAATGTCGATGATGACCATTTATGACCCTAAAACTCCGCTGGATAAATCACAACGTGGTGAGCTGTCATCGAGTCTGAGGCCATAATATCATCATGTCATCGAGACTATGTTCAAAAGCTTGTAATAACATATGCTGTATTATTTGGTAACAGAACATTTGCTAGAACAGACAATGAAAATTAAGTTTAATCTGTTCTTTAATATTTCATATTTCCTAGTACTTTTTTGTATAATATATACATGGACGCAAATTAGCAATACCATGTCAACCCACAAAATTGAAAAAACTGAGTTATATATGCAGAAGTGTTGATAAATGGTTGAAGAATATTTTTCTTTAATAATTGCAGGGTTTTAAGCTTTATAACTTCTAAAAAAGCCATTTTTAAATTATGCAATTTATGTATTATGTTAAACGTTTTGGGTTATATTATATACGGAAATATACAGTTTGTATACTTATTTTTCGTGAAAATAAGTAAAATAACTTACATAAATCTGAAATTGCCAAAAACTTGACCAATACATAAAAAAAATCATATACAGAAAGTTGTTCAAAATTTTTAAACGCGTTTTTCTCGAAATGACATTCGTGTGGGTTGACATGGTATTGCTTATTTGCGTCCACATATAAATATATATACGTAAAAACAAATATTGATATACTTCATAATCATACATTATTTTGCTTTAGCTAACTTTATTTATAGCAATTCATTTATATGAAATTGTAAATAATAAGTGTAAAAATTTTCATTTATTATTTCATTAGTCATGCTTATCAATAAATTATATAATAAAAATGCACACAGAACTTCATTTATGCAGGATAAAAGTTCTCTAAAAAATAATATGTATTTTATTAAATTATAATTTATATAAACGCTAGATCGCGTACGTTTCGTTTATTGTAAATGTTACCGGTGTAGGGGTTGGGTGGGGTAGGGTAGTGTAGCGTAGCTCGCCCGGGGTAGTAACGCGCGACATTGGGTGTTGTAGACGCCGGGCGGCGCGGCGTGGGGAGCGCGGCCGCCGCTGGAGCCGCCCGCCGCGCACTCGCCCGTGAGTCCACTCGCACGAACCCTCTTTATACTGATCGAGATTATTAACTTTGACATCTTACTTTGGAATTATTTTTATTTCTTATTTTTATTACTAATCGCCTGCGTTTTTATCGAACAAACGTTAACGTCGGTAATCGTTTCGAGTTTATGTAAATATATTAACTAGAAAGTCGGTTGACATAACTCATTCATAATGCATGCATTCAGATACATATTTCATACTTTTGATCTTGAAATAAATATTACATTTGGTTTGTGTTAGTTTAATTCTAATTCACGTCAACAGGGTGCAGCTTCGGGAGTCGGTCAGATCAAAAGAGAATTAACTTTCCCCGCGGAATGTATAGAAGCGACCGTACCCTCATCAGAGAAGCGGCGTAGACTGACGAAGACTGATGTCGCGCCAGTGGACGCGTGGCGCATCATGATGGCGCTCAAGTCGGGCCTGCTCGCCGAGACCTGCTGGGCGCTAGACATCCTGAATATACTCCTGTTTGATGACAATTGC
Organism: Hestina assimilis; assembly: GCA_023373885.1. Lineage (NCBI taxonomy): Eukaryota > Metazoa > Arthropoda > Insecta > Lepidoptera > Nymphalidae > Hestina > Hestina assimilis. Next base: position 4,332,151 of record CM041760.1, on the reverse strand, counting down.
ATAGGTTACTTCGGTCTTCAGCACATGCCCGGCCTTTTAGACTTACTGCTGGAACACTTCCACAAGAGCCTCAGCGACGTGTTCGACGCGCCCGCGGTCGAGAGTGAGCCGTGGTACGCGCCCCCCTCCAGCCCCGAGCCAGCCGCCAAGGCCCGGCGGAGAGTCGAGCCGCCCGACCCCGGCGACCGCGTGCGCCTGCTCTCCTGCGAGAACTACACGCTCGAGTCGCGGCGCCGCCTGCCCGTGACGGTCGCCGCCCGCTCCGACGAGGACCTGTTCGCCCCCGAGGATCCCGAGCCTGACCGCGACGTCGGGGATGTGCTCGAACCTTGGCAGCTCGGAAGCGACTCTGCCGGCGCGGCGCACGTGATGCCCTGCTTTAGGGGAGAATTTGTGCATCTGCCATTCGTTCGTGTATTGCCCGGTTCGAGACCTCCGTCGCCGCCCGCGGTGGCCGTCCCCGTCGTGTCTCCTCGCGTCGAGCCCGAGCCAGAGTCTGCGCCGCGGGACGTCTCCGCCGAATCCGACGGTGACAATCTCGAGGCTGAACCCATGGAGCTCGAACCCGAGCGCCGGCCGTCGCTGCAGATTCGCGACCCCGCCGGCGTTCTTAAGCGCCGTCGGCTCGAAGACTACGAGGACGAGTGCTACACGAGAGATGAGCCGAGTCTCAACCTGGTCAACGAATCGCGGGACGCCCTAGCCAAACGGTGTATAGCCCTGTCTAATATTTTGCGTGGACTCACTTTCGTCCCCGGCAACGAAGCGGAATTCTCACGATCGGGGGCGTTCCTCGCGCTCGCCGGCAAACTCCTGCTGCTGCACCACGAGCATGCTCCTCGAGCGGCGCGAGCGCGCGCCTACGAACGAGCGGCGCGAGACGAGGTTGACGCCGACTCGTGTTGTTCGAGCTTACGCGGTGAAAATGAGTGGTGGTGGGACACGCTGGCGCAACTGCGTGAGGACGCGCTCGTGTGCTGCGCGAACATCGCGGGTAGCATAGAGCTGTCTGGACAACCGGAGGCTGTGGCGCGACCGCTGCTAGATGGGCTGTTACATTGGAGCGTCTGCCCGGCGGCCGTGGCGGGCGACGCGCCCCCGGCTGCGGCTCCCGGGTCACCGCTGTCGCCGCGAAGGCTTGCGCTCGAGGCGCTGTGCAAATTGTGCGTGACGGACGCGAATGTGGATCTGGTGCTGGCGACGCCGCCGCGCGGGCGCATCGCGGCGCTGTGTGCGGGGCTCGCTCGCGACCTGTGTCGGCCGGAGCGGCTCGTCGTCCGCGAGTTCGCCGTTAACCTGCTGCACTACCTGGCGGGCGCGGGCGGGGCGGCGGCGCGCGAAGTGGCGATGCATGCGCCGGCGGTGGCGCAGCTGGTGGCTTTCATCGAACGCGCCGAGCAAACGGCGTTGGGCGTGGCCAACCAGCACGGCGTGGCGGCGCTGCGCGACAACCCCGACGCGATGGGCACCTCGCTGGACATGCTGCGGAGGGCGGCCGCCACCCTGCTGCGCCTGGCCGAGCACCCCGAGAATCGCCCGCTCATCCGACGCCACGAGCGGCGCCTGCTCTCGCTCGTCATGAGCCAAATCCTGGACCAGAAGGTGGCGCACGAGCTGGCGGACGTGCTCTACCACTGCAGTCAGCAGCGCGGCGACGAGTCGCGGCCCGAAGACCAGTGAGGCGGACGCTTAGTGCCGCGTGACGCGGAGACGTGATAGTGAAGTGACGCGGTGCCGTGACGCGTGACGTGACGTGACGTTGGCGGCGCGGCGGGCGTGACAGACTGACTACCGCTGGGTACGTGTACATATAGTGATACGAGCCCGCCGCGGCCGCGCCCGCTCGACGCTGCGGCCTCGAGCGTTAGGCTGTACAATCTGATTTTTGTTATTTATGTCCATGATGATTTATTTACAAGAATGTCAATGTGCTATAATCGATTTCTATTGTTCGATTGAGAAACAGATGTATTATAACTCGTAATTTTGATTTTTATAATAAAATGGGACTTGAATCTGTTTATTGGTTTTATGATGGAGATTTTATACCAAGTACCTTAGCGCCTTGTCTATAAGAGTAGTGAAGAGTGAGGAGCTTATGTGGGCTATAAGTTTTAATTAAGTTTAATGTGAATTATTACAATAATCTATAATATATTGAAATTGAATCTGATTTCATTATTTTTTTTCTAATTGGCATTTTAAATTCCATATTCCTTGGTTCCAAATTACCGATTTCATTTTGTTTCATTTTTAAATGGAAAAATAAAATATATAAAGGCATGCAATAATACAGTAAATTAATGTATATCTTACAAGTTTAATTTGTTACGATAACAAAATTATCGATTTAAATTTCTTTGGACCCCATAAATCATAATATTAGACATCAAATGAAGCAAATTTTATATCACATATAAGAATAAAACCTCTAGGAATTAAAATTTTTGAAAATTAAGGTTGATGGAAAGCAGGAATAAAATTTAAGCAAAATAAAGTAGCTCTTTATTTTATCAAAATTTGAAAATTATGACCTATCTTTTTTATTTATATATTATTAAATTTGAAAGCGCATGCCACATTGACTCTGCCTAGTAATACTGGCAAGTTATATTTGTCATATTAACATTATTCTTTTTTCAATTCACAAGCTGACACTCAATTCTGTCTGTCACTATTTGGTTAATAAATTTAGAAAATTTCGAATTAACTTTTTATCTTTAAAATTATTTATATTTGAAAAAGCCGTAAGTTATGGAAAAAGCTTAGTCAACTAAATGTCCAATAATCCTTTCGAAGATATAAGATGGAGTGTCAGACGAGCGATAGTAAAAAATTATTTAAAGTATTCGACGCATCGAAACGTAAACGTACCAGAAAAAAACGGGAAGGCGACGACAGTAACTCGGTAGCTACAGACGATTCCGCTGGCGTAAGTATCTCTTCTATGTCGTAAGTATTATATTTCATTTATAAATGGGCCTGCTTTGTCCTATTATATCTCTCTCATAGAAAATCGGCATCCAGACAATGTGCCATCTTTTAAATTGTCAACGTTGGCCAAACAGCTGTTCGATGACCCACCTAAACGAAACTAACGAGGACGCCATGGCAGTAGCAACTTTCTATGACCATTTAAAAAATTGAATTTAAACCATTGACTCGATAAGAAGGAGACAGAAAATCGGCGGAAAGTAACAGTTTCAGTATGTAGGGTTGCGTTTCGTGAGATGAGAGAGCGCCGGAGGCCTAATCGGTTAACCGCTCTGTTGACTGTTCGCTTCCTTTTTTCCCGTCTTATCGCTTGGATTGGCAAGGCACACGAGATACTTCAAATATTTCATAGGTTGTGTTTCATAGGTTGCAGTGACTGCCGGGAAGACCGTATGCTTGTTTGCCAACAAATTACTAGTGTTATAGTATACTTACTACGTATGAAAGTACCGCAAATATATTTTTAATGTTTATTAATTACCTACTCTAAGCGCCACAGTTCATATGTTCGATTCCCGCTCTGGCCATACAGGCATTAGTTTCGTTCTGGGTGTGCTTGTTCTTGTGCGTGTTTCTGGAACACCGACACAATATAAATTACTATCCTAATGAGGACCGTTGAGTGTGTAGCGTTTGTTTATTTATTTTTAAAATAATTTATTTAAAGTCTCAATGTAGTCATCGTTTTTTTACCGGTGAGGGTTTCTATTTGATTATAATTGTAATCAATATTTGGACGCAAGTAAGCAATACCATGTCAACCCACAAAATTGAAAAAACTGAGTTATATATGCAAAAGTGTTGGTAAATGCCTGAAGAACATTTGTCTTTAATATTTGTAGGGTTTTAAGCTTTAAAACTTCTAAAAAAGCAATTTTTAACCATGCAATGTATGTATTATTTTAAACGTTTTGGGTTATATTATATACGAAATATGCAGTTTGTATGCTTATTTTATGTGAAGATAAGTAAAATAACTTACATACATCTTGAAATTGCCAATAACTGGACCAATACATAAAAAAAAAATCATATAAAGCCAGTTGTTCAAAAATTTCAAACGCGTTTTTCTCGAAATGACATTCGTGTGGGTTGACATGGTATTGCTTATTTGCGTCCATTTTGAGAAGTGACGGCCCATTTAAGGCGAAACACGTTTTTAGTTTCAGTATAGAAATTAATTTGTATCGATTGCTCAGGGTACTCAATGTAATGGACGTCGTATAGCATCAGCAAAGGCGAGTCTTCAAGACATGTCACCTGCTAAAGGTATCGATGGTGATCAAGAAGTGAAACTTAATAAAAGGTTTAAAAATAATGTATTGTCTTATAAACATATATTTCATTTATGGTGAGCTAGTTTCATCAAAAATAAATGATGAATGAATTTAGGGATAGCAGTGCTTCAGTATCGAGATCACCAGAAACTCGCCGCTGCTGTCGATCACCACGTCGGCATCGACGCATTGCGTATGGATGTTGTTATTTAACTCAATACAATACAATTATTTTACTCATCTCATACTTGTAGGTGAATTCAGTGATAATTGATCATGTTCGAAATGAGTTTTCACTTTCCGGTAGAAAACGAGCTACAATTTTCATGATATGTTTATGGTCGAAGTAAAATTTTTAACTACGATTATGTTCATAGTGAATTGAACCACGACAGCAATAGATTCTGCTTTACCGTTTTTTTTTTTTCAATAGTAGTTTACAGACAGGTTGAATCCCCTATTTTTCTGTATTATAAATTACAAAAATCGTATCTCTTTTAATTCAAAATTTTAATACAGACGTGAGGGGATATCCCTGGCTCTCAAAGCTGGTCTTGTCTCTACGCCTCGATCTATGTCGCCTGATCCGGAGGTAATTTTCATTTTTATTCTTGTGTTGCTAGAGCTATTTTGATTGCAAACTTAACAAATACTTTTTTCAGGAAGGAGACGATCAAATGTCGTCTATACCAAAAGATCAAGATTCGTTTATTTACAGTTTTTTGAAGGAAGCTTTAAAGAAAGACAAGAAAAAGTAAGTATTAGTTTTTGGTGAATGATTATAGCAAAATAAATTATTGACGCTGTTGCCAATTGAGCCCTTGGCGTAAAATGTGACACAGTCGTCTTTCCTATGACCAGTAGGACCATCAGCAATACCCAGTCAGACTAAGAAAATAGCTCCTCCCGTGTCGATAAAAATGAAAATTGATACAAACCATATTTTTTATCATGGCACCATAGACAACAGTGTTTATTTTGTAACGTAGGTTGACTAGTATGTATGTAGGTTTTGCTTTGTCAAATCATTACTAATATTCCTATTGGCTGTGCAAATAAGCCCGTAGCTTGGTCAGGATCGAACCCCTAACTCTGGCGTTAACGGAGTCGGTACTTTTTCCGATGAGCTACTTAGGCTTCATTGTCATCGTCATTGTCTGTCTTTCATATCCTTTTTTTATCATTAAGACATCGACATAATCGGCGTCATGAGGAGCGGCATTCGAGCCGCGATCGGTACGTATCAGCTTCAAGAGACCGTCATCAACACCATCGAAGACATCGAGACGATGTTAAAGAGCATGTCAAGTATGTATTTAGTTATGTGATATATTGTAGATTCTTAATTTAGAAAAACTGTAAGTAATATAAAGTTGGATACTATAAAATATATATAATTAAATATAATCTGCAGCTGTTTTTACTAAAAATTTTAATAATATTTCTCAGGCCAATAAAAGCAGAATCTCCCGCAATAGACCAAGCAGCGATTTTCGAAACATTTGCAAAACTATGTGCTCACATCAATGATAAAACTGCGCAGTACGCCAACGCCAATCAAATTGTACGCTGGCCTTTCTATTAATTTAAATTTCCTAGTACAACATTGTCATCATTAATTGAATCTTTTACAAATTTTATAAACGTTTCAAAACATGTTATGATCTTTTACAGCTGCGCTCGCTCAGTCATAAATCATTGCAGTGTGAAGCGATATCACGACGTGATTTGGTTGAAGAGAATCAACGATCGGGACGCCTTCGCAGTCGCGAACATTCTAGAGATAATCTTTCACCGTCGAGAATACGTAGCCATGAGCACTTTCGTAATCGAATACCAAGTCACGACAACATCGCTATCGAAACAGATGACCGAAAGGAGAAATGTGTTTGCCATAATACCTATGAAAAGCAACCTCCGAGATATTCAAGCAGAGTAAATGTTCAAAGAAAGCAATACGACGACGAGAGATACAGATGCTATCCACCTGAAATTACTCCTACGAGAAGTTGCATTAATGGAAAATATAGAACTAGAGACACGAGAATGTACGATGAGCCAAATAGAAAATACGATGAAAGACGACCATGCGAGCAAAAAGCTAGTAGAAGTTTCGATATGCACAGGGAGGGTTACATTGACGAAGACAGAGGCTATAGAAGAACACCCAGAAGCGATAGAATTAGAGAAAAGAACTATGACGAAAGAGAGTACAGAGATAGGAGATACGAAGGCAGAAACGGGAGAGATAAATATTACGACGATAAGAATATAACAGAACGGAATTATAATGATTTAGCTAATAAAGATCGCCGGTCGCGGAGACATTTTGAAAAAATGGATCGTATCTCAGTAGCTTCGAGAGATGAAGATTACAGAGACAGAGATAGATACTCTGAGCGCGAAAGAGATTCTGGACTAAGCGTAGCTGACGGTGAAACTAGCACGATGAGTGGAAGAAGCAATTGCTTGCGGGTCGTAAAGGTAAATGCTGAAACAATGTTATTTTTGTATGAGTGTGCCTTTTAATGTAACCATGTTTGGTTTGCATATTTTATAGCAAGAAATCTTGGAGCAACGTGAGGCAATGGACAAAATGATGAAGTTATGGAAAGAGTTGATGCGATGCTTCAAAGGTATTTCGCAAGGTCCAGACAGTAACAAGCAAGCTGTAAATGTAAGTATAATGCCCTCATAAAATAAATAACAAATGCTTTGTTATGGATATATTTAAATGGTGAAATATTTAAGGACTCTGCGAATAATGTGCGTGAATCCGCCGCTGAACATTTACGTCTGTGGCGTGAGTGCATGCATCGTTACGAGACTGTTGCTCGTGATGTCGGCGACACGGACGCTAGGCTCATGGTAATATAAAACAATATAATATGAATTAAGTCAAGTCGTTTATGATTGAGGGAACAGATGATTTTTCAATGTTGGTTCGAGTAGTCCCTGTTTTGACCACACGAATTTATATTTTTACGAATTTTTAAAATATTTCCTATTGTCATGTATTTAAAAGAATTTTAATTCAGCAAAAACTTGCAGACGAAAAAATCTAAACGGTAATTTTTAACGATGGATTGCCTTTTTTTTAGACAGAAAAGAAGTTAAATCTATCGATATTTTAATGTTTTGAGCTATGCAAGAAATTAAGTTTGATAGTTGCATGCCTGGACCCTGGCCCAATATCTTATTTCAGTTATACATGACTGTTAGCAAAAACAACCATATTGTCCGCCTGATGGTAAGGAGTCACCACATCCTATGAACATTTGCGGTACTCGAAGTATTGTCACCCAGATAAGAGGGAAGGTATGCAACGAATGAAATCGTTGAATATCCGGCGCCCTTCTTTACAACACTACCGATACTGTTACCTATTTCATACTGTTACCGTCGAGGCACCCCATTTGTAAATTGTGTAAATGTTGTGATTTCCAGGAGGAGATAAACAAGCAGAGGTCGGAGATGTCAGAAATGGCAAACATGTGGCAGGAGTGTCTGCAGCGCTACCGAGACATGAGTAATGATTTCATCAGCCTCAAACAACAGGTGACTTGAAAGTACTTTATACATATACAACAACAATGTGTAACAGAAAGCCGGGGAAGCGTTCCCTTTTTGATTTGACAATTGTTTGCGCGCGGTGCTTATAGACCTAATATAATATATATTTATAGTTAACCTTTCTAATTATCTAAGAGATGCCAGATAATACACATTACATGCGATTATTGCAAAGCTCGTTTTTCATATTTTTATACAAATTCAAAAAATAAAACTATATATTTTTAATGTCGAGCATTATTTTTATTATAGCTGGCAACATCTGAGAGTCCCACCCGACCGGCGGCGCCACCGCCGCTGGTTTGCGCGGAGGGGGAGGGCCTGCCGGCGGCGCCCTACCGCTTACCGCCTACATATCCACCGGTATGTTATCTTACGTTATTTTTAATATAATAAAAAAATGTCAACATTATATTGCAAAATAAAAAAAAATTGTGGGATCGAGGGAACCCGTCAGGAACGAAGTTCCTTATGTTTTTTTCTTCAACTAGAAATGTAATTCGAAGTGAAATCTGTATATTTCAATAGCCTAAATGATAAAAAGAGACAGAGAGAGTTGCGCACCCGGCTGCGAGTCACTTCTCACGTGCTCATTTGCTTGTAGTAGGCTCGATACACTTATGCACACATACACAACATACGGCAATTCGATACGTGACGATTACTACTAAATAAATCGCTTTACCTGTAAGCTGCCTTAAGGAACTTCTTTCCAGTAGCAACAAGCCAAACCTTGTATTTAATAACGTTTCTTTAAGCATTACACAAAAAGTATTTACATCTATGTGAAAAATATTATCTATTACAAATTGAGATCTTCATTACATTTTTCTTTATTGGTTATTACGGGACGGGTTACAGAACGTCAAAATAATTATTCCATTCCTAACAGTTCAATGATTATAGCAGCAGATGCCGCAGATGGCGGGCGGGTACGTGGGCGGGTCGCCGCTGCGGTCGCGCGCGTCGGCGCCGCCGGCGTGGTGGTGGGCGACGGAGGGCGCGCCCGCGTCGCCGCGCCGCCGCTCCTCGCCCGACTCGCGCGGCTCCCGGGAGCGGCGACACCGGCATAAAGATAATCGAGGTACTGTACACATCTATAAGTCTTTTTTACAGACCATACAAAAACGCAAGGACCTAAATCTGAAATATAGTGTGGTGTTTAATTTTATGCTTCATTTTTGGACCTCACTGCCTGATTAATAAAAAAAAATCATATCTTGAACTTTATTCATTAATTAATAATTTTCGTTTGGAGAACATTTATTTCAAAATCTTTCAATTTTACATTAAACTAAAGATTATTTTATATATGCAGACAGTGTGTAGAGATTCAAGATGAATATAAAAGACATATATAAATCATCCCATAAAATTATACGATTTAATTAACTTTGTTATTACGTTTATACATCCATTCAATCTTGTGCTGCTGTTGTGTGCAAATAAACGTTATGTCGTATCGCGGCAGCTATTTTTGAAACAGCCTTAAACGCTTAAAGTCTTTAGCGCCTATTGGAGGGGGATATAGCAGCGCCATCTGCCGTTATTTTATACACAAGTTAATCTGACCTTATATCGTACTGATATTTATTATCAACAAATAATGTTTTAGATACTTCGAGATATAAAGAAAAGTCAAAACCTAGCGGCGCACGTTCCGAACACAGACACAGAAAAAGATGAAATTGTTGACGAGGCCATGAAAATAATCCAAAACTGTCGAGAAAAATACAATGATCGTATGTTGTTTTAAATGTGTAACTTCATATCGTCTTCCTCAAAGTCATAGAAAAACCTAAATATATTGTTTTGATGTTCTATTTGTATATGTTCTTGTTTTGTTTTGATAAAAGGATTTTTGTTAACTGTTTAATAAATAAATAAGCGTTAAATTTGCTTTTTATTTACTTATCCACAAGAGTTAATTCTTGACTAAATTTGACTGTTGCGGATTCAAAGCCACAAACTTTTAGCTTTTAGTTGTTCCAAGTATAGTGTATTTCAATTCGTCATGAAACCATGTGCTAGCGTAAAATAACTAAACATTTGATATTTGTATGAGTGAAGAGACAAAAAGTTTTTTGGTTAGCTTAGAGAAATAAAAAAATCTAATGGACGCCATAGAAACTGGTATAAATTGATTTTTAATTTAATAAAATAATGCACTCGTTCTCATCGTTTTAATTCGTCAGTCAATAGTTCATCATTAAAACAATTTTGAAGATCATTACTTTTTGATTCACTAAGTTTAGACGTCTAATCGAAATACGCTATACATTAGTAGGCAGGGAGGTAGGTACATATCAATGTCCCCAACCGTTGTTCAATGAATTTCCTTGACCCTTCTGGTAAGAAGTTAAAGGCCTTTACATTACAAACGACCTCACTTGAACATAGCAGGTATCAAAAATTATAATTGCTAACCTTATATTACAACGCACACTTATGAATATTATTATTCAATGATCTATTTATGTAAATAAAAATAAACTTTACTAGAAAGTACTTAGTATTAGGTGTTTTTTTAAATAACTTTTGATAAGTTTTATTAGCTTTATTTACCAACAGTGTATAGTAACTATCCTATAGCTGTTAGCCTTAGCTTTATAGCTAATTGGCATAGATTCATGAAGCTTATCGTAAGTCAATGCTACTACGTAATAATTACTTCAGGTTATTCATATAAAGGAGAATACCAAGAACCCATAAATAAAACAAAACAAGCTTTCCACATCTCATATTTTTCAAATATAATTATAATATTATATAAATAACTATACTGAGTTTACACAACTTTGTCTTTTTAACAATAAAATGACAAAATTATTAACAGACGCTAAAATGCTAATTGGCTTATAACGTTGGAGCGATTTCAAAAAACCGATTAACCAAATACGATCCAGTCAATTGGACGAAAATAGCAACTATTTTTTTCAATCGTCCAATAAAAATGGCGGTTTCACTGTTTTCGTTCTGTCAAAAAGTCAACTTTATTTTATACAATTGAAAAGTGTTACCATAAAATGTATTTGACCAAAATATTTAAGTCAGTTTTTGCGAACGCAACAACGTAGGGTAAATAGATACAAATCTCTATAGACTATGAATAATACAACTTTTTCTACTGTAATTATGGGTTGTAATCTCTTAGTCATTCGTATGCTCAAAAGGATTCGGGCATGAAGACTTTATATTAAACAATTCACAACAAACTACAACTAATTACCTACATACGTGGAAGATATTACAAACATATTAATCTACATATTCATGAGAAAACTTCACTTAATAATCTTTCAAATTCACACAGTGTACTAACACCTATAGAATAATGTAAAGGCATATAGACTTATTATATATGGACAGGCCTTCTATACTAAAAAAAATGACAAAACATTTACTGGTGCTCCTTCGTAAACGAAGCAATATATACGAATGAAGTTAGCGTCACAAGCTTGGAAGATAATCTAATAAAGTTATAGTTCCCTAAATGTAACTTGAACCAAAATGGCCGCTTCTGCGCAGGTACAATAATGGACAAAAAGTTAGACAAAAATATTGGTTACGTCTTATTTAAATCGATTCTTTATAAAGTGGGAAAACGGAATGAAGTATATAATATAAGTATTATTTCTTCTAAATTCAATTAATTATTTATTTATTATCGTTATTAATTACTTAAATAGAATAAAACAAATAAATAGTATAGAAAAAGGTACCTATATATAAAAAAAGTTAATGTACATTATTAATAGTGAGACAGACTTTTTCGTATCTTCCGCAGTATTATTTAGAGAATTAGTTATACTATTTTCTTTTAAAAAATAACTATAAACTTCAAATACCATCCTTCTCTCCCGTCTCCTTAAAGTTTGATTGTGGTCGAGGCATTATCTTGAAATAAATGTGAACACACTTGACAAAACTAATTTATATTTTAATTTATTTTGTAATAATTTATTATTAAAGAACTAAAACAACTGTGAGTGAGTGTAATAAACCCGGCCCCCTTCATACCGCATACGGTTGAGACCCAAGAACGTGTTACTGAGCAGGGTTCAAGTTACATTAAACAGACTATAGCGTGTGACAACTTCGTTTTGTTACGTTATCGCGAATTTAGGAAAGAGCACTAGCGTATCTTTGGACATTTTTTTGTTTGGAAAGGGTGGTCCTTAGTTAATGTATAAAGGCTACAATTTGGTATAGGGATTATGTTTGCTAATTAATAGTTTATTTCACTGTTACACTAAACCGGAGTCCTTGATATTATTCCTTTAAAAGCGACCACAGTAAGTGTTAATAAAATATACAGCTTTTCTCGTTACACAAACTTTTATGAATTTTTGGAATTTATATTAAATTCAATGTAGGTTTATAATTAATTAATAAAGTCATATGTAATAAAACTCCACACTCATAATGAAAAGTACGTAGTTGTTATTTTAATAAATTGGTGATAGTTAACTTTATACCCTCTATGACAATTACTATGTCTATTCAATTTGAAAGAATGTATAATGGGTGTAGAGAAATTAATGGCTATTCACGTACACATTTTGTAGTAAAATCGTAATTAAGATTAAAATTCTAATGGATACATAAGATAAGCACAAAATGACCAAATCGATTAAACATGTATTGAACATCGTAACAAATTTTCAATGGATTTTTAAGTAAATATTCATACGCTCTTTCACTGTCTATGATCACTTCTAAATTTTGACAAAATCAACAAAATTGAAGCAAAAAACCTTCAAAATAATAATTATCATCATCATAAACCTTGGTCGACCATTTTGGTGTAGACCTCCTTCAAACCTTCTCCATACACTTCTATTTTGGGCTCTCTGTATCCAGTTGTTGCCCGCCAACTTTCGGATGTCATCTTTCCATCCCATTTGCGGTCTCCTAAGGCCTCCATTATAAAAACATGTTACCACAGAAATCGGAAAAAGCTCTTATCTGATATCTTTGTATCTTATTTAAATATTTTCTGGTATCAAGCATTTCGACGGTTTTTATAGTTTATATTTTGTACGAGCTCTCTTGAAAATAAACATGCTGCTGTTATGTAAAATGTAAATGCTTATCGTATTTTATTTGGTGCAAACGTTCTACGTGCGTGCATCATCTAAATTTTAGGTAACTCAACATTTATAACAACGATATTGTTTTTATACAACAATCATAACTAGCTTAACTTAAAAACTAGGGGTTCTTTAATAAATACATATTAAGATCATATAAAAAAATCACTCTGTTTTGTCACTAGCGTCTCTGTTAGGAACCGCTGCTGCTTAATACACCTGGAAATTAAAGAATATCTATGTTTAGTCTTATTTTAATGTTCAAAAAAAAAAAGAAACATGAAAAAGTTATAAAAAGTGTAAGCTTTTAATTCTGCTTGGATTTCAGAGTTGATTTAAGAAGTTAACTTCATCCTCATCTTCAGCAACAATTTTTGATAAGATTACTTTTATTTAGTAAAATAGTTATAATGAATATCACCTTAACACCGTATGCCATCTCGTATCCACCCTTGCTCTGCATCTGATTCTGTATGGAGTGCAGCAGTGATGAGGGCATGTCGACATCGGTTGAACCTGGAATGAGACATAAGTACCATTTGATTTAGTAATTTTAAAAGACGGTAATTTGATGTTGTTGGGATAACCTCTGTCACAGCAGAGATTATTCCACCAGTGCAATCAGTCACACTGGTGGTAGGTCTTTCGTTGCAAGAGGCCGGCTAGTTAGGTACCACCGCAGTGTCAAATGTTCTGCCGCCAAATAGTAGTGCTTAGGCATTACTGTGTTCCGGTTTTAAGGGCACTGTACGCTAGTGAAATTACTGGGCAGAGGAGATTTATAAACCAATATCTCGAGGTTGGCAACGAGTGAGTGGCACCTACTAATGGTGCTGCAAGCGCTCATAGGCTACGGCAACTACCTTACTATCAGATGGGCCATATGCTTGTTTGCCAACTAATAACATAAAAAATGATGTTTTGAAGGTTCAAGTTTATAACCGTTGTTTTTTAAAATAGCTCAACGGTATAAGGGCCGACTCTGCTTCGTTAACGCGAGAGTCGTGCGTTCGATCCTAGCCCCTTGGGCTATTGTCGTACCCACTCCTAGCGCAAGCTTCGAGCTTATTTGGAGGAGCAATAGAAGTATTAGTAATGCCTTGAAAGCATTGCTTATATTATTTATATAAAGAAATGAAAACATCAAATAAATAGAACGATAGTACATACAAAACTTTGATTTAAACGAATAAATATAATTTCATCAAACAATACACTATCTATCTACATACAAGGTCAATTAAAACAAGAAAAAATACCAGGATAATAGACATTCTTATTAAATCTCAATGTAATTAGTAAGACAAGGTAAAGTGGCGGACAACCGATATTGACACTGATTAGTATTGATTATAATTATTGGTGGATTAGTTCTAGTCACGCTTTCTATCAAAGGAATTAGGGCGTGTTAATGAACAGCATTTTTCAGCTGATTAGCTTCATGATTTGAAGTAAATGGGTGAGATATATTATGTATGTATAGTATGAAAATCTTCTACGTCTTAGCATTAATCCCGGCATTTTGCCCGGGGTCTGCTTATTACTCTTATTACTCTTGTAACTAGTGTTTGCACATAGCGATTGCCATCTGACATTCGCAATCTTAAGGGCGAACCAGTACCTCATTGGATAATAGCAAATTACCTATCAAGAGTAAAATTTTTATCACGTGTTATGATAACATTCGAGACAGTCTGTCAACCACGAGGACAAACGCCCAGACCGAGACAGCTATTTTATTTATAAGATCAATACAAATATCCGCTCGGAATCAAACCCGCGACCGTCGAGACTAAAGGCAGGGTCGCTACCAACACGCCACATATTTTCATACTATACATACCGTATGTATAGTATGAAAATATTTTATTTAGATCATTCCCCCTTCCATACAGACAAAAAGACTTAAGACTCATTTTTGCTTTTTCATAAATTCAACACAGTTCTATAACGTAGCAAACATCGCGAGGTCTCAGTTTAGGAAGATCTTATTACAGGTTATGATTGTTATAGAAGAATTTATTAAACTATTAAATACCTCCACATTAAAGATTAAAAAGTAGATTTTTGAAACCAAAGAAGTTGAAACCATTATAGTTAGGTTGGTGTTTTTCGATAAAAAACTTGAAATATAAGTATATGTATAGAATAATTAACAAATTAACATTTAAATTTGGCGAGGACGAACTTAATCACGACTACTTGCAACTACTAACAACATTTGATATCACGAAAAAACGTGAGCTTTACGACAACGGCGACCTTGCGATCGAATAGTTACTCTCGAAGGCGCCATTCGGGTCGAATTGTGACTTGTGAGAGCAGTCCTTGATTTTTTGTACGTTCTTAATACAGGTGCTAGTAGTGTAGTGCAAGCTAATGCATTGATGATGACGCCGTCATTGGGTTCCATCAACCATCATTTATTCGGTCCGTATACGACTGGCATACATATTGTTTTATTATGGATTTTTCATATAACAAACAAGTGTATAGTCGAAATGATGAGGGTCCACCGCAATTTTTATATAAAGGCTTGCGTTATTTGAAGTATCAAATACGCGTTGTCAAATCTATAGATACGAGGAATGGTTGAAAATCGTTAAATTGGACAGGCAGGTATACATGTTTTTTAAATGTTATTGAGTTAAGAATAAAATAATAATTCTAAGTAAGCCAACATTTAACTATTGTGCTAAATATAGAGCATTTAGTCATTAATCAGAATTAGAAAGGCTCATGAGATTTCATACCTTTTCCTCGTAGTGCGAATTCTATAAATAATGATGAGTGATCATATAATGTGTTTTCTACAATATTTCAATTACGAAACGTTGCATTAGGGCGGTTTCAAACAAGCTTTATTTTTCGAGCGTATACGGTCGTTTCGGCATACGCGCTTACACGACGGTTTCGTTTCGGGCTTCCGGCGTGTACGCTAAAATCTTTGGTGGCGAATCTCAGTAGCATATTAAGGTTTAAAGAATATTTATTATCAACAAAGACAAAAATTGTCGCTTATGTGATAGCATATTTTACAATAAATTCTAGTCGTCATTAACTGGAGTAGCTATAAAAACATGAATTTAAGTGTTAAAAATAGGTGTTAAAACTTTCAAACTATAATGGAAAAGTTATAAAAATGTTTTAAGTTAATTTTAAACGTTAATACTATTAGTCGTCTATTAAATATTGAGCTAACAGTTTTTTAAATAAGTAAAGTGAGCCAGCACTTTATTTGAGGGTAGTTTGTTATAAAGTCGCGCTCCTTCCGAAGTAATCATTGTTTTACCGTAGTTTGTGCGGTGTCTTGGTATGACAATGTAACTCGCTCGACTACTTCGGCTGTTGACAATATTTTTACGTTTTGCGAAAGTTATTAGTAAGAATATCTTTATTAATAGATTTTCGAATATATAGGCATGTTGTAACACATGCATATTTCTAATATTATTAAAAATCATTACTAGTCTTCGCGCCTAGTAAAAGGCGTGCCTATACGCACCTATGCGAGCTTACGAGTATACGCTCGTAGAAAACGCTGGTCTGAACCCGCCGTTAGTCGGAAAGAAGTGAGACTCACCGCTTTCTACCGCAACCGCGAGATTTATCTAAATATATATAATTGTATTTACAAGTAAATTGTTATTAATTTATACACGATCGTTTTCTACACAATATGTTGCTTTATATTTTTATTATTTATAATAAATATTTTTATTTTTTTGTCATTTACAAAAGATAAGCGCATGACTGCATGACACAATTTCAAAACAACATTTAGGAGAGTCTCACCGTGTTCCCAAAACGGTCTTTACTCCTTCCATCTAGCAGCTACCATTGACATTTTGAACAGTACTGACGTACTGCATAATACATTGTGATTATTTAGTAATGGCTACATAATTATAATTATGATAACAGAAGAAGCTTCTGTATTCAAGGTCTAACTGTATATGATTTTTTTTATGTTTAATTAATTCCTATATTGTTGATTAACGAAGACAAACGCCCAGACCGAAACAGATATTTATAGCAAACATCTCCTCCATGCATCAAACCCTTCACAGCCACAGCTCAAAGCAGGCTCTCTACCAGCACGTCACAACTGTCGACAAATAACGTTATATTTTATCTTTTTTTAAAAAGTCGTGATAGAAACGTGTAGTCAACATGACCTTAGATAATAAAACCTTGACTACACCGTTATTATTAAATTGGAGGTAATAGATAATAACAGCAGCACCGTAATAGAAGCTTTAGGGATTTAATAACTAAGATTGTTTGGTTAAGTGATGACGGAAGAGTTAATGACGTGTAGTGTAATGGCGTAAAGTAGTAGTGGCTTTTTGGCTATTATAAAACACTAATGTCCAGATGACGTGTTTGTTTCTTTGTCCATTTGGTCGTTTTGATATTGGGCGTATACCTTACCGATTTACAAAATGGATATAATTATTTTTTATTAAAAAAGGCCACACTATTCCCAAGTAAAATATATTATTTTAGAATTGCACTCTAAACCTAGGTAGATAAACAAGGATACAGTATACTAGTTTTTATAAAATACTTGAAATAAAAGTACTTACTATTTCCCTACTACTTGAGAATACAAAAAACATTGATTGATTTATGATACTAAACATACATTGCTTTATTGAATTAGATCTAGTCACATAAATTTGGAATGAAAAAATTTGATATTTTTCCGTACAACTAGTTTCTTCTATGATTTATCGAACGTAATCTATCATTGTCAAAGTGTTTAAGCCTATTTCCGTAAATCAATAACGTACTATACAGACTCTATTATTGTAAAAATATCAGTATAATAAAGGTTAAAGATACCTTCTGTTGTCTGTACGTAATGGAGATGACCGAACGAAACCATTTAGCCAATTATTTTGTCCCAGAGGCATATGTGCATTGTGTATGTTATAAAGATCATTCATACTAGCTGTGTCCCGGAGATTTACACGTGAATAATTGTTGATGGTATAAATATGATCTTATATGAAAAGGCGTATGTGTAAATTTGAATTAACGCGTTTTATTTTACAATAGTAACGATTTTTTTATGTGACTAAGTTGGCAAGCAAGCATACGATCCACCTGATGGTTACTGGTTGCCTATGAGCGCTTGCAACAAATGTATGGTGCATTTGTAGATGTCACTCACGCGTTGCCGACCTCGAGATATCGGTTCTTAAATCTCCTTTGTCCAGTAATTTCACTAGCTAGTGTTCTTCAAACACAGTACAATGATTTACGGTAGACTTACAGACACTGCGGTGGTACATAGTGGTAGTACCTACCTTTTTTTTTTTTTTTCGTA
The DNA here is from genome assembly GCA_023373885.1 of Hestina assimilis. Classification (NCBI taxonomy): domain Eukaryota; kingdom Metazoa; phylum Arthropoda; class Insecta; order Lepidoptera; family Nymphalidae; genus Hestina; species Hestina assimilis. The sequence goes on along the minus strand of CM041760.1, from coordinate 4,313,879 downwards.
GAGAAATGCATTTACGCACACCACTCGCCTAGCGTGTTCCGAAGAGCACGCTAGCGAGTGGTTGTGTGGAACTCGACCACCTGTAAAGCAGGTGGTAATACCCACTAAAACTCTGCGTTCCGTCTTCGTCATATTGGGACGCCATGGGATCGCTGTCGCACGCAACCATGACGCCCCGTGGTAGTACCTACCTACTTAACCTCTTGTAATAAGAGGCCTACCACCAGTTATTACAAGATCATGACAAAATGTAAAATACTACATAGAAAGAAGAACATGTACAAAAATTGCATATGCTATGATTACAAATATACATATTTTACAATCTTTTAAGTAGGTACGCGTACGGTTCAAAAATCGACCATACGATGCAAAGTTAATAAGCGCCATTTTAATGACATAGTGTCACGTCACTTGTAACATGAGACCGTATGCGATGTTGAAAGATGGTTTTGTTACATAAATTAACGGTCATATTGTATGCTAGTCAGCAATTTGGCGAATTAGGTTAGTGATCTTTACTAATGCCCGCTGTAATTACGTTGAATACATGCGTTTTGATACAGCGCTCGGCTCATTTGAATTGTATTTATGAGAAATGTTTATTTATTATTAGCATGCGAGAATTATAAGGCCCCCGGCCCCAATCTCCCATCTCCTCTGTTCCCTTCCTTTTTTCTTCCTTCTCATTCCATCCCTCCTGTTCCTTAGGTTGGCAACGCGCTTGTGATACTTCAAGTGACATTTTTTTTTCTTTGCCGGAATTTACGCGGACGTTTATGCGGAATTAAGGGTTTTTTTTCTTATCGAGTGGTTAGTGGCCAACCTAATGTAAGAAGAGGTGTTCAGGTCGCCCGTATAGGCCTCTGACTTTACTTTTCGATAATCGACTATGAAATTGATAACAGGTTAGAACGACTATTATATGCCCTCCGAAGCACGGCGACGCTCTGTTGAAATACCCCTATGCGATCAACCATCTATTGACTGTCCACGCCTAAAGTTGCCTAATCCACCAATCGTTTACTGATCAGTGAGCGCTCCTGGCTACGAATGTCTCGAAATTAAGGGTAGGTCTGGCCTCTGGGTTAAGTAGAAAATGCATTTTGGATATCGTATATATTTTTTTGAAATATTTTTCTTTATAAAAACAATAAAACTTTATGAACTTATTTAGTATATACATACCAACTACTCTTTTGTAATATTTTTCGTTGCCGCTTATCAAATGAACATAGCTTAATGTTCTTATCTGCTATGTACCTACATACAATGTACATAAATATAGTGTCAATTTGTGTGTCTGTATAATTTACGTAACGTTTGATCGAAGAACATATTTTTATAACACTTTTTGTTTATATAAATTCTAGGCTTAAAACCTATAAATATCTGTACAATCGGGCTGTTTTACAACGTACCAGCTTCTGCAAGTGGCTTCGCCCGCGTGAATAATGATATATTTATTTATATCGAATCAACAGCCTAAAAAAATGACGATACTTCCATACAATTATCACCACCACCCTCCCCCTTTCAACAAACCTTTTTTCATCTTATAAAGTAGCCTATATCCTTTCTCAACAATCTTTGTACCAAATTTCATTTAAATCGATTCAGTACATTTGCCGTGAAAGCGCGACAAACAGAGAGGCTGAGTTACAAGCGCATTTATGATATTAGTAAGGATTAAGAGCCGGAGGTATAATAATAAGATTATACGATTACGAATCCACTCGGATAGAGCAGCTAACGACCGTTAGTAAACAATAAATACATATGTAGACAATCTACATTGTATTTTTGCCGCTTTGCGTTCGGCTTAATACAATATTCTTTTTCTTCTGGTAAAAATACTAAAAATATCATTAGTAGACAATCTAAATGTGAATGACAGAAAAAAGTTTACTTACGCGAGGTCAAATGTTTGTATGTTGTCTCTATAAAAAAGCGATTGCGCGTTTAAAATGGAGATGAGTCACTCGGCCGCTTACTCGCATCGGCCGGCGAACTTAGCTTATTTCCAATGTTACACAGCGTAGAGCGTTGTACAAAATGTTTTGAACCAACGTTCAAAACATTTTGTACTTGAGAATTCTATATTTATATTCAAACGACAACAGCGTTTGTTCCTGTCTATTCTATTCTTTATTGTGAATACGGTATTGATCGCGTACGCACGGAGGGTGGATAGTCGTAAAAACTCAAAATAGTCGAATTGACTTATATTTATGCGCTCAAAGTTTTTATCCAATGAACACACAACAATGTACACGCTACAAATTAACCATAACTATCGGATGTAGCAATAGATACATATAATTTATCTAAATACAATTACAATTAACATGTTTATTACTGCTGTATGTAAACCAAACAAACTAAAGCTTAAAAATAAAAAGACATTTAAAAAATACCGACTACAAATCAAAAAGCAAGAAATAAGTAATTTCTTTTCTATAGAATATTTTCTTCAGAAATCGTTTTTTTTTTTAATTATTTTATTTTATGTGTTTTACTTACGAATACCTAAACCTAATATGTGTACAAAATCGGTAAACATCCAAAAAAAAAAATAATAAAACGAATGAAGAATCTCCTCATTTTTTGAAATCAATTAAAAGCAGTTACAAATTACACTGTGTTATATATAACATAAAAACTAGAGCTCTACAGCCTAAATAAAAACATACATTACATTTGGACTTCATTTGTAATACAATACTTCCTGGAGTAATTAGATTAAATGAAGAAAGAAAACACCGCCTCAGCGTAATCGATTAAAATTCGCCACTAATCAAAAGTCAGTGAAGCCAAACGAGCAGCCATTGTTGACTGTTACATACAACTGATTACTGACTCATTTCATTTGTGTTGCGTCCTTCATTAAAACTTTGAGTTTCGTCGGTTCAATTCCCGCTAGTGGCAAATATTTGTATTGATCTTACAATACTTTTAAAATGCTAGGAAGACGAAGAGTATAACGAAGACGCTAGATTATATCGCATAAATAGATCGCTAACGCTTAGTTATATCTTCTGTGGTATAAAAATATTTTGTTTTATACAAAAATATAAATTATTTACGAGATTTCGACCTGTATTATGCATTTACGATAACTCAATAAAGAAAAAATAAACAAAAGCTTAGTTTTATCATGACTTTTTTATCTACCTTTGTTTCTTTACGACTTTAAATACAATTATGTTGATAAAGTTAGCGTCATAATTGAGGTGCCTATTAAATGATTGATAATATGTGAATTAATTATATACTATTATCAGTTAAGCGGCACGCACCAGATCTCACGTAGCGTTGTCATTATCACCACTATCGGGCATTGCTGCAGAAATGCATCGGGATAGAATTTTCTGTTTGTTATTTGTAATGAATTTCAAAATTCCTTTATAATTTTAAGATTTTATAGACAGCACAAATAAGCCGGCTCGATCGAGAAAGTACTGCCTTCTCCCAGAAAATCGGTGGAAAGTAATAGTAACAGTAGGTCCTTTTGTACCAATCCCTTGTCATCCCTTCCCTCCTGTCCCTTGGGTTGACAACGCACTTGTGATACTTTAACTAGCAAGCGTTTATAGGTTCCGTGACTGCCTTACTAACCATCAACCGTCATGAAAAAAGAATGTTCTCATAATTATTATGATGTGTGATTTGTGTATTTCTTTGGCACGATATGTTGCTTAAGCGAATTGATGGTTTTTAACAAATTAAATGCCTTAAAATTTGTTTTAATCGCGAGGCTATTAGTAATAAAAGCTATAAAAACTAAAGCATCGATTTCGGCTATCAGTAGGATTTATAGATTGTATCTTCGTGATCTAAAACGGTGAAATAGTTAACGGAAAAATGCGTCTAAGTATTGCAATTACAAATTGAAATTTCCATGTAAATCTGCAATAATTATTCAACACAGCAAACGTCGGACGGATTACATGTAATTTGTATGAATTAAAGTCACTGTAGCATAAACGCTGCGACAATACTTCACCTTATACGGAAGAAGACGTCCAACCGGCTGTTCAGACTCCGAATTTGGTACACATGTGTATCCAGCATACTAATAGGTTTATGTAACTATAATTGTAATACGTAATCATTGATATTCGAATTGTTATTTTATATGTAATGATATAAGATATAGGTTTCCTTGTTACAATAGTTTTATAATTGCTCCAAATATATTATAAGACAGATGATTTAATTATTATGTAAAATCTTCTCTTAGAAAAATATTCATATTGTACACATCTCTCATCTTCTGATAAATTTGTTTGTTTGCTTGTCTTTCATGCCTTAACCACTCAACCAATCATGTCAAGGGTACAGAAAAGGACAATTTTCATGCAGAATAATACTATTCCTGAGGGATAGAAAAGCTTTTAAATGGTTGTCCGACATTACAACACGGCCTTATTACATGAATCCATTAAAAAAGGACTCTTGACGTAAAAAGCATACGTGGTATTAATTTAGGTTATAAATTGATTGACAAAAATACATTTACGAGAACGAAGTCGCGGGATAAAGCTAGTGTATGATAATTTCACGAGTCAAAGGATTTTAGAGTGCAGTTTTGCATACACAGACTAAACGTTCACTCTATTGTGTCGACAAAATGACCTAGCCTAGAAACGAGATGAGCGCCCTCTCAAAGAGAGCTTGGAAAGCATTTTCGTTGGAAATATTCCAACATACTTATCGATTTACCAAGGACCTGACTTCTTTGTACTACCCATACAGCACAACCAATATTTCTTTATGTCTGATAAATTAGTATAGCAGCAAGAAATTTTGTAGCGAATCGATATTTTATTGTATCATCTATTTTATTTATTTATATTTTTCATATCATCAATCATAATATTGTAAATGCGAATGCGAGTTTGCTTGTAACGTTTTCAAGCATTAGCTACTTAATTGATCATCATATAATTTTACATACAGAAAAATAACTTATAGACCGTCGACCGGCGTCAAAACTCATATCGAGTTTTACTAACATTGCTCTTCTTCTTCCTAGCATTATCCCGGTATTCTGGTTCGGGCCCAGGTTCTGCTTATTACTCCTGTCCGAATTTGACAGGCTACTAGTTTTTACACAGAGCCATTGCCATCTGACCTCCGCAACTCTTGATTAGCGCGTTCAATCGTTACTTTAAACAGCGAAAAAAGTCCGAAATATTGAGTTTCTTGTATGGGAACTACCCTTATTTTTAAATTTTATTTCAATTACTATAAAGATGTTGTTGTTGTATGGGAACAGAAATACTTAAATATTCTGTAAAATTTTACGTACTTTACCGAACACTAAAAAGTAGTTAGGCCTCAAAAGGCAATCCTATGGTAAGTCTCGTTTCACTTTTTATAACACAGTAAGTAACTACATAGAAAATATTTCTATTACAAAGTCCTTATTTTATTTGCGAATAAAAAACGCATTCGTTAGAGGATGTTGACTTTTCTACACACGGACATAATTACTCTTTCAATACATAGTTTGCTTAAATGCTTATCCTTACAATACTTTGTAGAAAAACTTATACTTTTCCATAATAAAAAGTGCTAATTACACATTAAGTTTCTTCTTATTCTGCATGTTTATGTAAAATAATAAACAATTTCTTGATAAAAATTAAAAACAAATTTTGCCTTTTTTGTTTTTTATGTCATGACTGTTGGCAAACAAGCATACGGTCCACCTGATGGTAAGCAGTCAAGCGCGTTGCCAACCTATAAGGAACAGGGACGGGATGAGAAGGAAGAAAAAAGGAGGGGAACAGAGGGGGTGGGATATTGGGCCTCCGGCGCTCTCACTCATCGCGCGGAACGCAATAGTACCTAATGATACTGTTACTTGACGCCGATTTTCTGGGAGACGGTAGTACTTCCCCCTCGTGTCCTTCCTTCGAGTTCCCCCTTTTGTGTTGAGAAAAGCATGGCTCTACTACCGTACGATCTGTCTGTCTGTCAGTTTGTTTGCTAATCTCCTATTTTGACGGGACTCTCAGTAACAGATAGCTGTTGTAAGGAAACTAAGAATTAGGGTTCTCCGCAATAATTCTGTAGACCACCAGCGGAGTCGCGGGCACTAGGATGGTAAAAATATAATTAATATGATCAAGGAGCTTATACCAGTAGAGCCATACCTAAAATGTAATAGACAGTTACAATGATCAATTTAATAATTCGTATAACGGCATTGTCGTACGAAAATTAAGCTAGCGTTGTTACATGCCGCTGTATCGTGAATCGATAACCGTCGGGTCGTTCACGTCACTAAACTTGAATATTATCGATTGACAGACTTATCGTGTCGATCGTAAGGATTAAGTTGATTCCTTTGAAGTATCACTAGTACTTGATGGATAAGTTAATGATAATAGTCAAAATTAATGTTTTTTTGTTATACGTGATGAAATGCTTAAATATCATGATATAGTATAGTTAATCTCTTCTTATTCCTAGCAAAATTCCCGGTATTTACCCAGGGTCTGCTTATACTCTTATCCGGATTTGACAGGACCTCCGTAACCCTAAGCGCGCACCAGTAACTCATTGGATAAGACCAAATTACTTGAGTGTTAACGATGACAACAACCGGGACCGAAAGCTTAATTATAACAAACATCTGCTTGTGCAGGATCGAACACGTGGTGGTCGAGGCCCAAAGCAGGCTCGCTACAAGCAACCACAACGGCCTTCAATGTTATAGTATTGTTAATAGTTAACAAAAAATACATAAACTAGTACCCATTTACTGGTGGAAAGTAGATCATAATCATTTTTGAAAGTCTCCATTTCTTATTGATTTTTATTATTTATCAAATAATCAAAAAATAATATTGACACTACAAACCGTCAACAAAAAAAACGGTTGATAAAGTGTAAACGGTACTTAGTTGTTTTGTTTTTGTTAAATAATCATATACAAGTTTATATATTAATATGATTTTTATACAAAATATACGTATAATATATTATCATTATTAGATAAGTTTTGTGGTTGTTGGCGTACTAAAACGGTTTATTGTATAAATTGCAGCGTTAAGTTTATCATTAAAAACGATTAATATTTAATGAAATATGAGTATCATGAAATTTAAACGTTTTATAATATTTATACTGTAGTGCTAAAAACATGAAGCAATAGAATCTGTCGTTTTATAACTATAATATCTTACCTATGTGTCCTGTGTGTTGGAAATTAGTGGGGGCACTAATCATAGATCTATCTATTCTCCGTCGGGTACGCTGCGCCTGTGCAGCTGGCTGGTAGCAGCAAGCGAACCACTGCAGCCACATCTCACTGCCAGTTGTTGCCATTTCGAAAAGTCAACACCACTACACTTCACTAGTCCTTCAATTAGCGACGCGTCTAAACGCGGCACGAGTTTCGTAACACTTTTGAAATTAAATTTCGCAAAAGACTGTGAATATTTTTTTCTTCTCGAGTAGTACTTGTACTACTATTTCGCCTCAGCTCAAGGAAAATCTTATCGGATTAGATAACTCAGTTCGAGAGATGCGCCCTCTCCGTTGATCTTGCGTGTACTGATAGTGTTGTCCGCATGGCTCGACAGTTAGCTGTAAGAGAGTAATACAATATTTAGGGCTGTTCCTCGAATCGATAAAACATTTATAAATAAACAAACAAGAATTAGAACTTAACGATCGATTTAACTAATGGTTGTTTGTTGAGTCAGTATTAGAAACGAAACAACAAAAACATTTCCGTGGTAAATCTAATGAACTCGTAGCTGAATTTAAATAAATAAATAAATAAATAAATAAACGCTACACACTCAACGGCCCCCATTAGGATACTAATATCCTGTGTCGGGGTCCGGAAACATTCACAATGACAAGGACAAATACACCCAGACCGGAAAATATGCTTGCATGGTCAATACAAATATATTATGCTCCAAATATAGCAATTATAATATATATAATAATTATAATATAATACAAATATAGCAATTACGTATTTATTTGATCAAAATATATTACCTAATTTGTCTTTGCATTATTTAGGCATCATTACAATTACATTTGATGATTTTTCGTAGAATTATGTATTTAATGTGTATGTAATGTTCAAGAATGATTATTTTCAAATTAAAAAATAAATATTTTGTAAAAATAAAAATGTTTTGTATTTTATGATATTTTGTTTTAAATGTCGGTCCTATTCTTAATCATATCTCATGGTTTATCAACTTATCATGTCAGAACAAAAGATGTATGTGATAACTTAGATTAGTATCTGACGAATCCTGATCATATGGAGCTGACTTCACAACATCAGAGTTGATTGTAGCATTTTATTGTCCTCTTTTTTGTATGTTTTTAGGAATTATAAAATATATATTTATGTTGTTGTACGTATGTATACATGTATAATTAAAAAAAAATATCGTTTGTAATGTATACCATTATATGAATCTGAAAACATCATAGTATATATTTCTTTATAAAAATATTTTTAAAAGTATTTTAAATAAAAAATAAACTGTAAAAAAGCTATAATTTTTTGTCGTTGCTTCAATCTAAAAACATGACGTTTATGTTATTGCATATAAAAAACAACGAAAGATAATTGTCCAAGCATTAAAATATCATTGAGAATATAAAATCTTTTCCTTACGTAAATAGCTTTTCAAATTAAGAAAAATGTCTCATATAAGAAATGTTGGAGTACCGCCAGACACTCTCATCCTAAAACTACGTATACGTCTTTAATCTCTTAGTTTCATCAAAGAAAAAGGCTTTTAAGTCATATTTTGCTCAGACATATGATTTACTTTGAACATTTTCTAATGTTTTAATTTATAAACTTTAACAGGTAATTTAGGTAAAATTACATTCTTTTTTGTGTCGGCGATAAGATTTTATTATTGGATTTAATTTTTGTATATTGTTTTATAATACTCTGAAAACTAACTGTTGTATTAGCACTTTGTAATAACTTCTCGCTAGTGGTCGAAGTGTGACTGAAGCTAATAGGAATAGACAGTAGAAACCTTTTGTGACAAGGGAAGCTCGTAAAATAGAACGTTCTTACGTTTGTGATGACAAAAAATTAGAATTCACAACATAGGCAGGCAGATAGTGTAACTGTCTGAGACAACTTCAGAAGTACATTGAAGTGGATGCGTGCTCTATGAAAGCACTTTTCATTGTTTAACAATAGCTGTCGCACGTGACTTCGCTCACGTGAAGTTATTTTAAAACTGTAGAAGCAGCATGTGGGTAGTGTTGTGTATTGCGCCATAAAATGTTATTTAAAATAGAATAAACGTAAAATCGGTTTGTCTTGTTTGTTTATGAAACATTTAGTTCACTCAATTACAATTGTTTTGATAATAATAGATTATTATTGATATAATTATTGTTAACTCAAAGTATCAAAGAGCGTGCCATTGGAATTGGCATTCGAAAAACTAAAAGTTCTTTCGAAGCAGTGGAATCCTTACTAATATTATAAATACGAAAGTAAGTCTGTCTCGCTGTCGGTCTGTCTGCCGCGCTTTTAGACCAAAACTATTGAACCGATTTAAATGAAATTTAGTACATGGAAGAGAAGGATTGAAAGGGAGGATGAAAAGTTTAATGGAAGTATCGTCATTTTTAGAGCTAGAAGCTTGAAACTTATTTTTAGCCTGTTGATTTGATATAAGTAAATACGAAATTGAAAGTTTGTAAAGGACGGTCTGGGACTTCAGAGTTTGTATTGAAATCGCGAGCATTGAAGCCACTGGAAGAAGTTACTAAAAAAAATTGCAGATTACTTTATATAATATGAACAGAAATGATTTTTCAATGTCGTATTTTCATTTTCAACAACGCAATAAAAAATAAACAAAAGTATGTCGCCTGGAATTTCAATTTAGGTACTCCAAATAAAAATTTAAAGTGGTTTACGTAGAATTCGTAGCTAAATTGACGAGATAAAAGTCATCTTATCAGTACTTAAGTACAATGACATTGGAACAGTGAAAGTTTATGGTTGATTGAGCGTCACCGTCACAAGGGGAGCGAAAGTGTTCGGATTAGTCGACCACTGATATACTAGTACGAAACGTAATTTTATTGTGATAGTTTTATAATATAGTGCTGTGTTACGTATTAATCTTAATCCTAGTAATCTTATAGACGTGAAGTCAAGTTTCTCTTCAGCGGCTAGGATGGCTAGGCCGCATAGACGTACCTGGCACATTATACAATGATTTGGCGAGTATTTTATTGGCACTCCCTGCCTCCGGGGACAATTCCCTCGGTTTGCCAATACTACCACAAGTTCCGGGACTGGTGAAGGTTTGGATGTTATAATGCTTGTTACTCAATGACTTCACATCTTCAAATTTTTTCAAATCTTCAAAAAAGAGTTTATTGTATTCGGTGTGAATGGGTCATTTTAACTGGCGAAGAACTATCTTTATCAAGAAATCAACGTGTATGTCAAGATCCAGCTTCCAGCGTTGGAAGCCCGTCGTTATCTATCAGTTCTCTCTCTTCCATCTCTATCTTTTACATCCTCCCCTCCCCAAAAGGTCGGCAATACACATACTATATGTCACTATTCCTACAAGTTTCTATAGTCTTCGATGACTGCTTACAAAAGCTGGGTCAAGTCTTTTTTGGCATGTATTATACAAATTTCTCTACAACTTCTAAAATTTGTATATTAACATATACATACATATTTCACACACAAATTCGAATGCGGAAGGCAGTGAAAGGGAGATGAGTTGCATAATTCACTAGCCCTTTCATCTCACGGAGTAATCTGATCAGCTTCACGATCCAATGCTCGTGTTATTACATGACAGGTTACTGTTAAACAAATCTTTGAAATATATTATTAAGATCTTATTGTTATTATTGCGTAAGTCAATTATAAAAAAATATTTTTAACGCCTGTGGTTTCATTAGTACCTGTTCATTTCATTCGTACAGTTTTCATTTCTATCAATCAAACTAAGCTAAGGATAGCCTTTAAAAATTTTAACCAAGTGAGTTAAAATTATGAACAACTTATTATAACCAACTATGCTTTTAATCCCTTTACTAGATATCACAATAAATTGCACAGCACTGTTAATACTACTACGGATTTCAACGATTCCTCCTTTTATATGGTACGACAACAATTTTCTGCATGATGAAATATTGAAGTAACAATGTGACGCTTCGTTAGAACGACAGCTTTTCAAATATTGTCTTTCTAATCCAACGTATTAAATAAGTTCTATACTTCGACTTGCGCCAACATATGTATGACGACGTTGTGGCGCCGTTGAGTGTGCAACGTTTATTTATTATTTATTAATTATGTATATACCTTTCTCCGTATCAGAAAGGAGGCCTTAAACCTACACCCGAAGCGCAAGTCCCGGGAACTGCTGGGAGTTTCTCCCTCTACCACACGATGGATCCGGTGCCCGCATGGTGAATTCATGGGTGCTAAGCAGTTCCTTTCTCTCTTATCGTTAGTGATATACCTTTAATTTTCATCAACGAAGTTGTGAATTATATCTGGATTGGTTACTTAATTTATACGAAAATGATTTTGATACTTTTAAAAATATTATCTCTGGAGTCCTGGAGACTTCTTAGTTAGCAAAGTAGTTCTGAAGCCGTAGCAACTTTTAACCATCAGCAGGGAAACTCTAGTCTGTAACTTTTGTCATTATTCTTTTTTTAATAATTTCGATACAATATATTTGGAATAAAACTTATTAATAATGTCGGAAGTAGTTTCATATACCATATATATTTTATGTAAAAACGATTAATGCACGCGATGCATTCTACATTCGACAGCAATTAATTGGAATTATTACACTCATCACTGAGCAACTAAGTCAGTCATACGATACGGATGTCGCAACGTTACAATTCCATTAGTTACATTGAATTTTTGTATTGTTTAGAAGACATGCGCTTTCGATTAGCAATGACACAATTACGTATTGCACAATCAGCAACCGAGCTGATTTTATTAACGAAATACTTAGATATTTAACATTCCAGTTTCTTTTGAACTGAACTTCCTTTGTCATTTTTACGTGTATTGCTGTTGACCTTACTGGCCTTGACAGCGTCACCGGGTGGGGGAGCCGAATATTGAGACCGAGCAGTGAAAAAGAGACAGTCCTTGCGTGGTTCTAAACTTCCTTTTAAAGGTAACTTCATAAGAAAAATTTCATGCAGTAATTAAGATAGGGAAAAGTAAAATAACAACATTACAATATATATTTTGAAATTAGGTACAATATTTTAGCCTGTGCCTATGTTTCTATTATAGTTGGACTTAGTCTTTTCGTTTATATCCTAAAATAAACCACGTCCTTGGAGAGTAGTAGGGTTCTGTAAGATTTATCTGTAACCCTTTCGGGAGCCGACCTCATTCATGAAAACTTCTTATTTATTGCATGTCGTGATATGAGCGGTGGAGTGAGGCATCGTGAAGAAATATAAAGTCTTGATTTATATTTTTAACAAATCATCAGACATTTCCCAATGTTGTTGATCACAGATTTGAGAGTTTGGTTTTCACACTGGTAAGTTGCCTTTTCAGCTCTACAACTTTTCACAAATTTTCTCATATCCAATAATCTATTCGTTCACCCTACGAACGAATAGGTTATTGGATATGAGAAAATAACTGTCAACATCTCCGAGGCTAATATGACGTCAAGATCATATTCGTACACAGATGTGTTCCGAGTGGGAATCGAATCTACGAGCAAAGGCACTTAAGTCAGGTTCGCTATTACTATGCCAGAGCCGAAAAACTTAAGTCCTGATAATAAAAAGGTTGAAAGTAATGACTTAAGCTACACTACAGAAATAAAACATAATCGTCTTTATTAATAGTTTGCTAAACATCTCCCACGTTGCGCACATTTGAACAAATTATAACAGGGAGATGTTTCTATCGCGTTTACTCAATAGTTCCGCTCCTTATCGTCTTAATAATAAAGAAAAAATAAGATAGCAGAGAAAATATCAATTCGGAAATGAAAAAAGACGAATACTTGAAGTCTCAATAGATCAACGGTAAAAGGGCGAATCCTGACGCACTTGGACTGCATTATACAAGGCTTGTATACGTCCCATACTGACCTACGCGAGCCCTGTTTTTGCACGTCCACGCCAGAAGAATTAATCAATTACAAATAATGTATGAATCGTTTCTTACGCATGGCCTCGGGCTGTCTGTGGTACGTTCGCAACGTAGATCTCCATAGAGACTTTGAAATCGATTCGATCTCCAAACATTTGAAGCGCTTATCGCAAAACTATTTCGATCAAACTACTTTCCATCCAAATCTTTTGATTAGACATGCTTGTATCTACACAGACCGATGTAACCAACCGACAAAAGTTAGGCGTCCTAAGCACGTCCTGCAAGACCCTGACGATAGGATTACATTAGCAAATGCCCCTTACACAGCACAGACACGCACACAACACCGTCTTCACCGGCGAGAACGAGGTCTTTTGTTTCGCACGTCGCGTCGCGCTCACACCGTCGGGTGAGTCTATCGTATAGAATGCGCTCGGAGCGCTGCCTCCATCTCCGATGACGTCCTTAGCCGTGGGTCGGCTTCGCAGGTGATACCCTAAGGACGGAATCAAATTTGAGCCCCCGTGAGGGCTGCCCCTTAGTCCCCGGCTGAGTCTCTATACTCGGCCGTGATAAAGGGGCCCCCGCTCGGTGACGCTGTCAAGGCCAGTAGGGCCAACAGCAATACACATTCCGAAAAAAAAAAAAACTTGGATGTGCATGGTGTGTGACTTGGGCAAGCTTACTTGGAGGAGTAATAGGAATATTAGTAATGCCTTGAAAAAGCATTGCTAATTTTATTTAAAAAAATATATTTCAATTCATAAATGCATACTGATTCGACGTTTTTAGAAGCAATATTAAAGAAACGAAACAGTAAATTATAAAAAAACAAAACGATAAACAATGATAAATAAAAATGTAACAGAAACATACTTTCTATATAAGCATGTTACGCTTAAAATTTTATATAAGAACTTTAGTGAAAAGATAAACTCATATCAATGGTAAGATCTAAGCCACATAATAAAATACCAGTCCGAAAATCTCAAGTCATTTGCCGATAACAGTAGTGTTGCAAGTGACGCTCATAACCTGTTCTTGAAGTGTATCATTGTAACACTTTAGTAGAATCGAGAGAAGAAATGAGAACAGATGATCTTATCTGTTACACAATTATTTGAAGTCTCAATACTCTGGACTTATTATTCTATATATTATATAAAAGTAGAAGACTTGACTGACACATAAAGGGCCAGCGTAAACCCTTGGACTTACAAAGCTCTTATTTCACAGGTTTTGAACACTTGTACACTTATAAACTAAAACGAGCACTAGGAAAGGAGATATTCAACCCAAAAGAGATTGAAAACTGGGTAGTTTAAATAGAATATCCGATTTTTTTCAAACTAGAAGCATATAGCTTTGTTTTTTGGCGAACAATTAAAGATGGGAAAAGAAAGAAACAAGTGTTTAAACACTTTCTAAAATTCCACCCCCGATGCGGTTAAATGGGGGTTCAAAGCTTGTATTATAATCTTTATTCAAAGGGGCGCTGTCTATGCCAATAGACTACATAACTTAAAAAATTGAAAAGGCTCTCAATTAGGTTGTATTTGGTTTTGATTTTACGGAATTCCGCCTTTATAATATAATAGCACCAGATCGGTCCCATATAAAATTTGTGATTTTTTTGTTAATCAAGGACTTCAGAGATGTAGTAGAAAGAAAGAAAGAAAGAAAGAATATATTTATTAGGACACAACAGAAATAAACTAAACTAAAACATTAAAAATATTATACTAAAACATTATAATATAAAAAAATTAAACATAATTAAAAACTTAATCCTAAAAATTATTAAAAATATAACAAATAGAGCAATAATAATAAAGTGTTGTGTCCCAAAAAGGGTGGACCATTCAGTAAGTTAGGCGAGTACACCTAACACTGTTTTTCAATGGTACCCTGTCTATGACGTGCAGTGACAAACCGACCCTATACTTTAAGTCGATTACAAATACAATTAAAAATATACTATAAATCGGCATATGACAATCGGCAGAAGAATATATATATGTAGAAGAATATATATATATATATATATATATATCTCAAAATATAAGGGGCCGTGATTAATGATTAATTATTTAATCTGTTCTTGTCTATCAACGTTTTGAAACTTATGCAGAAGAAACCGATTTGTTATTATTTATCAACACTGAAAATACTATATTATCCTGTTGGCATACACGCACGATTAGCACAAGTTGAATGGACAAGATATTAGTCTAATTTATAAAGTAGGTATTAAAAATAAACAATCTTATATTTATATTATTGATACTTTCTAAAATGAACATTAGTATTTTTTTATTAGAAGTCGTTCTAGTTTTTTTATAAATATATGAGTTTTGTCTTGATTTAAAAATACGCATGTCCTACATAAGTTGTCAATTAACTCATTAAATTAATCATATTATTGTATTTCCTGCATATTTCAAATAAATACACAACATTCTTACTATATTATTTCGTTCAACAAAAGTAATGATACAATTTCATGAGATGTTTTTAATTTAACATTTCCCGTTCCAAGTTGATTTGATGTAGTAAATGTAATAATCATAAACTAAGCAAAATAATCGCATCTACCTACCGGCTTCTACATCCGCGTAAAATGAGAGTAATGCATGGCTTTATTATCATATCTCAGACTTCCGTCACCGTAGTGATATAACCAGTTTTTAATTAAACCGTAATCTTTAAATTTAAAAATAAGTTCAGCCGTTGTACTAGTTAGGGTCTGTTAAAAATCTATAGGTAAAGAATTACGTTGTATATATGTGTATAGTGTATAATTTAGAAAGGAAAAGGATTCAGAAAAGGGTATAGGGGCTCCGAGACTGCCATCGCAAGTGGATCGCATATCCGTCCCTGCATTTATGCTGTGCGACGTATTTCTTTTGAAATTAGATTCGTGATGACCTACTAATGGAATACTTCTTACTTCTATGTAATAAATCTGTGACCAGTGAGACCATACGCTGTCTATTACCAATATTATAAACAGATTCTAAAGGATTGCCTAATTTAGGAAGGACTAGCTGTGCACGTGGCTCCGCTCGCGTTATGTAACTTTTTGATGATCCTACGGAACACAACATTTTTCAGGGATAAAGATTATTTTATATATTAATACAGGTAACAAGCTACGTGTGTCCCATATTCCATTCAAATCTGTCCTGTACTTTTAGCGTGAAAGAGTAAAAAACATCAGACAAGCGCCACAGGTCGCGGGTTATATTCCCGGTCGGAGCAGATGTCTGTATTCACCAGATGTGTGTTTCCTGGTCTCGGTGTGTTTGTCCTTGTCATTGTCTATGTTTCCGGATCCCGACACAGGATATAAAAATACTAACGGAGGTCGTTGAATGTGTAGCGTTTATATGTCTATCCATCCAAACTTTCACATTTATAATATTAGTTACATTAGGATTTAGAAAACCCTTTTACCCAAAAGGGGCCCCGAGACCGGTATTGCTAGGGGCCCTAACATGGTTAATCCGGCCATGCATTTATGCTGTGCAATGAATTTCTTTTAATACCCGATGCGTGATATACTAATGGAATACTTCTGTGAAATAGAGCTGCGAGCAATGAGAGCATACGCTGTCTGTTACACAATGTTATAAACAGATTCTAAAAGAGTCAATTGGGCCACCTGATATAGGTCGGCTTTGTAATGTACTAGCATTGCCAGGTTTACTGTACTATTATCGGGACAGGTAAACAGCTGGATTAGCTCTTTATAATGGGAACCAACACAAATGCTATCGAACTATAGTTAAAAAAGTACTAGATGATCCTTACCAAATGAGGTCTATGTCATGAAAATATGGTTTCATGTTTTATTTGTGAAGACTTTGATCAGATCATAATAAGAAATTGTGAATATATTACCTATTTAGAATTGCGAATATATTACCTGGTAGAGTTAATGAGCATTATTAGTCTTGTGATAACTACCGGCTATTAACTTAACGTGATTATGACACTGCAGAGTTGAAAAAGTCTTAAATTATTACAGGTGGAGTCGCAAGTAAAAATACCTAAGTTTTATTTAGTTTAAAATGAAAAATGTCAACAAATTATCAAGAAATATGCTTGACATAATATGACTAAATACATACATGACTAAATATGTGTCGTGTGACGTGTCTACATCGTCTGCAATGTTTACGTCCGATTTATGCGAGATGTTATCATTCCTCGGACTCTGTGGAGCCAGTTATAGAATACATTAAACTATATTCGACTCGTGGTTTCACGCGGAAACACTTTTTTATTAAAAAGAAAAATAAATAAACTGATTAAATAAAATGTGCTTAACTTATATAAATGGCCCATGAGTGATTTCTTACTTTGATAGTATAAAATGAATTTAAAATAAAATACAAAATAACACCTTCATTTAAATATTTGCCTCTATTTACATCCAAAGTCCAATGTTTTGAATTCTTTATAAAAGTAATCACATCCAAATCAAGTCCAAAACTTCAGAAAAGTTAGTTTAAATAAATAAAATAAAATTCTCAAATACACCCTTGACATAGAATTATGAATTCAAGGACTTGATTAAGTGGTCAATATTATTCTATGACTTTTGATGTTGAAATTAAATAATGCAAATTAAAACTCTGTAAATGCAAACATATTCAATTAGTAAGAAAATACTAAATAAACAAAGTTTCTTTAAACAGACTAATAAAATAAAAAGCAAATTCAAAGTTTGACCGAAAACCATTTAAAGTATTTGTATAGCCGTTTTAAGGAAAGTAAAATCTCGTCAGTCGATCTTTGTTGTTTCTTCTTATCTAGAGTTACGAAAACCTTATCAAATATCAGATTCCACAAGACCTGCCATAACCATGACACGCATTCTTCACGTACCATATTAATTTCATAATAACCGGGACCGATTTTTTGCGTACCTAACACCAATCTACCATAAATTGACCGCACCTAAAGCTATTTTACCCAATGTTCGCGTAATGCTTTGAGTGTCTCAGCCTTTTGCCTGGACCTTTTTCACCATGAAACTGACACCCGAAAAACTGCTAGTGTTGTGTGTTAGTGCCTTTTCAAACGTACCGGTTGCCGGGTATCCGGCGCGGACTGTCCGGTAACTCATTTCTCTTTCACACGACCTAATTTTGAATCTAGTTGCTCGCACGAACAGTGGTGAATCCGGCGTGCCACCGGCGCCCGCTGTCCGAGCAAACTGCGCCGGTATGTGTGAAAGCTGGCATACATGCCTATACACTTCCGGACAACTACTACTACCCATACGCTATCGGATAGCCGGCGTCGGCTACCCGGCAACCGGTACGTGTGAAAAGGCACTTTTTATACAAATACGTCATTCCGTATAATGCGTCAATCAACTTCTGACACGATCAATCAAACAACTTTATCCACATACTCAAAAAGTCTGAACTGATTTTTATCGGCAACTTTAAATTATTATACCCCACAGCACTGCGCGTATGTTTTTCAATCGTGAATGTGTATGTAAGTTTAATTATTTTGCAAGGTCTGGAGCTAAGAAGCTTTGTGGATAAATAAGATTAACATTTCTATGGCCAGCCTAAACCTGGAAACCGATTGTTTAGCGAGAACTATAAAAGGATTTGTCAACATTCAACCCTAAAGGCCTAAAAAAAGGGTTGAACTCCGTCATTTTTGAAACTGGAAGCTCAAACTTTGTTTTTCACTAACAAAAATAAAGAAACTCTTTCTAAAATTCGATCCCTAAAGAGGTGAAACGGGTGTTCAAAGTTTTTATTAAAACCCTTTTTTATGATGGTGAAGCTGCGGGCAGAAGCTAGCAAGTTATAAATTCAATTGTGCCTTTAATAACAATGTTAATAGCTATTATTCTGACGACGTTGTGGCGCAGCGGTAGCGAACCTGCCTTAAACGCCACAGGTCGCGGGTTCGATTCCCGCTCGGAGCATAATATGTTTGTAATGACCATGCAAGCATATTTTCCGGTCTGGGTGTATTTGTCCTTGTCATTGTGAATGTTTCCGGACCCCGACACAGGATATCACTATCCTAATGGGGGCCGTTGAGTGTGCAGCGTTTATTATTATTATTATTATTATTATTATTAATCTATTATCTTTTAAAAAAATAACTGTATAACTTCTTATAACATATAGTTATTGCTAAATAAAACTATTCTTACAACGATAAGAACATTGAAAATAGCGAGGGAGCGTCAATCAAACCTTTATATGGCGAGGGGCCCCGATCGTTCCCGAAGTGTTGCGAATGAGTCAACAGACAGGTGTTTCAACTCGTATTTATATTGGGGAGCAATGTTTATGATTCCCTCCTTGCTTATATTCGTCATGGAATATAGCTCGTCAAATAAGAAACTGCTTTTTGTTACTGCTACTTTTAGCTATCAACAACATTTCTTTTCTTTCATGTTACAAGTTGGCAAACAGGCATACGGCCCACCTGATGGTAAGTCGTTGCCAAAGCCTTGCAGCACCGTTAGTAGGTGCCACTCACGCGTTACCAACCTCGAGATATTAATTCTTTAATCTCCTTTGCCCAGTAATTTCACTAGCCTACAGTGCCCTTCAAACCGGAACACAGTAATGCCTAAGCAATACTATTTGGCGGTAGAATATTTGACACTGCGGTGGTACCTACCTAGCCGGGGAAAGGGTTTACATTATAGCCTACTCGAATATCAAACTTTTTATGGTTTTTAGTAATGTGTCTTATAGCTACCACTTATCCAAGCTGGGAATATCACTTTCTAACGTCGTAATACACTTAGTAATTGAAAAAACAACATTTTAAAATTTTAAATATAAACATCTAAAAGATCGCAAATTCGTACAATTTCTCATACTTATGGTGTCACCAAAGATTAAAATAGATAACTAGAACACCTTTTGACATAAAATATAATAACTTTGTCTTAATCACAAAATTATTAATGATGAAAATGAATTTCAGATTTTGAGAAACAACATTAAATCATTACATCTGCCATTTATCTAAGTATTATAATATAATACAGATTATAAATGTTACAGATAAGTTTCGTTAAAAAACAACTAACATACTTCTTAGTCACGAAACAAAAAATTTACAGTCAAAATAAATATGTTTTATTTAGTTAATGATAATGATAAGTAGTTATGAACTTACAAAAAATTAGATTTTAAGTAGAACTAGTTTTTTCTAAATCTATTTTAATATTTATTTATTAATATATTATATTTTGTAAACATATTTAATTATATTATAATAAGATAATTAATTAAAACAAAAAAGACAAAATAAAAAAACACTAACAAATTTTAAAACGTTAACGTTACGTCGTCGCCATATTTATTCATACTCTTACTAGTTAGTTGTCAAAATTTGTAATCTTTAATGACGTATTTTTATATTATAATATTTTAAATTTTCAAAGTAGAATTTCTCGTTAACTAAATGTTTTCATGCCATAGGAGTGATAGTTTCAGAATAATATGATAACCCTTTACGTAATATGAGCACTAATTCCGCCGAAATACTGCCATTGAATTGAATTTTAACATAAATATTTTAAATTTCAAAATGCTTTTTTTTCAATTACTAAGTGAATTATGACGATAGAAAGTGATATCCCCACCCGGGTAAGTGGTAGCTATAGGATACATGACTAAATAACATAAAAAGTTTAATTTTCGAGTAGGCTATAATGGAAACCTTAGCCCTAGCCGGTCTTTTGCAACAAAAGACCTACCACCAGTGTGACTGATTGCACTGGTGGAATAATCTCTGCTGTGATAGAGGTTATCCCAACAGCCGACGATGGGGTCGTCACATCCCGACGCCGGGAATTTCTGTAAGTTTGAACTCTTAGCTCAGTTTTTTTTTTGTTTAGAAGAATTTTAATTAGATAGAATTTATTTGTAATGTATTCTCCTATAATTCTCAAAAATTATGGTTAGTAGCAATTATAAGTCCGCAATATTGAACGTTACTTACAGTCAAAGACGCTCTTCGTTTTTAAATCATGTAAAAGGCACCGGAATCCGCAAAGCAAGTCGTCATGTACTTAAATAGTCCGTGTCGTTTTTTTTTCCTTTATAAATGTTCATACTTGGCCGCTCTTTCCTGTAATGTCGTTGTTCAATCTTGGCAACATGTCCGCGTTACTCACGTCTCTATATTAACAAGCTCGGAAGTTCATTAACATAACACTGACTCAAAACAAAGATTTTAAAATAACCCTTTTTTGTATATTTTTTATATTTGTTCGAATCAGACTTTTAGTAAATGCATATGACATTATATAATTACTTATAACAAAAACCAATTTGAATCAAGTAGACATTGATATGGTGGTCAAAACCCCCAAATACAAGATCAACCAGATGGGAACAAATGCCAGTACACATGTCTTATCTGAGTGGAAATCGAAACTGCGACCGGTGGTGTTTATCATAACACTGTTCCAGAATTATCGTCAAATAATATGAGTTAAATTGATTTTGTGAACCTTATACAAGAACCGATTGTATTACTGTTAAATTTAGTTTTGTAATTTCTGTTAAAGTATATCACTATTTGTTAAGAAACCGGAACACCGTCATCACTAGGACCGTGCGAGAAGGAACATCATTAGTACCGTCAGGGATCGAACATGACTAAACAATACCACGATAACAGACGACACACGGCAACGGCCGTGAGCACTCGAAACCCCTATACATAAAAATGTAACACTATCCTTATTTTTATGTAACATCGTTTTATCCTTCAATAAACTATTTAAATTTCAAATCAAGAATTTTCTATTATTCATCATACGAACACAATTCTATAAAGTGCAGTATCATTCAGAAGCTAAAACTATTTTGACATCTTAAATGTAAACCTTAAATGAGCTTCCTGCTTAACCCACGGTCGACAGCTCGTAAGAGTTGCAACCTGTTGCAATCCGTATATAGATAAAACTTTGACCCCCAAATTACGACACTTATCATTGTCATAATAAGCAGAATGATGTCAGTATTTAAAAAAAATTACCAACCTCGACATATTGGTTCTTACATCTTTTACCAATTCCACTAGTTACAATGTTCTTCAAACCGAAACACAGTAATGCAAAACAACACTGCTTTGTGGTAGGATATCAAAAACCACGATTTCCAATAGTCTAATTATGATATTATTTTTTAATTTTAAAAAACTAATCCAATTCTATTCGCGTCTCCAAAATTCTAGGGCATAGGTACTAAAAAAATAATGTATATGCAGCGATCGGGGGTAATTAGCTCTTAAAGTTTGATAAGTTCCTTTCCATACATCCGGAGACCTTGATTATAAACGTGTGTACTCGTGTACTATACATTAAGCAAAAAAACATTAAAAACATTTTACACACGCCAAAGGTATTGATTTACGTGCACACCAAAAAATATGAATTATTTTCTACATTTTACTTAAAGTCGGTTAAAATGATGACTAATAAAAAGAAGGAAACAGGAAAAGTTTCTATTTTACAATTATATTATTGTCACTACATATTTTGTTACATTATCATTTTATTAAAACTCATGGTCATTACGCGTGTTCCAGACAGACGTGTTGTGTTGCAGTTTCTATAATTAATTTTACTCTACATTTTTTACTAATTTATAAAAACCAGTTATATCAGAGGTCTCCCATTAAGAACTGCAATCGCTGTTACTTAATTCTTCAATAGCCTATAAAGCCGTTTAGTACTGCAAAGCAATAGACGTACTCACACTCTGTAAACTATATTCGCTGAAAACGTTATGAATTAGTAACCAGGTGAATTAAATAGCAAAATATAATAATAGGGATTTTTATTCCCGACATTAATTTTGAATATTATGATTTATTATAACTTTTATAACATAGGTAGGCCAAAACACTCAAATAACTTATTTAAAACTTATTACGTTGCAATTTAGGTATTAGTAGATATTAAGTAGTCGTATACCCATGTTCTTACAAGCACAAATCGGCCAAGACCGGGAAAGTACTACCCTCTCACAGAAAATATGATGTAAAGTAACAGTACGAGTACTGTTGCGTTGCGTGCGATGAGTGAGTACGCCAGAGGCCCTATCGCTTACTCATTCGGATTCTTTCGTCTCTTTTCATCCTTTAGTCCTATCCCTTGAGCTAAGTTGAGTTCAATAGGTTACGGCGACTGCTTACCATCAGGCGAAACGTATGCTTGCCTGCCAACTGTCATTACATAAAAAAAATTAGCTTTGGTGAGTATCGTAAGCTGAATACTCAGATGGACACATATTTGTCTCGTAAAACTAACTGCTTTTATAAATTAATACATAAACTTAGCATATAATATTTTTACGTGTATAAAGGTAAAGTGATATTTCTGTATTTATATTGTGTATAATTATTGAAGATATCTAGAATTAAATACTTATAAATTATAAACGTGCTACAAATCTATGTATCCGGGTTAAGTATAAGATAATATTCTCAATGAATTATCAGGCTTGAAAGTGGGACGAATGTTGCTCGTTAAACAGCGATTAATTAAACCTGATCCATCTTATAACTTAGCTTATTAATAGGAAGCGAGTTTATACATGAAAATTTTTAAGCTTAATCTTTATAACGCATAGACATTGGCGAGATAGGGGATGAAATCTAAACTAAATCTATACCTACCAATATTATAAATCTGAAGAGTTTGTTTGAATGTGGTAATCTCTGGAAGGTCGGTCAGGTTGACTTTGGAAAATTCCTTTTGCATTTGATAGTACATTTCTTGAGGAAGGCTATAGTCTATATTACATCTCCTAACAACTAATAGGCGCAGAGCATCGATGACAAATGTGGCATAAATATTCCCTTTGAGAGCTACCGTCGCGTGCGCTGCATAAACAGTTAAAGTTACGCAAAAGTGACGTATAATGGAAAAGTTTCCATTTAAAAGTTCTAAAAAAAAATCCCGGACTGCGCATGTCAATCTATATATCTATATATATAAAGGCGTCGGGATGTGACGACCCCATCGCCCGCTGTTGGGATAACCTCTGTCACAACAGAGATTATTCCACCAGTGCAATCAGTCACACTGGTGGTAGGTCTTTGTTGCAAGAGGCCGGCTAGGTAGGTACCACCGCAGTGTCCAATATTCTGCCGCCAAATGGTAGTGTTTAGGCACTACTGTGTTCCGGTTTGAAGGGCATTGTACGCTAGTGAAATTACTGGGAGAACGAGATTTAAGAGAACTAATATCTCGAGAACTAATATCTCGAAGTTGACAACGCGTGAGTGGCACCTACTAATGGTGCTGCAAGTGCTCATAGGCTGCGGCAGCCACTTACCATCAAGTGGGCCGTATGCTTGTTTGCCAACTTCTAACATAAAAAAAACAAAAAAAAACTACAATAAAACTAACTATAATATTTTTTATAGTAAACAAATTTGTTCTATAATCTTTACGACACAGTAACCATAAATGCGGGTGAAACCGCGGGCACAGCTAGTTTTCTAACAAATACATATTCGGTAAGAAAAGTGATAGTAATAAATTTTCAATCGTTACATTAGTAAAATAATTTTACACATTAATCTTTGATCTTGCAAATGTTTTTTTATGATTATGACTTTCTGACCTCAAAGTCTAATTTATACAAATTATTATATTATTCATCGATTTTGTAATGTAATAATTTCGTCCATTTCGAAAAATATTACAAAAGAAATTTGCAAAGCTTGGAAAAAATTGCTAATGAGCACTTAAGCGCGTATCAGTGGAGGAGCGTAATGTCCTAGAATTATCATAATAAAACACTTTAGTATTGTGTAAATTTACTTTACATTATAATGTATCAGTAAAAGCTAATATATAGCTGTCTTTCCTTATAATCTGTCATTATAATATTACAATTTAATGTATATATATATATATATATATTAAATTGTATATATATATATATATATATATATATATATATAAGTAATTTATTAATCAATAATTTCTAAAATAAAGGCTTTAAACAATCTTTATTCACTGGGCGAAGCCGCGGTCAAAAGCTAGTTTCTGTACAAACGGTTTGACAGTGTAGTGACTGCGATATTCATTTTAACGATTAATATACAGCAATCGTAGCTTAAAATAAGCTTAAGTCAGACGTCATCAAGATATTAGGTAACGGCAGATCTGGCCCTTATAAACTATTCCTATCTCTTCCTAGGAATGAGATAACGTCAATAAACACGCCAGGAAAGACGTAAACTATGATTCAATGCAGTGGCGAAACGACTTCACGATCATTAAACTATTCCGGGTTCTATTTCTGAATAGGTTTAGAATCTGTGGCCTAATTATTGAAGCAGTACATTGTAGTCTATTTTAAATTTTTAAGCTAAAAGATGCATAGATTACGGCTCCCATTGGGATAGTTACATCTTATGTCAGAAGTCCGGAAACACACAATCACAAACACAACCACCCTGACCGGAGCACATCTCTCGCATCAGAATCAGAAATTTTCATTTCGATTAGCCTATTTAATACGTATGTTACGCAATATCTTTTACTATTGTAATTTTGTTAATTCTTTAATGAATATATATGTAGTATTGGTCCCGTAGAGATTTACAGATAATTTGTTAAGATACTGACTGATTAAAGAGCGTAAGAACTTACACACGTATTACCCGTGATCACTATATCCAATTGTTAGTTTTTACAATCCAATTGTCACACAAAATAATTATTTGTACGAAATTCGGCCAAAAATGTAATTATATATTTTTTCTTATTCAAGAAACTTGTTAATTCCACTCACTCCGGTTATTTGTCTTCTTCTAAAATCCACGTGGTGTCTCTAAAGGTTTTTCAAGAAATAATGCTATTTTCGCTTACTCGAAAAGGAAATAGATATTGCAATGAATGTCAAACATAACTTGTTTTCTACATAAAGAAAGTTACTAACAGTTCTTAAATAAATTACTTTTCAATGATAAATATAAGTATCAATTAAATAAATCTTAATTTCCACGAATAAAATTATATAGCTTAAATATAATATCTTAAATGTTAA
This sequence comes from Hestina assimilis, assembly GCA_023373885.1. Lineage (NCBI taxonomy): Eukaryota > Metazoa > Arthropoda > Insecta > Lepidoptera > Nymphalidae > Hestina > Hestina assimilis. The sequence continues at coordinate 4,287,647 of CM041760.1, read as the reverse complement.
TATCGATTTGTTTACAAACATTTAAATATATTCATAATTTTCGTCATTTTACAAATTTATTATAATATTAATATTATAATGTTATTATTTAAACGATTTACATGTAAATGTTAATTAAAATTTCATAATATATTCATAATATCAGTAGTGATGTAACTTTTACTATGTGCTTTCTAAATCTTAAATCCAAATATAATAATAGAATTTTATAGATTAGGAATATTATTATATAAAATATTTCGTCGATTTTGTCATAAATTTCAATGCTTGGTTTAATTATTACGAAATCTTCCCCTCTACCCTTCATCTGGTGGTTCACAAACTGCGTTGCCACCAGATCATTGCTGGACATAAGCTACGATCATTGCTTTCGATCAGCCAGACCGTACACTGGTGTGTACGGCATTCTTAAAGGCATAAAACCTTATAAAAAGGATCTTATAAATATTCAAATAAAAATGTTGAGCATTGTAGACTTTTAAACTATTGTATATTAGTACAATTTTCACGTAAGGACTGAATTAAATTTGAAACCCCGCGAGGGCTGTCTCTTTTCGGCTGAGTCTCAGCACTTGACTCCTTTACCCGGTGACGCTATCAAGGTCAGTAAGGCCAACAGCATAAAAACACATAAAAACAATTTTCACGGTTCTGTGCTATATTTATCCGTAGCCCTAGATGCAATATACTTCAGTCATACGAGAGCAAAGTCGCGGATAAATGCTAGTAAAGAAAAAGTAAATATAATATCAAGATGCAAATGTTTCCAATGGGCAATGTACATGACATTGCTTGTAGGCCTTTTCACTAGTCAAAGAATGTTTTATGAACAAGAATCGTTAAGTTTTTTGAACAATTCAGCTTGTCAATTGAAGATTTTTAAACAATGACCTTATTGTTTTAATCATTGAACTCGGTCCCATACCCACGACCCTCGAAAGTAAGCGCGTTGTAAGTAAATTACTGCGTTATTGTTTCTGTGAGATGGAAAAGATTTGTATTGGCTATTATATTTTTTAATGGATAATTCCGTGCGTAATCTTTTAGTTAAAAACTAAAAACATACTTTTTACATGAAATACGTTTTCTTCTTTCTACAATTTTACAAGGTTTTCCGAGCTTCTGCTTATAACTTTGACCAAAATTTAGCCCAACAGCTTATGTTAGTTACTTGTATAAATGTGTATCTGCAAAGAAAACTTTAATAACGCGATTTAGGATTGTGAACTCTCTATGCTTATAGATGTTGTTATAGTCATAAATACGAGACAGTTGAATAAACAAAAATTATTTGCCTACCACATGCTTTTATATATTGAACACTCACAGATAAGTACATATAAACTATTTCCTAACACCGCACGCAGAAAGTGCAAACTGCTGGCTACCAGACATAACATTCCTCGAGTTAAAATAGAACGGGGCCAGATAAGATGCACTTGTTTATGCAGCGAGATGAATACGGTTGGTCACGCAGTTGAAGACAATGCAGATAATTATGAGTACAATAGACGGCTAATAATTGGTCTTATTAATATTAATCATTGAGAAGTTATTGTCACTCTTCTATAGGTAAAAGTCTATGTATTACCCGACTGCGGACGGAGGGTAATATTTTTCGAGGTTGGATTTGAAGTCTTTGTAAGTTAGTAACTTCTACCAGCGGCTTCGCCCGCGTCAATAACAATTTTAATAAAAATTCTGTAATGAGAGCGTCTGAGGCCCAATCTCCCGCCACCTCTGTTCCCTTCCTTTTACCCCTTCTATGCCTTGGGTTGGAAACGCGATGATGATACTTTAAGTATCGCGAGCGTGCATAGTTTCAGCGACGTCATGACATAAAAAGTGAAAATATTAAAGACCATTTTGCCAATATACAACAACGACAGAGAAATGCAAAACATAAGTTGATTCATAATAATACAGTTCATATATTTAAATCAAAGCGGTTCAAGTCTCTATCGACATTATTTTGAAACACTATTGAAGAGTCTTTAATTAGAAATTCATTGGTCGTTTGTTCGTAGTTAGGCTGTGAATAAATGTATAGTAACAATTTTAGTATATCCTTAACCACAGTATGCGTTACCTACCAATGAGTCAATGTTGTTAGCAAGGTAAAAGATTTATTTATTTTTCTTCAAGTTGTTTATATCAAACATACGTTAAACATAACGCCATTTGAGTCACAGTTGAATGTCAACAAGATAGCGCACGATTCATTCGCCCTCACTATGAGAATAGTATTAAAGTGTGTCCAATGCTACGACACGGATATTAGTTATTATAAATATGAAATTAGCGTGTGACTAACTTCTTTTGGTGCGTTATTGCGAATTTACGAAGGAACACCAGCACTAGCGAATCTTTCGACATTGTTTTTGTACGGAATGCTCTGTCCTTAGTTGATATATTAGTAAGTCAATGACTGAAATTCGAGCCCTGATCTTCTCTGGCAAAAGTGATTTTTAATTGAATAATATTCAATATATTTATTGAGGGGCGCAAAGGTTCTCGGATGGCGATCACATATCGGAAGTGTGGGCAGACCGGCAGACCCTCCACAAGGTGGACTGATGACCTGGTAAAGGTCGTGGGAGTCCGCTGAATTTGGGTGGCGCGGGCCGGTCATTGTGGCACACTTTGATGGTGATGATGATGATGATGAATATATTTATTTATTCTTTATCATTCACACACATTCATATATTATTATATACGATTATGTCATTTTATTAGAATTATAAACAAGATAAATTAAAATTAGGGTAACACAGGGTTAACGTTTCTAGAAAAAAGTCCTCCATTTTAAAGTAAAATACGCAAAATTCATTCATATTATCGGATATGTCGAAATAGATGCAAGGAATTCTCGGCGTGGCGAGATCAAGGCACGCAACAGAAATAGCATCGAGGCGTGTTGTCATGGCAACAATCTCCCGCTTACAAGACTCCAGAAACATTCGTGATTTAGCAACGAAATTGTAGCGCTTACTTTTTATTACATTTTCAAAATATGATGCATTACATCCATATAATCTTAACTAATACTATAAATGCGAAAGTGCTTTTGTTTTAGACGCTTTTATGACTAATCCGCTTATCGGTTATGATAAATTTTAGTATAGATATATATATGACCATGCAGACGGTTATTGGCATTGGCTTATTAGCAGTGGCGGATTCACCAGCAGGCTGAGTAGGCTTGAGCATAGGGCGGCAGATTTTTGGGCGGCAAATTTGGAGACCGTTTTTTTACTACCTCATGGAGTTCAAAAAGATTTCTGCATGACGGTTTTCTGATGTTTTACAGGTAGGAATCTACAACAAATTTGCCGATGACTTCCCCTCTCCCTTGTCATTGTACATTCCGAGTAACAAACTTCCATATTGCAAAGAAAAAAACCTATTTCGCCGCCTCCCAACCACTAATTGGCCTTTTCATGGAATGTGAAAATAATCTAGGGCATGACAATTGTAGAGGCAAAGGGCCGCCCTTACAAAACCTTACAGCATTCACTGGTGGTAGGTCTTTTATTGCAAGAGGCTGGCTAGGTAGGTAGGTAGCCACCGCAGTGTCAAATATTCTGCCGCCAAATAGTAGTGCTTAGGCATTACTGTGTTCCGGTTTGAAGGGCAGTGTAGGCTAGTGAAATTACTGGTCAGAGGAGATTTAAGAACCGATATCTCGAGTTTGGCGACGCGTGAGTCGCTAATGGTGCTGCAAGCGCTCATAGGCTACGGCGACCACTTACCATAAGGTATGCCGTATGCTTGTTTGCCAACTTATAACATAAAAAAAGCTTATAACTTGAAAATTTGTAAATCCACCATACTCGACCTCACGTCTGCAGCGACAATCACCAGTTCGATTATGTTGAAAGCACAGAAAAACTTGCAAGCTTGTAACGCTAACTTCGTTTCATTGCGGTGGTGGGAATTTTAGAAAACACACCAGCGAATTATATATAATAGTACCCAGAGCAAAGTGAAGGCGGGTCGCTAGTTATATATCTCAAATCGATATTTTTGTATCTATAACTTGTTTATGAAGGTTGTCGCATTGTCGTCCATTGATCGTTGCTATTGTAATACTTATCACTTCCTTATTAGGTTCACCATTGTCGAATGTGATTCAGATATGTAATGCATTGTATTATAAAATATCGGTAAACTATAGATAGATGTCGCTTTCGTTTTTTCTTTGGAATGTTATCTTGAATAAACTTTTATTTGATTTGGATTTATTTTTATATCTCAAAGGTGGCAAGTGGTGCACGGCTCGTCTGATTATAAACGATTACCGCAGTATGTATAAACTTAAAAAAACAGTAGCCTTACAAGCGTGTTGTCGATCATTGAGAAGGGGAATAGAAGGGAACAGAAGGGGGAATAGAAGAGAAAGGAATAAACGGGAAATAGAAGAGAAATAAAAGCCTGAGGCAGTCCACTCATCAAGCGGAACGTGACAGTTGCATAGTGTAACTTCAAATTTATGTGAGGTTCTTTTTTTTTTTTTATGTTAGAAGTTGGCAAACAAGCATACGGCCCACCTGATTGTAAGTGGCTGCCGCAGCCTATGAGCGCTTGCAGCACCATTAGTAGGTGCCACTCACGCGTTGCCAACCTCGAGATATTAGTTCTTAAATCTCGTTCGCCCAGTAATTTGACTAGCGTACAATGCCCTTCAAACCGGAACACAGTAATGCCTAAGCACTACTATTTGGCGGTAGAATATTTGACACTGCGGTGGTACCTACCTAGCCGGCCTCTTGCAACAAAGACCTACCACCAGTGTGACTGATTGCACTGGTGGAATAATCTCTGTTGTGACAGAGGTTATCCCAACAGCGGGCGATGGGGTCGTCACATCCCGACGCCTTAAAATTCATTTCATTCGGTTCATTCTTTTGTAACCAACTTCAAGGGTGTCCTTTTTCTCTCTCTTAATTTGATTTTTTTCTCTAATCAATAACTGATTGGATAGTGTGAAGAGATAGTGGAAAAATAAATTGGTCCCATTTAATTAATCGATATTACGTCAAATAGTCACATAATATGATCCAATGGTTCCGCTTAATTAATGAAAATTACCAACTAAATATATTTAATTTAAAACGATCGATTATATTAAAACCAGACAATAACTGTTTTAATATATTTATATATAAGCTATGGAAGATTCTTTAAAAATAATTAGCTTAGTAAAATTATTAACAAAATTTAAAAGATTTATTTACAATCAAACATCTCATAAAAATTAAAAACAACATAATGTTAGTGACCATTCATTAATTAAAAGTCGATTTCTATTTGAACGCATAAGTAATCACATAAATTATAATTAGAACTTCCTACGCGTGGGAAGTGAAGCCAGTTTTCTACAACTTATAATACAGTCTGCCCGAGTCTTTAATGAGGGTTGAAGGAGTTCGCAAAGATTAATTCAAAACTTTATAATGATATTCTAGTATTATACCTATAACTTTAAATGTTATATTTGATACTGTGGTAACGAATCTGTCTTTAACTTTTTGTGAAATTGTACAAAAAAGATACTCGGCTAAATAAAAAAAAATGTTTACAAACAATACCATCAGAGGGCTTACCATTACCTCGTATTGCGATTCAAATGACAACCTAAACTGAGCTACATCGCTATTTTGTACCATATATATACGTCATGCATATTAATAATATAAAAACTGAATCAATTTACTGTCAGAACTAAATTGAATCTGAATCGCAATAAGAGGTCAGGTTTATGGTAAGTCAAGAGGTCTTTATCAATATAGAGCATAAATTAGACTAACATAAAATCGTATACAGAAAAGGAATGAAATACCAATTACTTGATTTGCTCCAATAAAGCACAAACGCGTCGTGCTAAATTAAATTTAGTATCAAATATTAATGATGAAATTGATTTTAAGAATTTAAGTAGAGATTTTTATTAGACCGATGTACGATAGAAGCATTTAGAAAATGAATTCTCCAATATTTTAATCTTTAGCGATAGGGATATTACTTAGGTATATTGAACATTATAAGAAATAGGTTATGAAAAGTTTCGAAAGATTGTTATTAAGTGAGTAGTATTTAATTATAGAGCTATTTAAAGCGGGAATGGACTGCGGAAGTAATCACCCTCACACAGAATATGAACATAAAGTAGCAGTAACTATTGCGTAACTTCCACCACTTTGTCTCCTTCTCCCTTCCTACTGCACCCTTATGTTGATGGTAATACATCGACCACATTTGGAGGAGGTTTGTGTACCATATTCGTGGTGCGAAACATATTGAAACTGGTTTCTATTGAAATATCTATATATTGAAAGCATTGAATATTTAAAGATTTGTTTCGCTCAGTGTCCACTGCTGTTTCTACCATAAGGCTACTCAGGGCACTTGTCTAAAGCAGTTAGATGGTCAAGGGCTCTCACTGACAGTTTAATTCGTTTATTAAAAAAAGAGAAGGCAACTTTCGGTAAACGGGTAAGAGGTCCACATGATGTTAAGTGATTACCGTCGTAATAAATTTATGAAGGATTTCCATGTCCTATCGGTTCAAGGAAAGCGAAAGATGGTTCCACAGTGTGGTTGTGTGAGGAAGAAAATTCTTCTAATTGGCGTTGTTGTGGATTGCCAGACATCGAGGCGGTTAGGGTAAAATTTCAGGCTTAGTTTTTTTTGACGAATTATATAAATACTTATGCAACGACAGACCATAAAGAGAGAAGCGATATAACCATACATAAATTAACAGAAAGCAAATTATTTAAATTTATTATAATAAAACATTATTGCAGAATTAGTCGACTTAAATTACAATTCAAATAAACTTTCTCATAAATGATTTATCTTACTTTGTTAATAACTTCGATACTGCAAGCATTAGGCATGTTACCGAGACATTAGAAAATTAGGCCCTATTTCGTAACACCTAGTACATAAAGTTCAATTTCGTCTACCAAAGACTTTGACGTCAGCAGAAATAACAGTGTTCTTTTCAACAATGGATCAGTATATGAACGTCACAAAATAAATATGGCTCCATATCTATTGTTATGGACGATCTCATAAATACAGAACTATTGTTAAAATTAAGTGAAGGTAAGGAATTGGAAAAACTGTTGATACGACCTCCTTTTGAAAGGACGTTTCGCTTTTGTTATGCTATTCGTACAGCTGCATTTTTATAATAACATTTTTATGAAATGACGTAAATGACGTCGCAATAACCTCATTTTTCAAGCTGAAATTTAAATTTTCGATAAGGAACTACCATTTTCAAAATTTTGTGCTTATACAAGGATTATGAAGTTAAAAAAGGTACTGATTTATTCAAAAAATTTGACTATTTTGTGATTTGTGCAGCAACCATATTGACGAAACATATAATTATTTAAACAGACACAAAGTTCAATTTTGGTATGATTGTCTTGTATAGATTATAGTGTGATACCACAAGTTAGAATTCCTAGCGACAAAAATAACATTAGAGATGTATCTAGTCGGTAAAGCCGAATATCCGACCAATTTTGTAGTCGGCCTATTCGATCCTGCCGATCATGCGGTCTAGTCGGCTAGTCATCGTCATTTTAAATAATTATATTGACAAGAGGCTATAGGAATCGCCAATTAACAATATTTATTCTTTAATTAGAGACTAATAATTGAAAACGTATTTTTGTATCAAATATTGCAAATTCACCGATAGACATTAGAATCAGGTTACATATAAATCCCTGACTAATTGAATTTCAATGCTATGTTTCAAGAACAATTGTGCAAATAAACAATTTTTGTTTTTATTTAATGCAACATACATATATATGATTCACTGGTTCAAAATAGATCTAAGTAATGCCTCGGTGACGTCGGTCGATGAACTTGAAGATGCTCGTGACAAACGGACATAAATTTAGATTTTTTTCCACAAAACACTCGACACGCAACTTATTATTCCGCAAACGACTGTCTGGTACCATTTACAGTAATCAAAATTCTTGTTTGTTGATACTGTAACTATGGCGCTTTCGGGTATTGAATTCATTGCCGTGTCAGAGATATTGCGAATTGCATATCGACATTATGTCCTCCGTTAACAGTGCAAAGTCAAAGTGCTCATTTTGAATATATACAATTTTGACGGTTGACATATTTCTTTAGTTTCCGTTTATAATAATGATAAATAGCTTTTACTAGTACAGTACCAATGTCCCATTAACATCTGTAAATATATTATGATCGTTTATTTTAATGATTTCTTCATTTGACCTATGTGTCTGTTCATTGTTGTGAAAGACTTCCGCAGTCGTTTTTACATTTTTATCTTACAATAATAAATGACTGAGCCGAGTCCTCATTGTTATGCCTTCGGTTTAAATTATTGTTAACTTAATATGTACCGTTTTTCCTCATTAGATTTAGTTCTAGTTAGTTGGAATTATTACTCATCTGTTTGTACCGGTTCTATCTTTTGACTTCAGCTCGTCACACATGACTCGTGAATTAGCGGACTAGTGATATATTTTGAATCTTTTACAAACCTCAATAGACATACATGTATATGTATGTCATGACATATGAATGGCATATGTATATATGTCATTAGATGTAGATTACTCAAAGTAGAACAAAGAAAAGTATTTATTCTATAAAAGACATTTTTTGCTGATGACGTGAAAATAAATCAAGTGCCTTAATCTTCGTGAAAAGGATTAGGAATAGTCTTAAAATGGTAATAATTTTTTATAGCTAAATAATTTTATCCAAGAAGAAATATATCGAGAAGAATATGTTGTAGAATGTGATCAGTTTGCAGAGTACTCAATAATTTAAATTACATAAACAGTGGATGTTTATACAATTTAAAGTATTTGAGATGTTAAATAGAAAATTATTTATACTAGTAACGGTTTTATTAAATTATATATTAATATTGTGTCTTAAAAACTAGATTCTAAACAAATTTTTCTAAATATAAAATTATCATACCAAAATTTATTCAAAATATGAAATTTAAATTTTAAAGCTAATACTGGGTATTTTGGGAAAATTCGGATGGTGTTTATTTAAATTACAAATTTGATTGTGGAATTCTACAGACTTTTATAATGACAACATTTACAACATATTATTGATAGATAGCAGGCTTGTTACTAAAATAAACAGACCGCTTATAAATATTTATTATCCACATGAGCAACCACTGATTAGTCATGGCGGTATCCATCCACTTCATAGATCAATATAATTAATACCACTAAGCTATGGGATATATTACATCCGCGAACGTAAATTGAATATGGGTGTGAGATAGAAACTGAAAACTTACACACTCTCACCTTAGAGGAGTCCAAACAAAAATCGTCAAATACATAAAGAGAATACGTATTAAATTAGTTAATAGTTGTCAGACCAGTTCAAAAGAAAACAAGTAACAGAATTGCGGACGCAACATGCTTCCCATTAAATGGATCTAATTAATCACATAAGATAACCACTTTTATATATTAACAAAAAAAAACTTTCCAAAACTTTAGACTTCTCATAACGTACAATGGATACTTACTTAAAACAAAATCCTGGTTGATATTGAGTACACACAGACAAAATTACACACGACTTAAATGTCAAACAGATAGCTGAGTGGTTTTTAAGTGAATTGAAAATTAAATGATGTTTGATAACGTTTTTAGAGTGAGCGGCGAAATGCGTACGCTCTGTCCCCGATCTCGTTAGTGACTGATGACGTGAATCAAACGTGGTGCAGTTGCCGCGCCGGTCGACTTGCCCCTCAATTTGTTATACAGTCTTAAGAATACCACATCCTGCTTGGATAATTGATCCTTATTTCATGCATCATAAGGGAGGACATCGTTTGATAGATCACTCAGATGTAATGCTTTGGTTTTTCTCTGCATACAAATTGTGTATGCCACGGCCGTTTACACATTTCTTTTAAGTGGAGAGAAAAGGCGAAAGGATATGGCGACTTAATGTTTGTCAGCTTCGTATGATTGTCATTGTATCTAGATGTAAAATAAAATGTTAGATCAATTTCGCAATTTAAATAAACTTTGATTTATCTTATCAAGTAATCCACCGAATAATAACATTAATTACATATAAAAGGTAGCCATATCATGCAATTATATTTTATCTAAAAGTAATATCATTTATGATTAATCCTATCAAAGGTAATAAAGTAATACTTTTAATTCGAACACCGAAATCTAAAATAAGAGATAATAACTAAAGCATAGAATAAATAAAGCATATATCACAATGCTGTAACAAGCAATTGTCATAAAAATTTGAAGTTTGATATTAACTTCAGAGCAAACTATAATAGTTTTACATTGGACTTTATTACTCTTATGATGGTCAATTCAGAATGATATTAAATTATAACAAGTTCACACCCAACTACGAGTAAATATACCTAGTCTGACCTTACCTTAAAATGGCGTGACTTCGCGAAAATTAGACGGTGGTTTTCACACCGCATGTGGTAATTTAGTTTGGGTCACCATTGTTGACACCCTTATATTGGTATTATGTGAATATCCGTAGCTTTCGGTAATCATTCTGTTACCGAACTACTCTGTTCAAAAGTTGTAAATCTTGGGCTTTATCAAGGCTTATATTAGAAGCCTTAGTAATGCTTAGAACGCAAGGAGATTGTATATTGAAAAAAAGTACATAAGAATTAGGTGAATCCACACCCGTTTTGATTTGTTATATAAATACAATAATTCAATGGATTAATGTATCAGCTCTTCCGAGACTTAAATAAGTATAGGAGTTCCAAAGGGATTTATCTTAGGCCACTTCCATTTTTTATTTTTATCAGAGACAATATAATTGTTTTATATTATACCTATTTTGTGACACACTGTAGGCTACATGAAAATAAAACTATTCTATTAAACATTTTTGGAATCTTTAAATAATATGGTTTTTGATTTTTAAAATTATACCCCTCACGGTAATCACTACATAGTATAAAACAAAGTCGCTTTCTCTGTCCCTATATCCCTATGTATGCTTAAATCTTTAAAACTACGCAACGGATTTTGATGCGGTTTTTTTAATAGATAGAATGATTGAAGAGGAAGGTTTATATGTATAATAACATCCATTAAATAGTGGAAAAATACTGTTACTTTTGAGGTTTCTAATGTGATGTCGTAAATAATTACATTTAACGCGTGCGGGCCACGGACAGTAATGAATAAATCAAACCTACTGGATCGATTTTAATCATTTTTTCAGTGAATGACCTAGGCTATTTATTTTATACCCGTGCAAAGCCGGAGCGGGCTGCTAGTGTTAATATAAACTTGTTATTGGTGCCCTACTGCCTGCTATGTTAATCTTAAAATACTTTTTTCTAGTTATTAAGTGTTATGATTATCAACAGTTCATCATTAGGGTCATAAATATTTACAATTTTAAGTTTCCATGGTATGTTATACTTTTTCTTTATATCATCATAAAATGCGAGGATCCTAAAAAAATCTCTACTATCTATCTATTCAAAGGTTTTCAAAGAAACTTTCGGATAAAACAATGTCAAAACCACTAACCCGTAAGTAGATAAAAAGGTACTATATACAATTAGGAGCTATATTTACCAAAAAAGGTTTCCCTAGTGATAATGAAGTTACATGGGCATGGCTTAGCATATGGACCGGTGGTGTGAAGAATTTTCTATGTGAGTGGGCGACACGCAACGTACTCACTTGCTCTGCTCGTTCGCCTGTGGAGTGTGGATTAGTGCGGAGTGACATTGAGTTCTAATAATGACGGATTATTTTATTACTTAAGGCACGCTAATATAATATAGAAAATATGTAGACGAAAAACTTGAGTTTTAATTTAAATTCAATTAAACAACGAGTGATTAAATATAACGTTTTAATTTGCTCACATCATTCGCGTTACTGTCAATGAAAAAAAAATGTTAATAAAAGAGTCATAGTTCTATAATATTATAATAATTAGTGGAGAGAGAGAGAGAGAGAGAAAGAAAATTAAGTTCTCTTAAAGGCACGAGGCCCGTTGTTTCGGAACATACATGTGCATACCTGCCCCCAATTCCTAGTTGTTCCCAAATGGGAACCTACGAACTGCGGCACACCCAGTAAGAGGGGTACACCCAGTAAGTGGGTAGGTAACCCAGCTTAGACCAGAGAGCTCCTGTAACTCACTAGCTCTCATCTCGTGGTGGGAGCTCACCAATACCACCTAAATGACTTCATCCAACATATAGCTCTTCGAATTATCTACGATCCATTCCATTCCGATGGGCTTAATCCTTGGCACTACATAGATATGTTGAATCAATCTTCTACCGCATCTATCACGGGAACGTTCTGAGGAATTATTTAGATCCCGTTAGTAGAATTTCACAATCGGACATCGCGTCAAAATGCTAAATTCCACCCTCACCAATTCGATGTCTCGAAATCCAAATCACAGCGACTCGGAAGGTATTTTCTTCTTCGCACAACCACCCTGTGGAACCAGTTCTCATAACGCTTAACATCAGGTGAGTCTCCTTCCTTGAATATAAAATAAAAGGCTCAAGCTGGTTATGGTATGGTATGAAAAAAAACAAGTTTTTCAGAGGTATCTAAAATAGACCTATGTAATCTGAAACGTACTTTACTTCTGATATAAATGTTATATCTAGCAATAAAATATGATAATCATTTTATCTTTTAAGTACACCAATATGTAGCAAGAGCGACCTCTAAAGTATGATATGGAACACGGCTGGGAGATAAAAATGAAATGTATACAAGTAAATAAATCTTTTATTGAAAATTTTGATTGCCAGCTATAATACCCATTCTCGAATGACGTCCTTAGCCGTGATTCGGCCTTGCAGGAGGCACCATAAGTACGGAATTAAATTTGAGCCCCCGCGAGGGCAGTCTCTTTTTTACGGCTGGGTTTCAATACTCGGCTCCCTCACCCGGTGACGCTGTCAAGACCAGTCGGGCCAACAGCAATACTCATTAAAAAAAGGTCGTGGACATGATTTGTACAATTGTAATTATTTATAAATATAGTTAGTATTGAATTGTAAATATGTTGTAATATTGGTAAATAACCTAAATAACCTGTTTATTAAGGAAGAAACAAGATCTATTTATAGATTGAAATAAAATTTTTGTCTTAAATCTAAAAAGCAAGACAATTATTTACAGAAAAATAGATTTTATAATAAAATTATATTTCAATGTCATTTAAGAATTTTTGATGTCAAATTTTAGTTATCCTTAGACTAAGAATCTCATGGACGGAGCCATACCATGTTGCCGCTCTTGTAACGTTATTTCATAGGATATATTTTTGTTTTAGTCTGTTGCTCGTAGCACTAATAGGAGTAAAAGAAATAGATATATATAGGTTTGGTGACTTTTTTTATTTCCTAAATGTCAATGTTAGCATGCTTTATACCCGGTCAATATTGTCTATTATATAGGTGCCTTTGTCAATTAAATAGGTAATTAGACTTATAAATTGTAATGTTCCTTCTATCATCTTTCTCTTTCTACGCACTTTGTTCACTTAACCTGAAGCTAGATGCCCAATGCATAGTAACTTCAGTACATTTACTAATTTTATAAACTGCTCCTTGACGATGTTTTATATTTGTTGATACACACTTTCTTATACATAAAAATAAATTAATTTTGTCGACTTTTGGGTGAGTATTGTCACCCTATTGCTATTGGTATCCTGGGAGGTCGGCGTGATCCTATGGGTATAACCTTACAAGCTGTACGGGCGTAATAAGAATACTAAAATTTTTACTATATAGTAGTATTTATTTAATACATATACACCTTTGTTATCCATTCTATTTTGTCTGTTTTTTGCACTCAATTATTACTTGGTTTCTACTTAATAATTTACAATTTTTCTACCATTATTTAACCCCTTTAAATGTGGAATGATGTTTTCCCAACACGCTACAGTATGGGGTTATTCAAGGAAGGTTGAAAATTTTTGAAGGGGTCGGTAACACGCATGAGATACCTCTGGGGTTGCAGGCGTTCATATAGGCTACGGTGCTTACTATGAGGCGGACGGTACGATTGTTTGCCTCGATTGTCACGCATTGCTCGGTGACGCTGTCAAAGCCAGTAGGGTCAACAGCAATGCACATTGCGAAAAAAAGAAAAAAAAAAACGATTGTTTGATCTTCTTGCATGATGTTTCAATCAGCTGTAATCTTTTGCGCTCGATTGTGTAAAAGGATTTATTATGAATGTTTTTGGATAAGGTACTAGTCACTAGGATGTTCTAGTTACCACTCGCCTAGTATAACCCACTCAATTTTATTGATATATTATGTCACCGCTAAATTGTAAAATGCGTTAGATTGTAATTTCACTAGTGTCATCATTTCTGTTTTTTTTAAATATAAAAACTCTTTTCATAAAAACGGTATCACGGACCGAGTTAAGTTATATTGTAATACCAATAGACATGATTTAGTCATATTATGTGTTCTCCTTTGTCTTAGCATCTTTCCCAGTATTTTATCTACCCAGAGTCTGCTTATTACTCTTCCACCATCTGACCTCCGTAACCCTATGGGTGAACCAGTAACTCATTGGATAAGAGCAATTTACTTATCAAGAGTTAACGATTATTATCCGGTGTTATGATTACAACTGCGACCGAAAGCTTAACGTGCTCTCTGAGGCACGGTTGGGAAACCCACGAGGACAAACGCCCAGACCGAAACGGATATTCGTAAGATCAATATAAATATCTGCCCGAACGGGTATCGAACCCGCAACCGTCGAGGCTAAAGGCGGACTACCAATACGCCACAACGGTATCTTTGGGTACTGTTGCGTTTCGTGCGATGAGTGAAAGCGCCGGAGGCCCAATCTCTCACCCCCTCTGTTCCCTTCCTTTTTTTCTATTCTCATCCCGTTCCTCCTCTTCTTTGGGTTGGCAACGCGCTTGCGATAGTTCAAGTATCGCAACCGTTCATAGGTTGCGGTGACTGCTTACCATCAGGTAGACCGTTTGCTTGTTTACCAACCGTCATGACATATAAAAAATTAAAAACTGGAATAATTAGTCAAATTGAATTCAGTTGATCAGAGTAAACTAGATTAGAATGAAGGCGCTTAGCTTAAAACGCTTATGCTGGCCTGTATAAGTAGCATAAGTTAATAAGCAGAAAGTTCACACTTAGCTGATGTGACAGAGGCGTAAGCTTGTTTAAACCTTTAAACCAATATAGAAGAGGATAAAAAGTAAGCAAAAACATTTTAAATGTTTCTTATTATTCACAAGTTGTCTACTTGCATAAATGTTTTCGTTTTCTGATTGTGTATTGGTCTTAATGGCCCGGCCATGAGAGAGGGACATCCCGCGCGGGGGCTCAAATTGATTCCGTCCTTACAGTGCCTCCTGTGAGGCCGAACCACGGGTAGGAACGTCATCGGGAATGGAGGATACGCTCCGAGCGCATTCTAGTCGATGGACTCACCCGACGGTGAGTGTGTCGTGACGTGTTGAATAAAGGACCTCATCTTCGCCGGCGTCTTGCATAAATTTGAATTCAATAATAAGATTAACAATTTTTATTTTCATTGACCTTTCATTCTTTTCTGCTAATTTCTTAGGCTACCTACATAAACGTATAAATAAATCTTAATTGTTGATTTAGACGGGATTTATGGTTATGGTTAAAGAAACTTTATTCTCATAAAGAACATAATTCACTTACATGAGAACATGGTATACAATTACATTAGCTGCCTAGTGGCGTAACAAAGTAACACTAATAAAACATATTATATAAGAAAAAATAAAAAAAATAAAAATAATTACAAAGAGGTTATCTGTGAATACTTTAGACTATTGTCGCTAAACTGGTCTTATCGTACATCTATTATTTTAGTCTACTTCCGGGAGTCGTCGAAACGTCGACGCCTGGACACTGATTTTCAGTGGGCACCTTCTTCGTCCTAGCATTATTCCCGGTATCTTGTTTTACCCAGGGTCTGCTTATTACTCTTATCCAGATTTGACGGGTTACTAGTTTTTACACAGAGCGATTGCCATCTGACTTCCGCAACCCTAAGGGCGAACCAGTAACTCATTGGATAAGAGCACTTTACTTATCAAGAGTTTACGGTTATTATCAGATGTTATGTGATAACAACCGGGACCGACAGCTTAACGTGCTCTCCGAGGCACGGTCACCTACAGAAACAAACAAACGCCCAGACCGAGACAGAAATTTAACAAACATCTGCCCGAGCGGGAATCGAACCCACAACCGTCGATACTAAAGGCAGACACTTTACCCACAACGCCACAACGGTTTCAGTGGGCACCGTATTTTACATTATTTATTAGTATTATTCCATTTTTGTAATGTTATAATTATCCTCATATGTATAAACCATAGGACTTCCCTAATTATGGAATTGATATTAATATTCATTATATTTTGAAATTGTATCTAACTGCTTACAATCGACCGTTTTTTTTTTCCTTCTACATATGAGATCTGGAATAAATGTCAGATAAATAATTATCCGATTTTTGGATCAGACCGTAGTATCGTATTCACTGACATCTTTGAGATCTAATCAATATTTTGTAGTATTTATTGTTTATTTATTTGTGTCTCAATTGGTAATGACACCCTGTGTCGGGGTCCGGAAACACATACAAGGACAAGGATAAACACACCCAGACCGATAATATCTGCATGGTCAATGCAAACATCTGCTCCGAGCGGGAACCGAACCCACGACCTGTAGCACCTGAGACAGGATCGCTACCGCTGAATAAATTGAATAGGTATTTAGTAAATTAAATATTAATATATTAGACGTATGTTTAGTATTTAGTTTATTAAGTACTCCTTATAATGATAACTGTAATATTAAGTTTATATGCAAAATTTTAAATTTAAAATAGAATTATTAGTTAATTTTGGCGATGTAAGTTTATGTTATGATATAGTTCAATAGCTAAAAGCCTCTATATAAATAAAGAAAAAAAAACCACCTGCCTGTACGCTATTTATTTTTTTTCTAAAGCAAATATGAGATAAGTCTGCACAATCTTGGAGATGAATGACATTTAGATAAATACTTCAATGTATTTGCGTACGACACCGTTGTGGCGTTGTGGGTAGCGAGTCTGCCTTTAGTCTCGACGGTTGCGGGTTTGATTCCCGCTCGGGCAGATGTTTGTTAAAATTTCTGTCTCGGTCTGGGCGTTTGTCCGTGTGGGTCTCCCCACCGTGCCTCGGAGAGCACGTTAAGCTGTCGGTCCCGGTTATTATCAATAACATCTGATAATAATCGTTAACTCTTGATAAGTAAATTGCTCTTATCCAATGAGTTACTGGTTCGCCCTTAGGGTTGCGGAGGTCAGATGGCAATCGCTCTGTGTAAAAACTAGTAACCTGTCAAATCCGGATAAGAATAATAAGCAGACCCTGGGTATATAAAAATACCAGGAATAATGCTAGCATGAAGAATACTTCAATGTATTTGAGTGCACATTTTTGCAACAACATAATCATAAAATAATTCGTGCAACAACATACATCGAAATATAAACCACTGCAATTTGGTTATATTGATACGATTGTATATTCGGTAAATCTGTTAATAACTAGGTAAATATTGTTTCATTGTTACCGAGACACATGTGTACAATTCTGAGTATCCTTGTTAAACGTGTCATACTAAGCCTCTTACATTACATACTATCAGCCTTCATTCATTCCTTCATTCAAGTTTTCGGTCGGTCAAGACTTCAAAATGTCTGTAGCGGACAATCAATGGTATCAGACATCACGTAGGTGATAAGAGAATTAAGCCCAGATATTTTAGACATGTTATTGATTACTACAAGGATATAAGGGTTGTTAGCGTTAAAATCGCGAGGTCAGTTTTCCGTTGCTGCGCGTGAGCATTGCCAGTACTGTGTGTGTAGTGACAACATGCGGTCGCATAGCCTTAGGATTGTGGTGTGCGCCATATTACTAACAGGTGTGTGTGTATTTTGTTATTATATACGTGACGGAATACCAATGATTTCCAAAGGTTACATGTTAAAGATTATAGTGTTAGTTTCTTGTTCATCTTCCTTTGTGAGAAAGAAAGCCTTTCAATCTTTTTGTTACTTGGAAACCAGTTAGAACGTTTTATTATTTGTGAATCTGCTTGCCCTTGAAAACGGGAAAATTAAGTTAATTAGTTACAACGAACTGTGACTGAAGTTATTTTTAACCGGCTTTAATTCCTTTTTGAAGATAAAATTTGTGTCGATCTATGTTTGTGTCGTTTGTTTCCAAAAACTTGACACAGATTAATATCATCCTATTCAGATCTGCCCGTTAAAGGTACCTTTACTGTCATCGAGATAGTTATTCTTTGCTTACAGTCTACATGATTCTTCTAGTTATGATGATGATGGTATTTTATATTTTTTAATTTTATCATTTAGGGGATATTTAGATATAGAGCTTTACTTCCAACAGTGTAGTATTCACGTGTGACCACTGTGTGTTTAATATATTTTAACCGACTTCAAAAAAAGATTCCTCATCTACATCACTTCAATCCTTTTTTTTAATGTTTATTACATCAGAATTACATTTATGACACCCTTCCGAAAATTATCTTCTTGCATGGAAGACTATAATTCCAAGTTGATTTTAAGAACTATAAACTTTATCAAAATTGGTTCAGTAATTTGATTTTGTTACAATGTTTTATGACTTTTATAAACACCGACTTCTTTTGTAGAAAGTACTTAGTTTTTGTTTTTGTTTTGACGTCGATTTTTATGACTAAAAATAAACTTCATATAATTATTTTATACTACTGACAAAGGTATAAGACAATTTTAAATTTGAAGAAATATGGATCTACCAGTATAAAAACTAAAGAGGCAAAATTTCTGTTGATTATTTATATTTTGAGCTTTTTAGTTTTGAAGTCGATATATTTTTTATTCTTTTAAGTTGTAAATAATAGCTAAAATTAAAGTTAGCCACCATGGTAAAGTACTTGATTGTATTGGAGCTCTTGAAATCTCTTGAATCTGATAAATATAGTGTACTTTCTTCACCTCACGATCATCATAAGTAGTTTCACTTCACAAAATGTTACATTTCCAAAGCAAATGGAAATGATACTTTAAAAAATATTCAAATCACATTTACAATCACAATCAAGACTTCTCTCGATTTCTCCAAGATCCTATAATCCGATCCAGACTAAATTACAATGGGACCAAGTATAGACTTGCAAATAAAAATGAATTTAGAATATAGACAATTGGTATACAATTAACGAAGAAATCCATGAAAATGAAAAAAAAACACATATGCAATTGAACATAGGAACTACTTCTTCCTTGAAGTCAATTAATCACGAAGTAGAAAATTCAATTCAAATAATAATAAGTTGTGAAGCATTAAAATTAAATCATTGTATATAGTATAACCACTGAATTGTTTTACAAGAAAATATTTTAAACTACATTCTCATAAATCCATGGCCGATAAGGATAATAATTACGAAACAATAAATAGTATATCGCTATCCTTTTCTTTCTTATAGTGTATTATAGGCAACGATCAGTAAAACATAGCTAATCTATCGGCAAAATGTATTACGAAAGCCACTATTAAAACGGTAGGTATTGTGACAATTAATGTACATGTAATATCCGTCACATGCCAGCCGTTATTACCTTACAATCATTTATCACAATTAAACGCACTAAGATATCTTATTAACCGATTTCAAACTTCGATCAAGCTCTTCGGAGATATGTTGTACTCTTCTACTTAATGTAATAAATGTGAAAGTTTGTATGTCTGTTACTCAATCAACAAACCAATTTAATTATGAACTTACTATTAACTTAATGTGAAATTAATCTATTACATGAATTTCATTTTTGACGATTACTTATGTAAAATAAAGTAACAGCCTGTTGCTGTCCCAATGCTGAACAAAGGTCTCTTCTCCTATTAAGATATAGAGCTTAATACACCACGCTGCTCCACTGTGGATTGGTGGAAATAAATGTCTCAGAATTTCTACCAAGACATGAAGGTATCCTCACGATGTTTTCCTTCACCGTTAAGCACGAGATTAATTTGAAACACAAATTAAGCACTTAAAAACTCAGAGGCACTTGCCAGGATTTGAACCCGTGACATTTGGTTAAAATCTACGTTTTCTATCCACTGGGCTATCTCGGATCACTATATATATATATATATATATAGTTAATATGCTTATATAAAAGTTATTAATAATATTAATGTTAATATGCTTATGTAAAAATTAATAATTAAGTGTTTTATCATTTTATTTCATTCATCATTATTGCTTTAATAATTTAAATATTTTATTATTAATACTTGATTACTCAAAAGATTTAAAAAAAAACTTGTTTAACGTGTTTCCCCGAAGTATTATTTTGATTTTGAATTTTGATTTTGATTTACCGTTTATTCCAGGTTATGCATTGGGCCAAAATCCACCATCGTTGATGACCCTAAATGAAGGCGAGCGCTTACGCACTGCTGTCTTAACTTTTGGAAGCGAAGTAGAAAAATGCTATTTAGAAACGCCTAATGGCTTAGTTGTTACATTCAAGCCTGATAACGAATCGAACGATAAATTTGAATTATTACCAGATTCAGAAATATCTGGATGTCAAGCGAATGTACATAATCTAGATGCTAATGATATTGGCTTATGGACGCTTACTTCAGAGTTAGTAGCTGGAGAAATTCGATCACAATCTTACAACCTCACAGTTAATCTACAAGTGAGCCAAGGTTCGATTTAAAGATATCTTTATATTTAATTTTTTTAAATGACATATATTGAATTAAAAATGCTAAATCATTGTGCATTTTACCTCTATTTTGGAGTAAGCTCAGAAGATCCATTGATATTGTTTATGCCTTGTTATCTTAAAATAATATTCTATTTCTAGATGCAAAAATAGAATATTTACAGGAGGAGACGATTAATACAAGTTTAGGGACAAAACATGTGGTCTCTATTTCTGACTACGGTTTTGTAGAAAGTGAGAAATGTTATTTGCTAGCACCTTCCGGGACAAGGTACATTTTTGAAGAGTTAGATTTACCTGGCATCAAAACCATTGAGAAAGCGGATGCCCCATGTGCTATAGAAATTACAGTGGATTCTGAAGATGTTGTTGGAAATTGGATACTGATATCTGAAGGCACTAGACTTTCCGATAATATCGAAAGAAGACAACCATTTACAATTAATGTTGAAGGTATTAATTTTTTAATCCAAAAATAATTGAGACTGTACGCGTATCTAGTCACGTCTAGATGATAACATCTACGTGCACTGATAATAAAGATATTGTTAAATCATATTTATTAAGTATAATTTAAATAATTATGATTATCATCTTTTAAATGATTTATTGTTTATTTTTTACGTTACAGAAACGGTTGATGCTTTTGTCAGTGAAGTAGTTTTAGTTGAAGGAAATGATTTCTATCCTCGATTGAAGAGCGCTGTACCTAACTATGATACTTGCACGCTGTTGGGACCAAATGGAAAGAAACTAGATAGATATGAAAATGATAATAGATTCGTAGAAAAGTGTGGCTTTATTGTAAGAGAACTTCAAACCACCGATGGTGGAGAGTGGGAAATCGTATACGGGAACAAAATCATTTATAGAGCACCCATTAAAGTAACAGTCAATGGTAATAACATCTACACTAATATTATAATTCTTTATAAAAAAGCCTTAATAAGATCAAACTAACGATCAATTAACAAATTTAATGTTCGCTTGTTTATTGAAAAATATTATAAACTCTAAGTCTTAAACTGTCCTGAGTAGTGGAGCATTAAGTATTAATGTCAACGAATCTAACAAATCGTAGGCAATTTCGTAATGGGACATACATAGTAGTGGTATGAAAGAACTTGTATCATCCAAAATTCTGACGGATGCAATCATGAGAAGAAGGGAACGCCAGCTATATTGTAGTATATTTTCATTTTATTGCACTAAATAAAATACATATCTATATATTATTTTCAGCTGCTACCTCTGCAGGAGCTACGAATCTTAAATGGACAGAAGGTCAATCAGTCGAGGAAACTTTGGGGCCAGAAAATGCCGTACACTGTAGTGTCGAAAGTCCACAGGGAATTGTATTTTACAATGGATTTGGTAGATGTAGAATTGCTGTAGAAAGGGTATCAACGGCTCATAATGGAATTTGGAAGATGAATGTAAATTTACCGGGACGAATCCTTAGTGAAGATATGGCATTTAATATCGAAGTTGTTAAAGCTGGTTTGTATAACAATGCATTACATAGACAGTAGGCTTAATTACAAAGGCGATAATCTAAAATCTTAGTACGAAATGTTCGTGTATGTTTTTTAATGTGTCTTACTGTTGGACCAATGGACTTGAAAGTGATAGCTGAAGTTCTTTGTTTGTGAAGTCTAACAAAAATATAACCACTCAGAGATTTTCTTCTGACATTCAAAATATTTAAAAATGTATAATTACATTTTTGCGCGCGTATATTAAAAATTATTGCTGTATCGAATTTTTCTATTTCACGTTTCACTTTTGACGTTCATAGCAGATTTTTAGCACGCAGTAATTTCTGATTTATTGACCCGTTGGTCCGCCTTTAAATTATTTTAACAGTGCAGGTATAAGTTATAACTATCATATTGTTTAGATCCAAAGCCGGTTGTGTCAACACAAGTGACAGCAATCAAGCCTGCGGTTACATTGACTTGCAAGGTCTCAAGTCCTTATCCAATCCGTGCATGCAAATTCCGTGACCCATCTGGGCGTGTTCTGCTAGCAAGCGAGGGAGTCGGAGAAAGCAGATATACCTTCCATGGATCAGGTGTGAGGTACGAATGATTTTTGGTGTCTATTTCATTGGCATACTCTATAGTCTAAGAACCTTGGTAGATTTAAGCCAATTAGGTGTGTTTAAGTTTATTTTAATTTAGAAATTTATATATAATGTATGTTACTGAAAAGCTTTATTACTAGATTTGAGCTATTTTTAACACATGAAATTTTAATGTATTTAGCAGTACATACACATTCCATACAAAGAAGCGGTAGCATTTTAAGCTAAAGCCAATTTGTATTTCGATTTAAATTGTATGTTATCCCATACAAACGTGAAAGAAGATGCGTTTATTCAATAGTGACTAGTGCGTAGTGGATCAGTGCGAAATATACTTAGCCCTTATTCTCAGGAGCAAAGGAAAAGTAGCTGTGGTCAAAACTAATACTTTGAAGTTCTTCAATATTTACTCTTTTTAGCTTAAAGTTAAGATTATTAAGTGAAATTACTGGGCAAAAGAGATTCACGAACCAATATCTCGAGGTTGGGAACGCGTGAGTGGCACCTACTAATGGTGTTGCGAGTGCTCATAGGCCACGGCAACCGCTTATAATCACGTGGGCCGAATGCTTGCTTGCCAACTTGTAACGTAAAAAAAAAATTAAACATTTTATCGAGCTAACCTGATAGAGTGCTTTATTTTGTGATTTCAGCTATGAATCTAACCTACACACACATGACTGTGGTCTTAAAATCACTGAGCCCATAATCGCAGACTTAGGTCTCTGGCGCTGCGCTGTAGAAACCGAAGGCGATACTTATTATGGATTCTTAAGTGTTCTTTGTCCATGGGCATTGAGAGATCCTGAAGTAGCAGCTGTGGTTATTAGAGGTACATATAAATATGCTTTTTTAGTGGGAAAGTAATAAACATTTGCTCGGCGTCGGGATGTGACGACCCCATCACCCGCTGTTGGGATAACCTGTGACGCAGCAGACATTTTCCATTATGGAATCAGTCGCGCTGGTGGTAGGCCTTTTGGTGCAAGAGGTCGGCTAGGTAGGTACCACCGCAGTGTCGAATATTCTGCCGCTAAATAGGCATTACTGTATTTCGGTTTGAAGGG
This sequence comes from Hestina assimilis, assembly GCA_023373885.1. NCBI lineage: Eukaryota > Metazoa > Arthropoda > Insecta > Lepidoptera > Nymphalidae > Hestina > Hestina assimilis. The sequence goes on along the minus strand of CM041760.1, from coordinate 4,263,593 downwards.
CACTGTAGGCTAGTGAAATTACTGGGCAGAGGAGATTTGAGAACCAATATCTCGAGGTTGACAACGTGTGAGTGACACCTACTAATGGTGGGTGCTGCAAGCACTCATAGGCTACGACAACCATTGGGCCCTATGCTTATTTGCCAACTTGTAACATCAAAAAGAACAAAAAAGAACATGTAGTTTTAACCTATGAACCTATGTTTATATAAAAATAATCCTTCTCTATGTGTTTGAGTATCCCTTTCTATGAAGAGAGATCCGATTCGAGGTTTTTTTAATTTTCAAGAGCGGAACAACGTCGATTGAGCCGCCAGTAGAATAGAAATTTGTATTAAATGCACCACTTACATGAAATAAATGCCGCGAAATATAATGCAATAGATGAAGATTGTTATTATGAATTTATTTCTTAATTTTCAGTACCAACGCTAACAGCAGATAATCATGTGCTGAACAGTGTGGTGGGTGATAGCGTCTCTATGTCATGTTCCGTGCAGTCAGCCATTCGCTACTGTTATTTCCGGTCTTCAAATGGAACCATCTTTAATGTTGCACCAGGTAATTATTTTTTCGCTGGTTTACGTGTAGTAAATGGCCAGCCCATAGTGTCACATTGACTTATCGACTGTTATTAAAATTATTACCGTGACCAATTTGTATCGTGACTTTCGAAGCGCGGAAACGATCAGCCGCAACACCGCAATGCGGTCATTTATCCATAGCTGACTAAAGCGGCTTAATCCTCTAATTGTTTACCAACCATTGAGGGCATCTGGCTAAGAGATCCTCATCAAACACTGCTTTTCTAACTTACCTCAATTTATTTATTTTCGAAAAAGATTTGTAACAGTGTGTACACTCTTATTACAATATTAATGATCAACTCCAGTCATTACTTTAGTGTGAGGATGTTTCCGCAAATTTTCAGGTGATTCCCATGACCAGGCTACATACCTTGGTGCTGGCCTCGACGCTGGAGAGTGCGGTATCAGTTTCCCAAGCCTTGCAGTCACTGACACGGGATCCTGGAGCTGCCACGTTGGTCTTGCTGACGATAAACAACCAGAACAACGGGTTGCAATTAGGGTTAATGTTCAAGGTAAGCTACTTTATTTATTTCTTTTTTAAATAGGGTTACATACTATGCGTTGGTCCCATTTAAATTACTGAATGACTAAGAATTCCGGATACATAAATAGTTCCTTCTTAAAGATATACTTAGAGATAATAACTACTATCTTCATTGTATCCTCATATATCCAGACTTTTCAACAGTTCAGTAAAAATGTAAATAAACTTAATACTTAAAAAATACAATACAGTATAGCTCCCTCAGTATGTAGCACCGGTACTCCGGTATGGGTAGGTAAGAGGTCTTCGCAGGTAGAGGTTTTATTTTGGAGGCGGTGGTAGAATCTGACTTTCAACAACCACTTAATACGTTTGATAAACTATTTCTTTGTTTTTGTATATTTATTTGTTGTGTATTTAAAGTTCAAAACCGTCCAATTAATTTAAATTGTTTTATTTCGTTACTCTTGTAGATGATATTTACATACAAAGAAAGTTGTTTAAATCTGTTTTAAAACTTCCAGATGCAATGGTGGCTACGCAAGAAATGGAAGGCGTTAATTTGCTTGTAAAAGCACAAGTACACGACCAAAAGGCATTGGACTATTGTCGATTTGTTCGTATCGATGGTTTAGGTAATATATATTACGTTTTTACTGGTGGTAGGTCTTTTTCTGCGAGAGGCTGGCTAGGTAGGTAGCACCGCAGTGTCAAATATTCTACCGAAAAGTAGTAGTGCTTAGGCATTACTGTTCCGGTTTGAAGGGCATATAGGCTAGTGAAATTACTGGGCAAAGGAGAATAAAGAACCAATATCGTTGGCAACACGTGAGTGGCACCTACCAATGGTGTTGCGTGCACTCATAGGCTACGGCAACCGCCTGCCATCAAGTGGGCCGTATGCTTGCTTGCCAACTTGTAACATAATATATATAAATATCAACTTTGCTTACAAAGTGATTGTATGTATGGATATTTTTTTAACTTCTTTTTGGTCTTGAAGAAGACAATCTGGTTATTAAATTAATTTTGCATCCCAAACTAGTCATCCAAAATTCGCTGTAGCTTAGTTTTTTATAAAAAAAATTGGTCTTAAAAACTTTCTTTTACCATGTAATATTATATGGTTTGCAAATATATGAAGATTGATGCTTAATGCAGGGTTAATTTCAATTATTATTTTTAATATTTCGTTAAAATTTAATTGCATTATTTAGAAAGAATATTAATTATTTCTACTTTATGAATACGAGTCCAACGACGATAATGTAAAGTTTAGGGTTATGGTCAAAATAAAAGACTTTTATTGATCTGATGACTTCTCACAGGTTTTACAACAGCGAATATGCCTGACGATTATACAAACCTATCCATACTCTCGCAAGGAACATGCGGCATGTCTAGAAGGAATCCTACTATATTAGACCATCACCCTTGGACAGTAGTAGCGAGACTGAAAGGACAGGACGTAGAGTTGTCGAGAGTAACTCAGATGACACTTGAAGTACCCAATCCCCCTACACCCCCACCACCAGGAGCCGTCATGAGTAAGTTAATTTATGCATAAATTCATATAAATCTTTATTATAATGAACAATTGTCTACTCAAAATATATTAACGAACTATAAAACATACTCTCTCTCCCTCTCTTTGTAACTCTATAAACCTTTAGAAGTCCTTTGCCTCCATGTGGATTAAAACAGTGGTTTATCTATTTTGTCTTTTGTCTGGATTGTGAATCTGTTTCATTGCGGTGGCAAATACAGCAGTGAGAGATGGTAAAAACTTCTTTTCTACATCATAGAGGAGCATATGAAGTATACGATGGTATGGGTTTGTCATTTTCATAAAGTACGGCTCACAAAATGACGAATGGTCCCGCGACCTGTGGCGCTTAAGGCAGGTTTGCTACTCCTATGCCACAACGTCCTCAACAACGGTAATTGATATGAATGTATGTAAATGAATAATGATGATGATGATGATAATGATCAATATAAGAGCACAATCACTGCTTTCAGGTTACCAACTACCAGTTGCATGGATGGTGGTCATGGCTGTCGGTGTATGTATGATATTCTTGGCAATAATGCTCGGTCCGAAGAATAACAGACGCTGGACCTACTCAAGAGCAAGTGCTATTAGGAACAGCTTCATGAGGAAGGCTGTGGTTTCCCAGCAAAATAATCTTGAGAAGAACACCGCTATCGCTGCCTAAGGACAGCATACACAGCCTATTTTCATTTTTATAAAGTTTACCAAATCAAAAAATAGGATGGCTTAATTTTTTCATAAATTATTCATTGTTCATATATTATTAGTTATTTTAGCGGAGACTCGTATTACTTTTCTTGACTATGATAAATATAAAAACTGATAGCTTTAGAATATAAATATAAAATAATGTTACAGCTGCAACTTGTACTTAATTAATATTAATAAAATTAATAAATATTATTGATCGTAATATATTTTAATCGTTGAAGATAAACTCTTTTTAACTGTTGTTGGTTATGTTTATTGTTATTAATTTTCAATTTTTACAATTTTTAATAAAGCTTTTAAAAACGTACTTTGTTATTATTTAACACAAAAATGAATTCAAAATATAATAAAATATCACAATGCTATGTACATAAGTGTGTTATTTTGCGCATTCTGCATTCCTTAAAAATGTTTACTTCAAGCTGAAACGCAAAGCTAAAATTAGGTCAATATCATACATAGAATATTACTCGATCAAGTACTACTGAACCACTAGATAGTGAAACGACATACCAGAACAATAGTACGTGACGAAGCCAATCTAAATGCTGTTGCCCGGTGCGATAGGGACTGAAATTATCTTAAAGCGAGTGTAGAAAATTTTAGTGGGAGAACAAAGTCATCTTGACATCTATATATCTATAATCTATATATCATGACCTCATAAATGCCTTCACGTTTGATGAAGGTCAAGAGTTCACCTATTTTAAAAGAAAATTTTACATGCTTATCGAGTAACTTTAGGATGGTTAACACAAGCATTATTACGCCAGAATGTAACCCAGCCACTGTAACTACTAATTTTCTAAGAATATGATAAACTTTGATGTCTACCGACTTAAGGAATAATTTATAAAAATTCAAAACATTCACATAAATTATTATTTATCCATTTCTTAAGTACATTCACCTGGCTATGTATAAAATATTTGTATATGGATTATTATGAACAAATCAGCTGTTTATTTCCTACGTCATGCCTAATATGAGCTTGAGCCCATTATGAATATATAAAACGTATAAAAGTTTCTGATTAGATACATTACAGTATCTTATATTTATCATAGTCAATTGAGGTTGAAATTATTGTTTTATCTATAATAATATTTTTTTATCAATTCAACGATTAAACTAATTCATTTCATCAGTCAATTTTAAAACTTCTTACATAAACTTCATTATGAATTTGTTAATTTTTTTGTCAGTGGTTTGTGTTTTTTCCACTAGTAATGGTATGTAGCTTAAATATACGAGTAAGATTTAATTCTGAAAATCCTAGCATTGAAATGGCTCATTTTTATCAAGCCTATAATGTGATTGAGTCACTTTTTCTTAATGTGTATAACTGTTGACGTTTCTGGCCTTAACACCGTCACCGGGTGGAATAGAGCGAGTAGAGGCCTGGCCGTGAAAAGGGACAGCTATCGCAAGGCCTAAAAGTTGTTTTCATCCCTAGGACGCCCACTGTAAGGCCGATAAAGAGCTTAGAATTTCACCAGGAATAAAGGTAGCGCTCCGACGCAAGAATCGATTTTAATAACCACATCAGATATCTGTTAATTATATCGTATTGTTGCGTTGCAATGTCTTAAAGTTAATTTGCTCTGTAACAGTTAATTCTTTAATGGTTCTACAACCAGGCCTACGCCTCTTATTTTAAGAGGCCGGTTAGGTAGTTTCCACGGCAATGTCAGATATTCTACTGCAAAACAGTAGTGTATTTTGCATCACAGTGTTTCGGTTTGAAGGCCACTGTAGCTAGTGAACTTACTGGGCAAATGAATGGTATAGCAAGCCTTCGTAGACTAATACAACCGCTTACTATTAAGCGGGTCGTATGCTTGCTTCTAAACTTAGTCGTATTAAAAAGATTAAATTTCTTTACAAGGAAATCCTACAAGAATATCCGGGGGCGCTATCACGGATATAAGCCAATATCCTTTCGCAACTTCTCTTCTTAGCAACGGGGGTGCTGGTGCCTTCACTCAAGTTTGTGGTGGAACTATTATTTCCACCTCAGCTATTTTGTCTGCTGCTTCATGCTTCGTCACTAACAACGTGTAAGTTCCTGATGTGGCCTTTTAAGTATTTTTTTTTTTATTAGGTTTTCCGGTACTCCAGCGAACTCTCCCAATTTTTTTATCCAGATTTAATAGATTAATAGCTTTTAGGTGCTGACCCAGTTATATTGAATTCAAAAAGTATTTAAGCAAGATTATTTTTTGGTTCCTATAAAACCATATGTGGCAACAATCGGGATCTATTACTTAGTGTGCTCTCCAAAGCCCCGTGGGGTCCAAAAAGGGTGAAAAAAAATCAATATAACCAATAATAACGATACAAAGATCTCGTACAGGAGTTGAAACCGTGATATTTGGTATAATGTTAAACGCAACATTGCCATCATTATATACTCCAGAACAGTCTTCACCTCTTAAATTTCGAATTTTTATTGATTTTTCTATATTTTACAGTTTAAATTAAAGTAATAAGTAACTATTTTGTTTCACCAGTGTCCACTCAATGCTTTGGTGGCGTGCCAGAGTTGCCGCAACGAACTCTAATACGCGTGGCCTAATTTACCTCATACGACGGATCACCACTCACCCTGACTTCCTATCCACTACTCGTGTAAACGACATCGCTGTGTTAAGAACCTCTGCCGACATCGCCTTTGGGGATAATATACAACCGGCGTATATTGCTGGTGGCGCTTATACTTTGGCGAATAATGAGCAAGTTTGGGCTATTGGATGGGGTGCTACGTCGGTATAAAAAAGTTTTTTCTGTCTTATATCACAAAGGTACCGTTAAAAGTAATCAAGGTACAGTAGGCGTAGTAAGTACAAGACAACAAAAGTAGGGCCGCCTGATGGTAAATAATGACTGTAGGCTTTGGATGGTTACGAAACAAGTGCTTGGTTGACTCATTTGGGGGATATGAGAGAAAAGGATGGTAAAGAAAGAAAAGACAACCATTTTTTTAAACTATACCTAATTATATAATGACCTAAAAACAAAAAGGAAAATAGTATAATATAATTTTACATTTATTTCACAATTTTTAACCATTGTGTGTTGTGTTCCAAAATGGCGTATCATTCAGCATTTGTTAGGAAACCTTACACTGTGCTTCAATAAGGGATAAAGGTAGGGTTAGAGTTAGGTTTCAGCACTTACGCTTATTGAACGACACACAACAGTACGAATACTTCCCTGAACCCATTCATGCTGAAAACAACAAGTCTACATATAAATTAAAGTCCTCAAGTTCGTGAAACTGTTGGGTAATTAATTGTTTTTTTTTTAGAACACAGTTTCGTCATCGATTGAACTTCGTCACGTGCAAATCTGGGTGAACGATCAACAAGTCTGTGCAGCTCGTTATAATGAACTGGGTTTCACCGTCACAAATAATATGCTTTGCGCTGGATGGCTCGACGTCGGAGTTAGAGGACAGTGTCTGGTAAAATTATTATCTATTTCTAAACAACATGTAGCGAAACTACGGCTAGTGACCATTATTAATTGAATTACATTGAATTCAAAGTCAGAGTTTTCGAGAAAATATCTTGAAAATTAATCAGGGGGCACGGCAGTAGCCTGCCAAGTCGAACAAAGCCTCTTAAAAAGCACAGCCGTACTTTTCTGGTAGGGACTCGCGGCGCTTTTGACCACCTGTAACTTTGTTGTGCAAGAAGTTTGAATTTTTCAAAAATTTTAATCAACGGAACCCACTAAGACAACCTAGCTATTTTACAAATATACCTTATACTAAGTTTTAAGTGAGTAGTAAGATTGCCAGTTCCCATGAGTGAAATGTAAAAAAAATCCTCTTGTAATCAGCTTATAAAAACTCTCGCAACCGAAATTTCCAATACCCCAAATCCATGAATAAAACTTGCCAATTGTACCAAAACATATTTGACTAATCAACACTATAGTTTGGTGCAAAATAAAACAACATTTTATTTTCAGGGTGACACAGGTAGCCCCCTGTTGCACAATGGCGTTGTCGTGGGCGTGTACTCGTGGACCGAGGGCTGTGGAGTCAGTCGCTATCCTAACATCAACACAAGAGTTTCGGCTTACTCGCGATGGATTGAAGCAACTGCTACAGCTATCTAATATTAAATTATTCCAAATATTTAACACTTATTTTTATAGATACCTAAACTAATAATATGATTATCTCATGACCTATTCAATTTCGATTATGAAATACCATTCAAAAAGATAGATAAAATTAATAAAATAAAATTAAAAGAAATATTTTTATTCGTCATAAAAAGCGTTACACTTAATACTTTGTTAAAGTCAAATTCTACCAAATGACTCCAAAATTAAACCTGATACAGGAAGTATAAAATTTAATTTTGGAGTCGGCGAAACAAACGCGACAAGTCATTAATTTTTAGGGTCCCCGATGTTGCCAACAAAACCCTTTTAGTAAGCCTCCGCTTCGCCTCCGTCCGTCAGAAGGCAATAACAGTTTAGAGTTCCAATTTCAAACAACACTAAATATGGAATCGAATTTTAAATTAAAGGGACTCCCTTCAATTTAAATATTACTTACTTGATATTACATACTTGATATTTTTAATATTGTTTGGCTTTGATTTAACGAGATTAATACAATATTCAATAATGTGTAATTATATTAATAAGTAAATAAGTACCTACTCAGCAAGCTAGGCACTTCAATTCAAGCACACTTCTCAAATATGTAACACAGCTATCTAGGATCAATAACCTATAAAACTGTATGAATGATTTTATTTACTTAAAATTGATGATATTTTGTTAGTTGAAAGATGAATTGGCCCGCCTAAGATACTAAGCTGCTATTCGGAATTGGACCAGAAGCTAAAACTGAACTTAAACACCGGATACTTTCCGGATATCCGTAATCTATAGCTTAGACTTAAAAACTCGTTTTATTATCTCACTATGATAAGGCTAACCGGAGATATAACAGTAAAACTTACATAATACTAATTCCACGAGGGTGAAGCTATAAACAATAGCTAGCTATAAAAAAAAACAACTCAATACAAATAAATACAAATAAATATAATTGCACTGCCTGTTTGTAATTACTAATTAACAGCTTTTCACTTAAGGCCTATGAAAGGCCTATAAATATATTGTGTATGAAGCAAATTGTATGAAATCACACGATTGCCCTGATTTGACTGCTTATAAAACGATTGAAACTGGTGATCTGCTCGTAGATCATTGGTTCCTGACAATCATTTACCAGATATCTGTTTAATATATATCGAATTGTGCTGTTGGAATGTCTTAAAGTTAATTTGTTCTACAACAGTTAATTCTTTAATGGTAGTAGGTCACTTATTGTGAGAGGCCGGCTAGGTAGTTACCACCGCAGTGTCAGGTATTCTACCGCAAACCAGTAGGTAGTGTATTTTGTATCACACCGTTTCGGTTTGATGGACACTGTAGCTAGTGAAATTACTGGACAAATGATTGGTGTAGCAAGCGCTCATAGACTAATACAACTGCTGACTGTTAAGCGGGTCATATGCTTGTTTCTTGGTGATCCGCTCCTAGATCATTGGTTCCTGACAATCATTTCCTTCGCTACGCACCCTCACTCATCTCTGGTGGAAGCGCAGCCTTAGTGGTTAGCGTAAATACTCAAAGAGTTGATCTAAATATATAGTAGGTATTTACATTTGATAACACTATCGGACATTATTCGACAGCCAAAAGCGATAACAACGTAAAAGCATTCTTTGATGACCCTTATCTATACTCACATACTTGTACATAGAGTTTTGGTATTTTTGACTTTTGGGGTTTTAGTATAGAGAAGCCGTTTAGGAATTATACTTAGTGAGTACCTGTTGTATTTTTAACCGAATACCAGTTCAGGTCACAATTTTTTTTTTTAAGCATATGACCCATCTGATGTTGTCTAAGCGGTTGTCGTAGCACATGAGCGCTTGCACACTATATATATTTTGTAGGTGGGAGTTTGACACACACGTTGTCAACCTCGAGATATTGGTTTTTAAATCTCTTTTGCCCAGAAATTTCACTAGGTACAGTGTCTTTTAAACCGATATACAGCATACTGCTTTACGATAGAATAACTGACGCAATAAAAGACCCACCACTAGTGCTGCTCTGTAAGATGGTAAAACTGGCCCTGTCAGCCGGCACATTTTTGAATGGATTTCTGGCAGACTCTCTTTTAGTCATGAAGGTCATGGGTTCGATTACTTCCTTCCATTTCCCTCAGTTTCGGGTATTTTTAAATAGCAGGTTAATCGTTACATCTTGAAAAGTAATTTGCTCTTATCGAAAATGTAAATGTTTCGCCTTAGATTTACAAAGATTCGAATCGTTCTGTGTAAAAACTAGTAACCTGTCAAATCTGGATAAAATATACTTCAGTATATGGAAGAAAAGTACTTCAAAAAAGTTTTTGTTGGTAGAAAATTTTTAATGGTTTATAAATTTTTTGCAGGAACTAACGGTAATTTAACCGTGATAATTAAACGTAATTTTTACGCGATAGCTTAAAATTTAATCGTGATAGTTTTTGTTCAGTAATAAAATTATTAATTCAACATCACGATATGGTTACTCCTTTATATAATAGGTATTTATTGAAATGAATAAAATTAACGTGACGACAGCATTGACTATTTATTGCATTTGTATTGCATTCACATGCAAAATTTACTTCAGAATAAGTACAGATTTAGAAAAACATACATGACTAATGCAGCAATTCTACTAGGAAGATAAAATATAGTCGTCAGACAGACGAGTTGCAATAATTTTCAGAATGTATCATGATTTATAAAAGATTTTGATGGTTATCACCTGATGGTAAGCAGTTGCCGCAGCCTATGAGCGCTTACAACATCACTGTGGGCATCACTCAAGCGTTGCCAACCTCGAGATATTGGTTCTTCGCACAGTCATTTCACTTGCTACAGTGTCTATCAAATTGAAACGCATTATACTGCTTTACGTTAGAATAACTGACGATGCGATGGTTGTACCTACTTAGCAGACCTCGCGCAATAAAAGGCTTACCACCAGTAGGGAACTTATGAACTCCAACCTTCGACCTTCCCTCATTCGATCTACCCCTATATCAGAATAGATAGAATATCAGATAATAATCCCAAATTATATGTCTTTTTCATCTTCATCTCAAATTATATATTATAAATGGGAAAGTGAGTTTGTTTGTTCAACGCTTTGACGCCAAAACTGCTGAACGGTTTATGATGAATTTATTAGTGATATAGATGGGAATATAGAAACGGTTATATGCTAATGTTTGTCATAAAAACAAAACTTGAAAAGTATAAAATTGGTGATGAAAGTTTGTATGGGGGGAAACAATTGTTTGTCATTAATTAAAAATCGTTTTCAACGTGGGCCAAGCTGCAGGCAGAAGCTAGTATACAATTAAACCTCACAATATTAGTATACATAAGCCTCAATAGCTCAACGGTAGAAGGGCCGACTTCGCTCCGTTAACGCGAGAGTCGAGGGTTCGATCCCGACCCCTTGGGCTATTGTCGTACCCACTCCTAGCGCAAGCTTCGAGCTTATTTGGAGGGGCAATAGGAATATTAGTAATGCCTTGAAAAAGCATTGCTAATATTCTTTAAAAAAAATATATATATTATTCTAATTTCAAGCGGATGAAGACGCAATAAGAAGTTGGTAAATTAGCGCAGTCAAAAATACCGTCTATGCTGGTGGATACTAGAAATATGGAACAAAGAATTTGTAATATAAATGACGCATGCCGAATCGATTCTTAAAGCATAAGTTTTAGTGTCTTGTCGAATGTACCATGAAATTGTGTTATCAGTCATTTTAATCACAAAACGTCAATTTTCTTTACCTAACATGCCTGATGGCGTTTTAATAGCACAACCGCAACATTGTTTCTCTTGACTTTTATTTTTATTATTTCTTATAGTACGATAGTTACTGATATTCTATCCATTCATCCATTACAAATATTATAAATGTATAAATTTTTACGTTTCGATGTTAGTTACTCAATCAATTTTTCAATCGGAAAATGTGTAGATTCTCATCGTCTTAAGCCTTACAGTCCTTGGGTCCTGGTCGGTGGGCCTCGTAAGCAGCAAGAGCCGGGCCGTCGCGGTTGAATGCGTCAGCGATCCCGTGACGTTCCACTATGGCGCTTGGTGGTTTTAGTGGGTATGGGACCAGGCTCCGAATCCAACACCTGCGCCATTGCGCCCGTCCCGGCGCTCGCGTGCCTAACTGCATTTCCCCAAGTAACAAAAAAAGGCCCAGGCCAGAATGTTTCTCCAGATAGATTTTTTCATTGCTTTCTCTGTCCAGCCTCTAATACCAATGACTAGTAATTTCCCATGGAATTATCAATAATCGACATACAAGGACGACATGAAATTTTCTAAGTGCTTTATGGTAAAGAAAAACAACTTATAGAAAAATAACTATAACACAACAAATTACATGAACTTCTACTAACAAGAAAATATTTTTACTAAATACCTATGTATTTTAAGTTTAAATGACACAGGTTTTAACTACTTAATTAGTTGTTATGAAATAAATAAGATCATTCATGTTTCAATAGATATTACTTGATTTATGCTTAAAAAAATTCTCCATTCTTCCCACATTCCCAGTCTTCATTTTCAAGCTCAAAATCTTACAGCCTGCGTGGTGGCAAATAGTAATCTGAAGCTGTAAGCTTTTGTTCAGTGTTCGTAGCGGCTACATCATCATCTAGATTAGAAGGAAGTGCAAAGAAGGGGAAAGAGAACAGGATACATAATGATGTATCTCCGGTTTACGGTTGTGTTTTCAATGGTTATCGATATTCGATATTCAGTTGTCGTTTTATTTGTTAGGTTTCAACTTACTAGTTTTTGCTTATATTTCCGTTTATTAAATTTTGCTTAACACTATTTTTTATTAAAGATAAATAAATAAATAAACACTACACAATCAACGGCCCCCATTAGGATAGTGATACGTTGAGGACAAGGACAAACAGCCCTAAAGCGGGACACACGGTTGTATGGCTTAAACAAACATCTACTAGAAGCGGCAATGGAACACGCGACAACAACCGAAGTAAGGTTTTTAATTAATGAAACAGACAGAATAAATAATTGTCTTGAGTTCAGATACTTCTAACGAGTCAATCATCAGGCAGCAGTTGCAATTAATTGAATAGATAAGGTACATTTAATTATACAATTTGTCGCAATGTGCTACAAGCAATTATTTAATTACCATTCTAATTACACATTTTAGTATGTTACCTAAAATATATTTTTTTTAAAATTATTCAAACAGTATCATATCTCATGGTGTGTAGTTATCAGTTTGTTGCAAGCATTGAAGATATGTACGCGCGTGTTTTAAAATTTCTTACCCTTTTACACAGATACTAATGTCAACGTGTGTGATAGTGTTAGAATATAATGGACCGGATATTACGAGTGTGTATATTTGTATATCTTAACAGTCGTATAGCTTATTTAATTTTTTAAATTATTCACTTCAGAATTTAAGTCAGTTTTCAATGAAAAGAATAACGTTAATAAAATATGTTTATTAATCTTATCAATTAATCAATCAAGAAATTTATTTTATTCGTTTATTTATGAAATATGTGTCCGGGAAAAAGTTTTAAAAAGAATCGATCGTTTCAGTCGATTCGATTATGTTTTATACAATTTTCAAATCATTATTTTTGAATACATTATAACATACATGGCACGCCAATTTCATTTACTCTATAAACTAAGGTTCATATCAAGTGAGCTATGATTAAAAAGTAGTACAATTGAATGAAATAATTTTTTAACGTTAAAAATTTTAGTTTCACATTTTGTACAGTGTTATTATTCCTATTCAGATTTTTATTTATGATATTTAATAAGATCATTAATAGACACAAACGGGGAAAGGGAAACTAATGCAAGTGCGCTACCGTTAAACACGATTGACCGGTTTTGATAGAATTTTAATGTTCATTAACAATAAGTAATTTTAATAAGTTTAACAACGGAGCTAACGCAACGGTGACATTTTTCTATGATTGGAACAATAAAGAACACTGCGGACTTACCATTAACTGAATCTAAAATCTGAATGTCAGCATTAAATTGGATTGATTGATCGCTGTAAGAGTTAATGGCCCTCCCCAGATCACATAAATTTCAATTACACATTGGTTTTGTTTTTAAGATATTTTTTTCAAAGTCTTTAATTGATTAACAATGAAGCGTCACACACTAACAGTTAATTAATTTTGACAAAATTGCTTACAGGTAAAACAAAAATTGAGCTAAAACCGATACACATACCTACTACAATAGGCGACATCATAATAATATCTGCTCCCATAGTAAATAGTAACACGCAGTATTTTCTAAGCAAGCCAAACACTGATACATTGGAACTCAAGCTAAATATAAGTCGTGATATGTTCGACGATACAACATTAATAAATGATGAATACAATGATATTGTAGTGAAATACGTGAACGGAAAATTGAAAGGGATAATAACGAATGTTAATAAATACAAAGTATTCAATCTTAATTGTGGAAATCCCTGTATTGACAATGAAGATATATTCGCAGCAAAAGAAAGAGATATGATGCCGAACGATTTCATGATAGGACCTTTGATTGATGACGATCATGGGAATTGGGTGCTTAGTGCATATTACAAAGGAGATGATGAAGACTGGATAGAACTATTTCAAGTTATTACAATAGAAATAATAGGTAAGTTAGCATTAGCATTTATAAGCATAGATTTGTGTACTGTCAAGCTGGTAAACAAGGGTACGGGCCATTTATGTAACCAGGGGTATTACTGTAACCAGGGGTCGAGACCTATAAAAACAACAGCTGTTGCCGGCTCGAATAGGGGTCGAGGTGTTGGCAACAGGTGTGTTACTACCCTTTCACAGAAAATCGAAATCGTAAAGTGACAGTACTGTTGAGTTTTGTGCGATGAGTGATGGGCGTCTGGCGTCACTCATCGCACAGGTGTGCGTGCGGAGTAAACCGATCCTGAACAAAAATAACACCCTCCCCTGTGTAACCTGTGACACAGGGAGGGTGTTATTTTTCTCAACCTTTGCTTCATATTGTTTGGGTTGGAAACACGCATTGGCAAGCATGTGTGTGAAAGCATACCATCCTCTAGTTTTTGACGACGAAAGTTGGACACTATGGAGGAAACATTTATTTCTACGCTGTTAATATAATCTGAATTTTACACATGATTAGAAATGAGAATTGCCTTGTGGTTATTACGCATATTTCTCAAAAAATATTTTTCCTCATCTTACCGCTAACTAAAGGTTACTCTAACGATGATAGAATGACTTTTTAAATGCCTTTACAGAGTCAATACCGACGTACCCTTTAAAACCTAATATACATTTAGGCAAGGACTTCGAAATACGTTTTGCGTATCCAGTTAAAGATCTAGAAAGCTGCGAAATAATTGCTCCAAGATCTACATTTGATAGATTCTACGATAGAGATAATAAATTTATGGACTCATGTGGTTTCCGGATTCCTAATGTGACAAGAGAAGACCAAGGTATGTGGCGAATCATCGGCGTCGGTAGGATAGTGTATGAAGCAAATGTTTATTTAAATATAAGTACCTGATTAAAACTAACGAATGTGTGCTTATTTGATATTTCTTCCATTGCAACATTCGGGGCCATCTTTAAATTACGTCACACGTCAAGACAACAAGGTTGGGTTTAGAGAAAGATTTGACGTTGTGTGACAAGATACGGGAAAGATTCAATTTTCAAAATCTAATATATCTAAGAATTAATCTAATAATAGCGTTACCATGCTAAAGTAGTTCCTTTATAATTATGATGAGCTCACAATCCGTTAATATTAGGTGTAATAGTGGTACTATTGAGTTGAGCCAATTCCACGTAAACGTTCTTTAAGAATCCAAGAATTTCCGTTGCTTTGTCGTT
The DNA here is from genome assembly GCA_023373885.1 of Hestina assimilis. Classification (NCBI taxonomy): domain Eukaryota; kingdom Metazoa; phylum Arthropoda; class Insecta; order Lepidoptera; family Nymphalidae; genus Hestina; species Hestina assimilis. The sequence continues at coordinate 4,248,222 of CM041760.1, read as the reverse complement.
ACATGAAGTTGGTATTGAATTTACGTTGGTGTTGAGAGAATCAACAAGTCTGTGATATTTTTCTATATGAATGGTCCGGGCCATAGCATAGGTATACTAGAAAGTTTATGGTCATTGCTCGGTTTTGGGTCACTAAAAATCATAAGTTGCTTGATCAGATATGCTTTCCCAGATTCGAACCAGCGACTTTTGCCTTCACTATACACTTAACAATCTAGAATTCAAGCAACTACCATTTTATAACTAAAGTATTAATAAAAAATTTAAATTATCACACTTTAGATTTGATTAAATAAAACAAAATAGTTTTTTTAACAATATATTTCAAGTAATAATCATTACATTATTAAAATCTAGAAAATATCTTAAATTATATACCTAGCTCATATATACATTAGTCACTACTAATTGTACTGATCTCTATATTATGTATAAATACACAAAGAAAACACTATTTTTCGTTCAGATATGAAAAATGTATGTATGGGTGTTGTTACATGCAATTTTACTTACACACAATTTGAGGTCATATAAACACACTTTAATCGATTAAGTTCAACTAATTTTAGTTCTTATAAAAATCATACATATTTTCTTCAACCCTAAGGGCGAACCAGTAACTCAAGAATTTACTTATCAAGAGTTTACGATTATTATCAGATGTTATTGATAATAATCGGGACCGACAGCTTAACGAGACGACGTTGTGGCGCAGCGGTAGCGAACCTGCCTTAAACGCCACAGGTCGCGGGTTCGATTCCCGCTCGGAGCATAATATGTTTGTATTGACCATGCAAGCATATTTTCCGGTCTGGGTGTATTTGTCCTTGTCATTGTGAATGTTTCCGGACCCCGACACAGGATATCACTATCCTAATGGGGGCCGTTGAGTGTGTAGCGTTTATTTATTTATTTATTTATAACGTGCTCTCCGAGGCACGGTGGGGAGACCCACACGGACAAACGCCCAGACCGAGACAGAAATTTTAACAAACATCTGCCCAAGCGGGAATCGAACCCGTAACCGTCGAGACTCAAGGGAGACATCATACCTATTTTAGCATGGTATTTTGAAATGAGAGCATTTTTATACTAGATTATTTTTTTGTATTGATATATTTTTTCACATATAAAAAATCAAAATGCCAAAACAATGCACTTACTAGTAGTTTATTTCGAAAATGGCCTCCACGCCGCAAGCTAGACACTTTTAGTACCGATAGCATTGTTAGCAAGTAAACATGTCATTTATTAATTTATGTAGTTTTTATTTTAACCACAAAATTGTTTAACAAAAAAAAAAAAACAAGCCATTTTGACGTAAGCTTGCCGATTTTCTTGTAAGAAATCGTAGTAATTTATACATGATATAGAGATCAGTATGAATCAGTTTGTTTATTCGCTACCGCTACCCGAACCGGAGCCGCTCTGACTCCTCTGTGGAGTGGTGGCCTCGCCCGCCTCCTCGCTGGCCTCGTCGTCGGAGTCCTTGAGGGCCTTCGCTCGGTCCAGTCGTTTCGCGCGACGAGTCTCGACGTCCGAACCGTCGGATTCCGATGAATAAATCGCAGCACCAGCGGTTGCTATAAAACGTATTGTAATTTTTGAAACATTGAGATTTATACAGAATTTTTAAATTAATAATTATTATATTTAAATTTAAATTTACGGGTACGTTAAGATTAAAATTTGATTCCTAAATTTTTTTTTTTTAATCAATTGTATGACTGGTTAATATCCGGGTAGGTAGGGAAGGGGAGTAAAGACGAATTGCAACGAGCGATACTACTTCCTCATGCCTCACCAAGCCGTCGTGACTCCCTAATAGCAGAGACAGGAGCATACTCCTTATGTCCTGGTTTGTATATTCACCTCTCGCTCTGGGTACAGTCACAGTCAGAAGCACCACACATGTACTCACTCGTCTGTCCCTTTTTGTACATTGTCTTGATAACGGTAAACATCACTACGTCACACCACAACATATCTACCCCTTTCTTAGTCGTTGCCTCACAAAGTACCACAGAGGGGTATAACTACATCTCTCTCGTACGGTACAGTCAGAGTCACAAGCCCCATGTGTACTCGACTACTCACCCTTCTGCCCCTGCTTGTACTTGTTCTTGATGGCGGAACTCAGCGGTATATTCACCTCTCACCCCGTCAGTACAGTCACGGTGACAAGCGCCACGTGTACTCGACTACTCACCCTTCTGCCCCTGCTTGTACTTGTTCTTGATGGCGGCGAGGGACACCCCGCCCTCGTCCTCCGAGTCGTCGTGGCGCGCCGCGTGGGCGGCGCTCCTCCTCTTGGGCCGGCCGGTGGCGCGAGACCTCATCGCTGCACGGAGCTCCATCTCCTCTTTCTGTAAAATTAATAAGGAATTTGTAATATTTTACTAAGTTTTCATATAAATTTGCAATGATTTGTCAATCCAGTAGAGTTCAATTGATAATGCACATCCTAGAACGTAATAATCCTAATCGTAATAATTTCCAATGTAAGTTAGCACATTAATTAATTTAATTTCTTCAATTGTAACAGCGCATCAAAATAATAAAGTAGTTCATTCATTCATTCAAAATGTTGACGTGAAATCTTCACGTCCAAAAATATCAAGAAATTCATCAAATATTTTAACCACAAAGGTGACAATCAGCAACCAATCAGCAACATTTCAACCATCAAACGTATGGGACGTCATGTTAAGAAGGATTATGTCATTTTACCTTGAGCTGGTACTTCCTATCGGCATCAGGGTCGCTGCCGACTTGCGACAGGATCTTGATGGCTGAGGTCTTGGTGGATCGGTCGGCGACGGAGAGCGTCATCTTCCTGTGGGTGAAGGAGTCCGTGGAGTGCGGCCGGAAGGACAGCTTCGTGCGGAACACCGCCTGGCCCTGGAGACCGGTACCCTGCCTCACGAACAGATGATTGTGGTCGCCCTGGAAAACAATAAAACCATTCATAATATTAATAACAAAAATGAATAACAAACGCTACTTAATCAATGGTGCTCACAAGAAAACATAACTGTATGATAAATACAAACATTCACAAGGAGCAGTAATCAAACCCACCATCATTGGTTTTTACACAGATTCAGGACCACAATAGTTGTAATAAAATTAATAATATTGTCGTATATTGATGTTTATCAACTAGTTACTTATATAGGGGTTAAAATAGGGTTTGCAACCCTAAGGACACTATCAATTTTGAAGGCTTTCACTTTTTCATGACCGGGTCTCATTACTCGGGAAGGGGAAACCGCCAATGCCAGTATGGCCATTAGCTAAAAACATTCCGAAAAATCCATTGTATAAACGCAGTTGAATACACAAGCTTAATCATTTTACATAATTTTAAATGAAATAAAAATTATAATCACTTTTGCAATTTTTTATGTCATCTATCAATTATCTATATAATATATAAAAAGGACCTGACTGACATACCCAATTGGACCTAGAAAATGAATTTTTCACAATTGGACCTAGAAACTGAATTTTTCACAATTGGACCTAGAAACTGAATTTTTCACAATTGGACCTAGAAACTGAATTTTTCACAATTGGACCTAGAAACTGAATTTTCACAAGTGTTTTTATGCTTAAAAACACTTGTGTTAAAGCATTTCTCACAATTTAACCCTCAAGGAGGTGAAAAAGTGGTTGAAAATTTGTATAGAAGTCCACAATTTATGAAACTAGAAGCATGACGCTTTATTTTTTGAGTAACTATTAAAGATAAAGAAACATATATTTTATTATTATCTAAAACTCCACCATTGAAGGGGTGAAATGGGGGCTCAGTTTCTATTAAAATTTATGTTCTAGCGAGCGAAGCCGCTGAAAAAAGATAGAGTATATAAATTTACGTTATATTCCAATTTTTATTTTATTTTATTTTTACTGATAATATAATAGAAGAAAGTACAAAAAGTCTTACATGTAACGGTTGTTTGTAAACGTCGAATATTTCGGAGCCGAGATGTAGAGACATGCTGCCGTCTGACCACTTCACCATACGAGCATTGGATTCTTTGACGGCATTGCCTTCTTTATCGAAGACCGTTCTCCAGCGTATTGTGTTCTCCACTTTTAGTTTAAGCCTGAGAAATAATAAATGTTAAAATGAAATAATAGTCCAAATACAAGCAAAGACAAGAATTATAAATATATGTATGTTAAAACAGGCCAAATGCGTGGTTAACTCAACACCACCTGTACCGTAGAATAAATATACCAAGTTTTTGTATAAATAGGTAACATTTTAATTTCGATATAAAGGTATATGTAACTATTTAACAGTTGGTGAGATAAAACCCGCTGGCAGACAGACAGATGGACTTTACAATATTTTGTGAAAGAACATACCTAACCAAACGAAGCTCTATTACCATAAAGCGGGTAAGCTATTTTTGGAGTGGTGAGTCAACAGATGGGTGACCAGATAGTGATATTTCAACTCTAGCATCTCTGTGCTTTGGATGGCATAAAAACTTGCATCCCAGATGTTATTAATTTAACAAGTCAATAAGTCATGTCAGACTTCCATATGGGTGACCTGATCAATTCTAACACTAGGTTAGCCACTAACCACCACTACAAAGGAAAAAGGCCTTACATGCCGCTAAACCTTACCTCGCCCGACCTTCCTCATCCAGGGTTTCCTCTTCATCTATCTCATCTTCATACGTGCTAGGGTCATAAGGCCTGGTTTCAACTGAGAGGAAGTTAGGTAGCTTAACGAAATGCAACTCCTTGCCCAACTCCGTCCATATCTTGGGCATATCAACGTCTATACGGGTCTCTGGGATCTCCACTTCTTCTTCCTCTTCGGGTTTATCTCTTGCGTCCTGTTAATAAATAATGATAATGTTAATAAATTTACTTATATAATTTTTATGATGTTGTTGTTGTGTTGTTATGACTGTTGTTTCAAATTATTAAATTGAGATCCTATGTACACAACTTTGAATAATAAAAATACAAAAAAATTTATAACAATTATTTAATTTATTAAAAAATAACATTCTTTTAATGAACTACAATATAAGTAATTCCTGAAATTTACAAGTAAATTTTGATAACTATTGTGGCACAGTGTATAGTATTAGCATAGCTGCTTTAAGCTACAGTACCTGCGGATTTGATTCTTTGTATTGACTATACAAATGTCTTCTGATCTGTTGTGTTGTGTGTGCACAATCCCTGATACAGGATATTATAACCCTAATGAGTGAATGAATAATGAGTGAGTGTTCAATTCACTTTATTTCTTGTAATTATGTAGCTACTTACCTCATCGCCACTACCCTTAGCTTCATCACCGGATCGCCTCTCATCATCAGACCTGCCCCGACTGCGGCTGCGCGAGCGAGAGCGCGACCGTGAGCGTGAACGAGAACGCCCAGAACGCTTGTCCCCTTCGTCGTCTGTACTTATATCTGACGCGTCACCGAACAACGCGTCTGCTGTTACTGGAATAGAAGTTTAATGATATCATTAATCTATACTAATATTATAAATGCGAAAGTAGCTCTGTCTGTATGATACATTTTTAGGTAAAAATTTTGATAAAATTGGGTATAGAAAAAGATTGACCTTGGAAGAAATATACGCTACCTTTTGTCACGACATTAAAACTTTAAGAGGGTGAAAATAGAGGGGGAGGGAGGATCACAGAGTTACATAATAAAAGGTCGCATTTGGATAGTAATATCCTGTCTCGGAGGTCCAGACTTTCAAAGAAAAGTAAAACAACCCAGAGCCAAACACATGCCTGAACAATGAATACATACATTGTCCCAACCAAGATTGGAACCGGCAAGCACTAAGGCAGTTCACTGACGAGCCACAAAAGTCGTCATATTATAATGTTAAAAGCAACTACACTGTTAGTGAACTAATGGGCTGGCTCGACCGGGGACGTATTACTCTCTCACAGAAAATTGACGTAATGTAACAGTATCCGTAGGTACTGTTTGCAACTGCTTACATCAGGCAGACCGTATGCTTGTTTGCCAAACATCATGAAATAAAAAAAAATCACAGTCACTGAGATAACTCAGATATCAAAATTCCAATTGATTGTAAAAAAATATTGATAAATTTAATTTTTGAAAATTATGACTACGAGAAAATGTCACTTTAAATGTTTATATTTCTATACAACAAAACAAAAATAATTCCAGTTGAATTATTTTTGTTTTGTTGTAAATAATATTTACCAGTATCAGTCTTCTCTTGATTTTCATCATCAGAATCCACCAGTTGTTTTGATTTTTTCTTAGTAGGCTTACTACTAGTGTCGGAGCCACTATCCGACCCCTTTTTACGTTTTGAACTACTTTTAGATTTGGCATCACTGTCTGAATCAGAAAGAACTGCCCGCTTTTTCTTATCTCCTAGAAAAAAAATTATTCTTAAAATTATTTTTCAAATTTTTTTTCGTTTAACTGCTAATTTATTTATTAAAAGTACAACCTTCAGCTTCAGAAGCATTGGAGCTTTTTGAACCGGATCTTGACCGGCTTTTAGACTTAGATTTACTCCGTGATCTAGATTTAGAATGCCTTGAACCAGACCTAAATATAAATAATATATATTATTCCTTTAGTTGCATAAAGTATTGTATTTTACAATATAATAAAAATACAAATCGACTGTCCTTACGTAAACTCTCACAAGTGAATAGTGCTTACTTAACAGGACAACAATTCTCAATACAGGACAATAATTTTCATTAACATGAGAGTTATCCATAAAAAAATTAATTTAATCTGTTTAATTTAACAATTATGTTACATTCTGATTTTATTTGATTACAAACAAGCAACAAAAATATATTTTTATGCTAAGCTTAAAACCATATACCAATAATTTAAAAAATTAACTTTTTAAATTTGACAGTTTACCCAGGGATAGTCAAAATCACCATCATCATCATACCTAGATCTACTTCCTGACTTATCCTTAGCTTGACCATCATCAATCATCAAATTTGGTGAATTAGATCTGCTATCTGCGGCATCCTGTCTCGCCACAGGACTTTTTGATCTTGAAGAAGCACTACCCGAACGTGATCTAGATTTCCGACTTTTCGGACTGCCACTGACTGATCGTGATCTACTTTTAGCACTTTGAGATTTCCTTTCTGGTGAATTAGACAGTGATCTTGATTTTGGACTTTGAGATCTTGATTTTGGACTCTGTGATCTTGATTTTGGGCTTTGCGATCTGGATTTTGGGCTCTGTGATCTGGATTTTGGACTCTGAGATCGAGATTTAGGGCTTTGAGCAGCAGATTTTGGGCTGCCAGAACGAGAGCGAGCACTACCTGACCGAGATCTAGCACTTCCAGAACCACTTCTGGATCTAGATCTTGACCTTGATGCTCTAGGACTCCTTGATGCATTGGATTTTGGGCTGGAAGAGCCAGATTTATTGCTCTGAGCTGACCCAGATCTATTAGATGGGGCTGGTGAATTAGATTTGCTACGAGAGGCATTTGATGCATTTGATGATTTCCTTGATCTGCCTGATCTGTTAGACTTAGGTGATTCACTTGCAGATTTTGGTGGACTTCTAGACACTGATCTGTAAAAACAATACATATACTTTCAACTAGATATTATGGATAAAAATATAAGTAGATTGAACCAGGTGTATACTTGTCATGTTTGAGAGATGATATTATTCTGTAATTAACAATTATCATCATCAATAATTTAATGATATATTGATCATGAAAACTAAAAACTACCTTAACTTTACATTCATAATATATTTATTCTTTTCATTCATCCTAGTCCAAACAAATAAATAAATAAATGCTGCACACTCAAAGGCGGACATTAGGAGTGATATCTTGTCAGGTGTCCAGAAACACATTCAAGGACAAGGACAAATACACCCAGAGCTGAAAATATGCTTGCATGGTGAATACAAACATATGTTCCAAGCGAGAATGAAACAAACAACCTGTTTAAGGCATGTTCGCTACTGCTGAGCCACAACATCGTCAAAATAACAAACACACAGTACAAATATACAGTACATTTCAGCACACATAATTATTTTATACAGTTATGATCTAGTAAGTACTTTGTTTATACATAGATAATAATATATTAATAAAAAGTTAAATGGACATTTACCGAGATTGACTCCCTTCTTTCCCTGATGGTGCTGGACTAGGGCTCTTACTACGACTAGCACTTGAACCACTATCAGAATCTGAACCAGAATCTGTATCTGAAAATTTTAAAAACCACTTTTTGTCACAAAACATTGAAATATCATGTGTTAAGTCTGCTTTTAATAGCTTTTATAGTTCATCAAAGAATAAGTATAATTCTTATAAGTTAAATCAACTGTAAAGAACAACTTCTCTATAGAATGTAATGAAATTTGACTACCACAACTTCTCAAGAGATTGTTATAATAGCTACTTCTGAATATATAATATATCTGCAAATTATTAATCATAACGTATTAAATTTATGAATACCTCAAGAAATTATAATAATAAGTGCAAGTGCAACTGTTTGACAATTAAAATAGACTCGTTAAAAGATTGTACTAGTTCTAAAAAATATCATTATTTAGTACTTACCGCCAGCCGATCTTCTCGTCTTTGGCGCCATTATGGCGCACAAAAAATATATTGCTACTTATCTAAAAACTACACCAAAAACTATTTATTTACTGTTTATAGGACTAATATTTAGGTTATATCGTTACAACTTTTCAAGCAAATCACAGAGCAAATAAGTAAGAGACTGGAGTCCCATAGATTCAATATGACCATCGTGAATAGTCAGCCTAAAGAATCGCTCTCTTACCAACTATCAAAAAACAATCAATTCTACCAACATTACAATAAATCATAGTGATTAGTGACGTGCTATGTCGATAAAAATTATCGATATCGATGAATATTCCATCGATAGTGATGTGCGCTTAGCTTTTTTTTTTTTTGGGATTTATTACTGATTTTGTTGTAGTGGTTATTGTTTAATAAGAAATTAAGTCATTATTTTAATTTCAATTTACCACTAAAACAAAATCAGTAATAAATTGAGATATAGTTATGTTGAGAAATAAATCAAATCGAATCAAACCAAAATTTTATTCAAATAGAATTGGTAAAATATTTTAATAGATATAACTGTTTTATAATTTCATCTCATCTGATTAGGGTGGAGCATTGAGCAACAGAAATGGTATAGCATTCTTTTTTTAAATCAGTCCTTAAAATGTTTACCACTCATAAACTTATTTTAGTGTAATCTCTCAGTTGGTAAGTGTGCCAAATGTTCTTTTCCTGTTACTTTTACCCACACTCTGCCTCTGGAAACAAAAGTATATACTGTTAATGTAATGCAGCTTGTGAGCTAGCATTTTTGCCACCATTCGCTGTGGACAAAATTTGTAGTTTTAATTATTTGTAAATATTGTTAGTATTAAATTGTACAATGTTATATTGGGTGTAAACAAATGTTAATTTATGTATTGATACAATTACATAAATAAATAAATAAACAGTACACACTCAAAATTATTTTATAACATTATATTGTATGGTTATGCATTTTTCTAAAAAGATGTTGGTTTTATTAGATAATCATCTGCTATATAAACTGACACCTACCATAATATAATAAACTTCTATCACCATTGAAATTCTTAAGTATTTTATGTCTTAAAATACATTAGTTCAGTACAATGATTGTAAGAATAATAAAACTATTTAAAATTTCTGTATTATGTTATCCAGACATTATGATGAATATGTAGAAAATAAAACAAGGGATTTTATTTACTCTTTCATTTTAAATTTAAGTTATTAATAAACCTTTGAATTCAGGGAATAATTTCAAATGCTAGCTCAAAAATTTAATGCAAAAGTAACATTTTTGTATTAGGTATAATGTAACGTAGGACCCTAAAATATTTAAATTTCTCTTATAATAAAATGAGTAAATTTTTCGTTACATAATAATGTGCTATTTATTGTAATTAAATAATAATGAAATATGAATAGAGCTAGTTAATTGCTTTCAGTAACAAAGTTATATGAATTGTTTTAAAAATAGGTTAGGTCATAACGAAATTTGTATACGACAAACTTACCGAGATTTTCTTCAATGAATATGGAAAATTATCAAAATTTCCTTTACAATCACTTCTTGAAAATCTTTTCGTCACAAGCCCAGACACATTTTGTTTCTCTTTACACTTTCTACTAGCCATGATTGTTTATTTTACAATGCATGGTTAATAATATATATTAGACGATATATATAAACTATAAATAATAAATGAGGATAATAACTTCGTTATTTTATCGCAAACTAGTAGGACACAATTTGTACAAAAAAATTAGCAAAACAAGATGGAGAATTGGAGATAAAATAAATATTTACTCATAATAAAAGAGCTGAAAGAGTGAGACAGATAGCGTAAAGAGTGAAACGAAAGAAAAAGTAGAAGTCATTACGACTTTCCTTAGGCAAGGACCAATAGCAATCGCTCATTTTTTCTCGTTGATCTTTCAGTAGACTGCAAATAGCAAAGATTAGCATTTAGCTAACTTCATTCAACTCAAACGCCATTTATAAGTTGACAGCTTGACATTTGACAATTGACATTAAAAGTGCGAAGCTAGGAACATAAATCACAGAATATAATAAAAATAAAGCCCCAGGCACTATTCAGCCTCATAAGTTTACTTAAAATCGTCGTATTTATTTTTAAATTGCAATCTTGTAGCAAATTATATATATATAAAAGCGATAAAGCTCAACTTGTTCAGCTTCATCGTTATATATTTTAGGCAGAGGTTTTAAAATTGTAGTACTGGATTTTTGCTGAAACCATAAAACGCTTTTAAAATAATTAAAATAATGCTGCTATAGTTATTATATTAAATCATCGTAATTAAGTCAATTTCATATAAATTTATTAATAGTTTGTATGCAATAGGGTTTTGGATAGGATTAATGATAATTTTTTGCCGGAAAAAATGTTTCTTAATCTTGCATAAACGGCTTAACAGTTAACGGCTTGGGATATAATTCAACACACTGATCGCTTATTATCTGGATGATATTAGCTACTTTTGGCCGGGAAAATGTTTAGAACTTTATTTACAAACTTACAAATGATTAATTTCTCCCTGGAACCAATTCTAAAGAAACCGCTGACAGATGCAAGTAAAGAATAAATATGAACGTGGTATGTGGATACGCACATATAGGGTTCCCAACCAACGCAGAATAAAAATATCAAGGTTGTATGAGGACTCATTTATTTTTTAATTTTAGTATATTTTTAACCATCTACCTGTTGCGGTTCGTGAGATACAGTCCACTGACAGAAAGACGGGCAGCGGAGGCTTTTCGCTAGGGTTCCGATAACGCCCTATGGGTACGGAATCCTAAAAAATGTAGCTAAGTAGTGTAGGTAGGTACTAAATTTATTAATTTCTGCTATAATATGGTATCTATATATATATATAAAAATGAATCCCTATATCCCTTGGTCACGCCATCACCCGTGAATGGCTGGACCGATTTCACTAACTTTTTTTGTTGTGTTTGTTATTGTCAGGAGAAGGTTCTTATGACAAAAAATATTAAATATAAAGAAAATTTTAATTTTAAGAGTAAATACCAGGTTTGTATGGAATCGACGGGTAGGGAAGGTCGTATGGATAAAAATGTATTACTTAATGTTTGTATACAGGTAGATAGTTTATAAGTGGAAGAACCAAGAACGGTATTAAATTAAAACTCCTACGGTAACGGGATAAACGGAACAATTTACTATGCACCCGGACGGAGTCGGGGCGGGTCGCTAGTGTACAATATTTCACTGGAAAAGTACAACAAAGAAAAACAACTTAGCTTAAGCTACCATGATCGAAACGCCGAAATTCGTAGGTTCAGTCCCGCTTGGGTTGTCTCCATCGGGTTAAATGAAATCTGTTTCAGTTTGGATATTATTAGTTAGGGAAAGTTCCTGGAACAGTAAGCTAAGTTGGTTTTGTTTGTGGGACATAATAAAGAATATACTAATGGATTATGGATGTCTAGAGTGATCACGGATATAGTACTACCATTTAAGATTTATATCAAATTGATTTATTTTTATTTTTGTTTTTATTTATTTATTAAGTCAATATAATGTTCACAATATGTTTTATACTAAAGTCTTACAAAACCTGACAATTGGTTTGACTGTAAGAGTAATGTCATGTAATGTAGTATGTTTAAATGTAATGTACCTATTATTTCATTTAGGTTAATAATTATACGTATGTATATCTGAATATGCGAATAAACAAAATAATAATAATAAAAAATAAACCTACTTATGATACAGCAATTTATCTAAACAAACCTTTTCACACAATGATTTTTCTATTGAAACCTTTTGATCTATGTCTATATTTATCTACATAATATATAATAATAATAAAGTTCACTCGTCTGTATATTTCAGATGTTTAAGAAAATAAGTGATAAAATTATTTTTTATCATTTTGGACATGTCTTTTTGTTTGGAAACTCTTCACAACTTTGTCAAGCGACAAAATGGTTTAGATAAAAGTAAGTCCAGACAATAGATAAAATAGTTCAGCAATTGAAATGTCCATCTATGACTAATGAAAGAGAATTTGTTGAATATAATACTTAATATAAAATGGTATATAGTAAATTAGTTAGATAGGTAAAAAGGTACAGTCTCATTTTACTAAATTTTAAGCTTACAAACTTACTAAAAGTCAACTGTTTACTTTCAAGTGGATGCGTAAAATACAAGCTATTCCAACCTCTACTACAAACTATTAAAGTCCATAGGCTTGATAGAATCACCTCACTAAGTAAACTACGGCGATCGCTTGCATCTGTTCCTTTTGAATGGACGTATTCAATGGCAACCATTTTTTTTCTTACGGCACGTTAGTTGAACGATGGCGGCGGTAGCAGACGTGTGTGCCGGTCTCGCGCAACATAAAGCTGTATTATTACGAGAATTATGTGATACGAATGTTTTAGATGTACTCGTTAAAAAGGGTATATTCAGCGTAAACGAACTCGAAGTGATCACAAGTGCCGTTGACAGTGATAAGTGTAATTATTTCATTGAAGTTATTAGTAAACAAAGTGGTGTAAAATTGAGGGATTTGTGCGCGATTCTTTACAATGAATGTCCGAAACTAGCGAAGGAACTAACGAACGATAGACAGAGATATGTTATAAATGGTATGTTTTTTTAATTCTCAATTAGTATAAAATAATATTTAAACGTTTACTAAATGTGTGCGGGTAGAATTCATTTATATACGTTACATGATAAATTTGAAATTATTCTATATTTAAATTGTTTAGCGATTCGAAAAGCAAAACGAGGAGCTTAGGGAATTCTTAAGGTTAAATGTCAAAGGATTATTCACAGCTGTAGCTATTTCCGAGGGGGCCCCTTAACCTTTATTAAAAATTATTCATACTTCATGGTTTACAGTTCATTTGAACTACCTAGGTACTTAGGATCTGACTGACTTTACTTGCAAAATATATTGAAATTATGGAACTCCTTAACATGATATCAAAACTCAATGAACCTATTTTAATTTCGAAAGAAGTTAGACCCTATAACTTTCTTCGTTTGATCTTATTTTGAGTACATTTTTTTTGTTCTTCGTCATTAGCGAAAATTTTACTTTTGCCGGTTGAAACCGCATTAACCGCAAATCGCAACACTGCGCGCATTTTATGCAATGCGCGGTCAAACAAGCGGCAAACAACAGCTGAAATTATACGGTTCGTTTTTAAATTGTAATTTAACCAAATTAATGATACCTGTTACAACATAATAATAGGTATCTATATCGCAACAATGTTTTGGACTTTATAATAATTGTTAATATTTATATAGAGATGTAACGTAAAAAGAGTTGGTACCTTTGTTGATATATTTAGATCAGTTGTTCCTAATCAGTAGTCCGGGGACCACCAATGGTCCGTAGAAGAAAAAATATGGTCAGTGAAGGTGTTAAATTTCGTGAAATTAAAAACCCTTGTAGAGGACTAAAATTATGACCCGAGTGAATGTAACATACAAGAAAACTTTAAGAGTCATCTAATAATATTGATTCAATCACTACTTCTCAGAATAATCCGAAATAAAAGCTATAGTTGATCAAAATTGGTTCGAAAAATTATTTTCCCAATCATAAATATCGAAGTTCTGAGGTAACAAACATTAAAAAAAACTTATAAGTACCGAGATGGTGAACGAAAAGTACATCAAAGTGATCCCTGGTTAGTAAAAGGTTGGGAACCACTGATTTAGATATTTCATGTGGCCTTTGTGTCCTTGAAACTGCCTCGAAGGTTACAGCTGTCATACATCTTTGTCTATTTCTGAACTAGTTATCTATTAGCCAAAATGCTTCCAATCGAAACTTAAACGTAGATTCAAGATTGTAATGATAGACAATATTAACAAACAGTTTTATTTTTAACTTATTTACGGTTTCATTTGTCAATAGGTATACATAATAGGTACATAGGCATGTTACTGAATTAATTGTGATACATCTGCTACGGAGATAATACAGAAGAAGAGTGCGGCCTGTGCAGGGTAGATTTGGCGAATTATCCTACATTTTTACAGCAGTTAGCCTATGCAATTCTAAGGCTGTGGGATGTAAGGCAACCTAATTCAAAGAGGTTTTCATAGTCTCACCTGACCTTCTTATTTACCTATGACTTGGTCAGACCAACTTAGTTTCTTCAGATTATCTTCATTTCTCCGTTTCTTTTCGATATTTATTTAAAGAGCTTGTTTCATATAAACTACCATATTTAAAGCAGTCCAAATTATAATTAATTTTTTTAAGTCATATGTAGCGTCCGTGTCATCTCTGAGCGCAGAGTGCTACAGAGCGCCACAGGCAACAGCATAACTGCACCAATTAATATTCTTAATAATTATCTCTAACGGCTTGAATAAAAAATTTGTCGGCGTATGAACTTTTATGAAATTGTCTGTCCCTTTAGAATGAATGATGAAGATAGAAAAAAGGGTGAGAAGACGTAAAAATGCATAACTCCGGGAAGCTAGATGTTAAAGCCGGCGTTTTAATATGTTTGAAATTTGAAACAAATAATAACAAAAGTTTTATGCCATAAGTTACTTCGTTAAAAGCGATTTAGTAACTTACCAATTCGTGAATAGTTTCACAGATTAATGAAATAAGACACGTAGCTTCAAATCACTGTTTGATTGAAAAATTGCATGTCGATTGTCCAAAAGAAGGGGAGAGTAGAATTAAATAACCATCGAAGAGCTATACGATAAATAGACTTTATTTAGAAAAGTTTTAGGTTTAAATTTAAATAAAACATTCAGACCGCGAAATAGTAGAGCTTTATTAAAATTTATAGTCTATGCGGGTACGTTCAGAAATTGACCCTCCTTTGTAAGCAACCAATCATCTTTTATGCGATTTAACGATTCTACTACCTATTCTAAACAATTCTAGTATACTTAATTTAGTCTGTAAATATTTAGAATAAAATTGTTAAATGTCATTATGTTCAATTTCTTTGTTTCAATCGATTTAATGAAAAAGCAAAAAAATGTAGGAAATTTTTGAATTTATCGATTTTATTTTCATAAGAAAGTCTCGAGAAAATCTGACATAAATATTGGTGGTAGATCATTAGTAAATAGATATTATGGGGACCAAAAGCAATTAGAATTGTTAAGAATATAACCAAAAGTCGTTAATAGTTTTTTTAACAGACAAGCAGACTATGACAATCAGAACTTATTCCTAGTGAAGGATCAATCTTCAAACTCATAAAGTAACCTACGGTTCTTGATATTTATCATCACAAAAATAACGATTGATGATGATTTCTGGTTACCTTGACTATATGTTACTTGACGAATATCTGTCAATGTATAGCAACAACACTTAATATGCACAGCCAGTGAAGAACCATTGATAGATACCCTTGACGGGTACGTATAATTCAAAAATAGAAAAACATTCATTATGGCGCAATCTTACAATTCATTCACACAAAAGTAAATTACTTAAATTTATTGTGTTATCTAGTAAAGTAATTATAAGCATTGTTGATTATAATAAGTTGTTCATAAAGTAAACACACTTGGATGAGATTGATAAAGACTCAAGGCTATCCTTAGCTTAGTTTGAATCAAAATGAATACTGATAAAACCACGCCTGTGGTTAGAAGGCTAGCTCTAAGTCATATATTAAATAATAGTGCCTTTGCTCGTTTTTTTGGTTAATCGAAAATTATACTTAGATACGAATTAGATGCGTTAATAAAGGGTTCTCAATTATAGTTTTTCTCACAAAAGAAGGATTTTGAAAAAACGGAAAACATTATCGGATTGGAGACATCTGGACTCGAAACGGGAAAAATACGGATAAAACGACATACTTAATTTCATGAAAATCGTTAAAGCCGTTTCCAAGATATAGATTATATTATATAAATACTTATATACAAGAATTGGTCGTTTAAAGGTATTAGATATTTTGAATATGGCTGGTAGATGAAAAGATAAGTCTGTTTACTCTGTACAACATGGGGGATGTTGTCCGTTGACCGTCTTTTGTCTCGTGTTGCGTTGACACAAAAAGTCCGTCGAACCCGCGACGATTGTTTCACTGTAATGTTCCTAGAATTTAAATCATAACGGTTCCTTTCTGAGAACGCAGCATAATGACATGCGTTTAGAAATAAAATATACATCAGGTTTTATAGTTCCGGTGTCCTTATACAAGTGTGTCTTGAAAATTTAAAAAATCTTGTGTGGGTGTGTTTTTGAATATTAAAAAAAGGGTTCCGTATCCATAGAATATGTTATGTATAAAATCAGCGTCAAAAATTTTTTTTTAATTATATTACATTTTTCTATTAAATACAGCAATAAACGTCTAAAATATAACATTTTTTGCTTGAAGAATTTTGGACCCTCTTTTGTTTTTAAATTTTGAGTCTTGGTTGTTGTAGCGATACCTACCAGAAATACACACTCTGTGAAGAGTTTTACTTGACAGTTCATAAGATATAGCCCGTTGATAGAGGGACCCCGATCCTTTGTGTATGGAACCCTAAGAAAACGAATTACGAGTTAAAGTTAAAATATTTTCAAAATATTAAAGCTGTAATATAAAATCTTATAAAGACTTCTCCGTCTACCTACTATATGCCAATAACTATAGTATTTATAATATAGAATAGCAATGCCATGAATAGTAGTCTGGATATACGGCGGTGTCAGTAAATTGGCCCATAGTGATTATTGTACTCTGTGGTTATAAAAAAATTATGCACCAACAAACATTTTTAAACTTTTTATAAACTAAAACGAATAGAAGGTATAATATACCTATATGCAGTATATTTACGGTAGAAGGTATATATATAATTACATATGTATGTCTACAGTAAGTCCATGAATCATTTCTGTCAAGGCTATGGTTAAATAAACAAGGGTCATTCAGAATGAGATGTCAGACGTTAAAAATCTTCAATTGTACGCAGATGTTTGGGATTAAATTAAGATATTTTTTTTTTTTCGGAATGTGTATTGCTGTTGGCCCTACTGGTCTTGACAGCGTCACCGAGCGGGGGCGAGTACAGAGACTCAGTCGTGATAAAGGGCAGCCCTCACGGGGCTAAAATTTGATTCCGTCCTTAGGGAGCCATGCTTCTCGCAGCACAAAGTCTCGAAGTACTACATTCTCACAGATAATCGGCGTAAAGTAACAGTATCAGTAGATACTGTTGCGTTTCGTGCGATGAGTAAGAGCGCCGGAGGCCAAATCTCTCACCCCTCTGTACTCCTTTTTCCTTTCTCATCCCTCCCCTCTTGTTTCTTGGGTTGGCAAAGCGCTTGTTATAGAAGTATCATAGGTTGCGTTGACTGCTTACCATCAGGCGGACCATATGCTTGTTTGACAACCGTCATGATATAAACATAACAAAAAAAAATATTATGTAGATTAAAATAATAGTAATGCCTGTTTTAAAGCTAAAGGCTATTTCATGCCTTAAAAACATTGTAACAAGCCTTATTTAAACCTTACCAAAAAATATATATGGTATATATATATAAATAATAGTGATAAATAAGGAATAAACGCTACACCCCTATTGACGACCGTCGTGGCGTGCTGGCAATGAGCCTGATTTGGGCCTGGATGGTCTCGGGTTCGGTCTGGGCGTTTGGCCTTGTGCCTCACAGAGCACATTAAGTGGTCGGTCCCGGTTGTTATCATAACATCTGATAATAATAGTTTACTATTGATAAGTAATTTGCTCTTATCCAATGCGAGTGCGAACCAGTAGTTCGCACTTTGGGTTGTGGAGGTTAGATGGCCATGTATAAACTAGTAACCCTAAAAATAATGTAAGGAAGAAGACAAAGTAACATTCGACAGCTTCATAGATATTTAGCTTGCGTCCAGTTTATGTTGACCTTCAGTAGACCGACATAGGTACTTACGGATATATATCCATCTCTGTTTTTCTTTCCTTGGAGTTATTTTTTTTTAATAATTACCATTAATTATTATTATTATTGCATCCTTGGATTTCCACGTTACCTATAAACAGTAAATGGATTATTAAGTAGTACAAATCTAGGTTAACTCTTTGCTTAATTAACCTAATTCGTATTCAATATACGCAAAATTGTTACAAAATAATTTGTTTACAAAATGCGTGAAACTGACATTAAATTCGCAATAATAATAAAATATCAAATATCAGTACTACCAACTTTACATAAGTAATAAGTTTTATATTACGAACAATAAGCTAAATGAAACATCGCGTGATGTCATTGTAATAAAGTGCATGCACCCTATACATTGCTCGCCTCTTGTTCTAGTACGGCAATTATCGTTCCGGAATTGTAATAGTTCGATATGCATCCGTACTTTGGTGTATTAGACGACTGTTCGGTTTGATTCCCGCTCGGGGCAGATATTTGTATTAATGTTATATATGGACGCAAATAAGCAATACCATGTGAATCCACAAAATTGAAAAACTGAGTTACATATGCAGAAGTGTTGGTAAATGGCTGAAGAACATTTTTCTTTAATATTTGTGGGGTTTTAAGCTGTAAAACTTCTAAAAAGCCATTTTTTAATCATGCAATTTATGTATTATGTTAAACATTTTGGGTTATATTATATACGAAATATGCAGTTTGTATACTTATTTTTTTGTGAAATTAAGTAAAATAACTTACAAAAATCTGAAATTGCCAAAAACTTGTCCAATACATAAAATAAGTTCATATAAAGCAAGTTGTTCAAAATTTTCAAACGAAATGACTCGAAATGACATTCGTGTGGGTTGACATGGTATTCCTTATTTGCGTCCATATATCTGTCTCGGTCTGGGCGTTTGTCCTTGTCCCCACTGTGCCTCCGAGAGCACGTTAAGCTGTCGCTCTCGGTTGTTGGCATAGCATCTGATTTTAATCGTTAACTTTTGATAGGTAATTTGCTGTTATCCAACGAGTTACTGGTTGTAGAGGTCAGATGGCAATCGCTCTGTGTAAAAACTAGTCACCTGTCAAATCCGGTTAAGAGTAATAAGCAGACCCTGGGTTTTATACAGGGGTTAATCTTAGGGAGAAGAAGACTTTGGTGTACAATGCTGATTCATTTATTTGTGTATTCCATATTGACTTACTATAAACTAAGGACCGGCCCTTCAATACATAATAAATGTACAAGGATTCGCCGGTGCTGGTGATCCGTCGGAAATTCGCACTAACGCAACGAAACGAAATTAGTCACAAGCTAACTTTATTCAATTATGTTGCAAGCTTGTAACCTAACTACTAACTTCATTCGGTTGTGTCGATATTGAATTAACGTAAGCACCAGCGAGTTTTTGAAATTTTCTTTGTATTTAAGGACCTGTCCATAGAGGTATAATAAGTATGTGAACAACATCATCTTAGACAGATGAGAGGCTTAGTCTTTTCACTAGCCGACAGTGCCCTTTAAATCGGAACATAGTAATGCGTAAGCATTACTATTTGGCGGCAGAATATTTAACACTGCGGTGGTACCTATCTAGCCGGCCTGTTGCAACAAAAGACCTACCACCAGTGTGACTGATTGCACTGCTGGAATAATCTCTGCTTTGACAGAGGTTATCCCAACAGCGGGCAATGGGGTCGTCACATCCGGACGCCGGAACAGTGTCATAGTCTCAGATCAGTTCTATTTAAAATTAAATATTTATTTGAAAATCCGCTCTATACTCTATATTCTGATATTTTAAGTCCAAAGTAAATCATTGACTCGATGACGCAGAAATGATACTACTGAAGGCAACACGTATTTTTTATTCAAACTTTAAAATCATATAAAACATTATTTAATCCTTTATTCCCTTTCATCCCAGTTCTTTTTTCAAAATCACATTATACATACATACATAGCTATATAAAGGTATTTAAAGTAGACAAAACAAATAAAAAAAGCTAAGCTTATTAAAGTCTAGACGTACACGAGTCCGTTATTCTTTCAATAGACTGTTCATTGGCTTTTTGTCGACAGTTTATTCGTTTTAAATCTTTATTTAAATATGTTTTTGAGATTAATGTTGCTAAAAATAATAATGAAACGATATAATCCAAAAAGTAACAATTTAAATTAATAATAATAATAATAAACGCTGCACACTCAACGGTCCCCATTAGGGTAGTGATATCCTGTGTCGGGGGTCCGGAAACACATACAAAGGACAGGGAAAATTACACTCAGACCGGAAAATATGCTTGCATGATCAATACAAACACATTATGCTCCGAGCGGGAATCGAACCCGCGACCTGTGGCATTTAAGGAAGGTTCGCTACCGCAGCGCCACAACGTCGTTAATGCTTTGTAAAAGCTCTCTAATACTGCTGGGAAAATAAGTATGTGGAGAACTTTGCTGTTTTACATAAATGTCTCGATCTACCAAATTACAGAATAATGGCGTAACATTTGAGTGGGAATTAAGGAACAAATTCTTTTCTTATGTCCAACATTTTTCCTCCGCTTCAACCTTAAAATCTGGTCGCAAAGCACTGTGATCTGTCATGGGCATAGCGAGGTAGAAGTATGAAGAGGCAGTTGCTAACCCCCTGGACCTTACAAAATACTGTAAATTGCACGAATATAATGCATTTTGAACTATTAGCTAATAATTATTTAAGCAAATAGTCATTTGGCGCCCCCGGGTCGAATGCTGCCTACGCCCATGGGTGGTGTTACCGGTCTGCTGTTACCGGTAAACATAGTCAACTGTTTGCCACTAGGGTATAGGTATGATGGCATAAAAGTTATCGTGTCATTTTATGAATATGCATTAATACATCAATTCATACCTACAACTACCTGTAGTTTCTAAAACAAAACGCTTTTTTATATTTCAGAAAAATATTTTCTATCATTTTTAAATTTTACAACTTTTCCTAAAGTGTACACTGAAAAAATAAGTTCTTTTCTGTCAAGTCTGATAATTAAAAAAATAAAATTCTATTCTCTGCCAAGCCGTTTAGAGCAACAATTGGAATCTCCACAGTAGTAATCATCAAAGGAGCTTGATTGAAAACCCTAATTAACAGGTTATTTCGCTACAGCCATCCGGCTTTAATCGGTAATTATACTTATCAAATGGTTACGAGTCATTGAAGTAAAAAATTAAGTGCTTTTGTTTAAGAAATCGTTCTAAAATGGTCAACTGAACGAAATCTATTGATATAAAGAAAAAAAAAATCTATAATTATTTCATTGTGGTTAAAGCAGTATTAAATCGAAAAATACTCTATGTACTTAGGTGTTAACCGGTTTTGATAATTTACCGGTTTCTAAGCCCTAGTGTAAATATCGTGGTTGTGCGAGTAAATTGGTTTATGATTATAATCGTGCCAGTTCATTCGTCATAGACGTGTGTCAACTTTTTGCATATTACCTTGTAATATCACACTGGGTATTACAATTTCACGGCAAGGGTATTACTTATAAGAACACCTTTGATATATGAAGCTAATAGGTAATTTTAGTTTGCAGTAAATTATAGCTTAAAGTACCTTTTCTGTCAAGTTGCATGCAAATTAAAAACAAGTTATATAAAATTATATATAATTCATAAGCATTTAAAATAGTACAAAATGGTACTTTTATTTATAAGAAACTTGTGACAGCAAAATATCTATGACATTGTTAACTTTTTTTGTAAATGGGCAAGAGGGCAACCGTATTATGCCATGTCCAGTTTTGTCTGACATCTTGTTATTGCATTTTATCAATTTACCAATTTATATCATCAAACATGAATACCAATTTAAGAAGAGCGTGCCATTTAATTCTATTTTTAGACTTTTAATTACCTTTTTCCATCAATAAGCGTTTTGGATGAAAGCATGTGCTTGAAAACATCTGCTCAACGCGAATGATGCTACCTTGCGCAGCTGCACTCGAGACCTTATTCATGTTAAATGTTAATAAGAAAGAAATAAAAGTTCAAATACGTGACAAAGTTTCGTTAAAAAAATAATTTTAGACATAACGTTGTTATATTTTTATTGTAATATTAAAAAGAGTTGACGATCATTGTGGCGCAGTTGACCTGCTGACTAAGACCTGCTTTATACTCCAAATGCAAAAACCGAAACAAATGTTTGTAAACATTGACCGTGACCACTCCGCTCTGGGTGTTTATGCCTGTGTCTGTGTGTGTTTTCGGACCTCGACACAGGATATAGCTATACTAATGGAGACCGTTGAGACTGTAGCGTTCGTTAATATCACTTAGCACTTTGTTAAGTTTTGTTAAGTTGCTCACAATTGCCTTTTTTATTTTGCAGTTTCTTAATTTTTATTTTAATATAACATGTGCTTTCCACTACCTAACTAAATATAATACAATAACTTAAAAGGCGAGATTCTTTTGAATTATAAAATTTATTCTTAATAAATTACAAATTTTGACAAATACAGTTACTAACATTATTAGATCATTTCTGTTTTCGACTACTCCCAAACTAGCAGTATTCTTAGTGTTGTGTTGTCCAACGGATCCCTTTCATCTCATCTCCTCCCTCTGGAGTTGCTAGTGGCTATTTACGGTATGAATACTACTTTTAGCAAGACCTATTACTATTATGAGCTTTATTGGTATAAAAATTTCCTATAAGCAACAACACAGAAACAGCCGAGTATTGAGCCAAAGTGCTAGAAAAACATTTATTATAATTAATTTGCAAACCTAATTAGTATTTATAACAAAAAAAAAAATACATCAGAATATATCATTACATTAAACTTGGCATGAGGTTCGAAGTCCTTTGTCTATCAAAATAAAAAGAAGATAAATTGTCTATTACATAAAATTATAGTCTGCCAAGCATTAATAGAACAGCTACCGGGGTCAAAGGACTGTACATTTAAGATACTATTATCACGGCATTGCTCACGGGGTGTGACGGCCCGTGTGAATCTTCCATGGGAAATCTCCACCAGTTATTTATAAGACTCTTTTTGTTTGTATGGAATGTAGGAGGATATTGAGAATGTATTAATGCGATGTAATGTTTCTATGTTAATGGTAAATTGTATTTTTAAATGTTAGAAGGCGATATTTTTTAAAAATTGTTGTTTTTTTTTAAATTATGAAACTGAAACATGGCAGGTGATTTTTTAAATTGTATTTTTTGAATAGGGAAGTTTATTAAATTGTATTTTTTTTAAAATAATTATGAGTGATTCTATTAAGCCTTTACATCCGATGGTCGCGACAATTTCTGCTGTGGATAGATTGTATTGATATGAAAATTAAGAGTACGTAATATTCTCGAAAGGGTTAAACGGCAGTTCTGTGTAAAAATTAGCAATAAATAGAGTAATGCTAGCAAACATTATGTAATATATAATTCTCGTGTCACAATTTTAGTTACCATACTTCTGCGAAACCGCTTGACCATTTTTGAAGAAATTTTATATGTAAATTCAGTAGGTCTGAGAATAGGTTGTTATCTATTTTTATACCCCTAAGTGATAAGGGTGGTCCATCTCTAATTTTTTTTTTTTTTTGGACAAATTTTTATATTTTTATGATGTGGCAATAAAGATATCTAATCCAACCCTAAATATTCACTTTTCTACCATCAATTATAGCGATATTAGTAATTCAATAATTTTCACCGGTGTCACTTCTGTTCACAATTAGACTCAGGGGGCGCTGCTATAGGGCCCCAGATTTTGCTTCGGGGCAGGGCCTCTGCAGGCCCGCTAGTATTATATAACGGAGATAACGAGAAGCTCAATTCCGCCAATTAACAAGCATTTAAATGGATTTTCAAATAATTATCTGTTGATATTAACCTATTTCGTACTGCATTTCAATAAAATGTACATAATACTTTTAATATGCTACATATACGACTAAAAACCGGCTAAGTACGTATCTGACTCACTCATAAAGGGTTCCGTACCACCATAGGACGTAAGAAAATATACATAAATTATATTATATTGGTTCATGAGTATTTAAAAAATATCAAGCTGTGTTGTGTTTATTTTCAAATTTTATTTTATTTTTCATTTTCGTTGTCGTAGCGGCAACAGAATAATAATAATAAATAAATAAACACTACACACTCAGAAATACACATTATGTGAAAATTTCAACTCTACCTACTACGATTTTTAAGATACAGCCCGCTGATGGACAGACAGGGGAGGCTTAGTAATAACATTCCGTTTGCGCACTCTAAAAATGAATATTTCGATTTTTCTCATGGTAGATTTTAATCATAGAAATTAAAAATTAAAACTTGGCCGCTTTTGGTTCTTGTGAGATTCCATCGACACTCCATTGAATTTTTAACTAGCATAATTGAGTCCCAGGTCTTAAACAGATTAAATAAAAGCGAATTACTAATTCAAGGGCATCACTTAATTGAGGCAATTAATTAAAAGCTATAATCATAACTGCGCAATCGTCATAATTGAGATACCTTTGAGAATTATCTATGTAAGAGAATTTTTATTGGATGTTTCATGTGATTGCTGTGTGTTATATGCCAAGGTAGAATAAATTAATATAAATAAACGCTACAAACTCAACGGCCCCCATTAGGATTGTTATAGTCTTGTGTCGGGGTCTGAAACATACACAATGTCAAGAACAAACACACCCAGACCGGAAAAAATACATGTATGGTCAATATAAATATCGGGTCCGAGCGGGAATCGAACCCGTGGGCCGTGGCGCTTAAGGTCGTCAAAAACAAAATAATGTAATGCTTAATCCCTGGTAGTAAACTATGTAATGCTTCGTCTTCCTAGCATTAATCCCGGTACTTATTCTCCTATCCGGATTTTGATTTGATTTGATGTGCCCGCGACTTCTTCCGCTGAAAAAATTGTTTTAAATCTATATTTAATTTTTTTTTAAAGTGTGTATGAAATAAAGTTTCCGAATTTCACAGACAAAAATTATTTGAAAAACCATCTTTCGTATACAGAATGATGCTGTAATATACAAAATTATGCACGTGCGTGTCTTATCTTAGCTCTAACATTTCGCATGACAATACGAGATGAACGTGTGATAAGTTCCTTATTACTTAATACGCAAATGATATACTATCTTGATAAGTATAATAACTAATTAAGAAGCTAGTGCATATATTAATTTAATACAAATTTTTCCCATATCAGAGACGTCTAGTGTAAATTCCGCTTACCGCTTCCGCAATTTATGATGATTTTTTCGGAATGTGTATTGCTGTTGGCCCTACTGGCCTTGATAGCGTCATCGAGCGGGAGGGCCGAGTACAGAGACTCAGCCGTGATAAAAAGGCTGCCCTCACGGGGGCTCAAATTTGATTCCGTCCTTAGGGTGCCTCCTGCGAACTTATGATGAGCTTGAAATATAAGGTTGCAACAACCTTTTTATTAACTTTGCCCGTGACTTCGTTTGCTTGGGTTACCGTTTTTTCTTGTCTTTTTCAAAAATAAAAGTAACCTAAGTTATTCCTTATAACATCAGCTATCTGCCAATGGAAGTTCTGTTAAAATCGGTCCAGCCGTTTCAGAGATTAGCTGACACAGAGTTAGACAGACAAAAATTTGAGACACCGTTATTTTTTATATAAGTACCGTAAGTATATACTTTTATATACATTTAGCTGGAATTACAAACATACACTTCTAATTTATTTATTTTTATATATCATTATGTGAGAAACTAAATATCATCCATTATATTTTAATAGAAATCTAATCAATATGAATGCAAACTTACTTTTTCTATACAATCACCGTGACCAGTTCCTAAACGAATTATAAATCACGAAACTTATCACCGAACTAGAGCAAACAGTTCCCACAGACATTAGCAAGTTAATAAACTTTTGATAGCAATTCGGCTGGACAAGGAAACGTGATGAAACTACTAATAAACTAAAATGTAATGCTACAGCCACACTATGCTCTTCACATTGTTCGTTATCGTTCTCAACTGCTCATCGCGCTATAAGGAGCTATACTGAACTTCCGCTACTCATACAATCCACATTCAGCTTTTAATAGTGGACAGGGCCGTGGTGCTAATTTTTTTCTGTTGCATATAATAAGTTTTTATTAACGAAGTTAAAAAAAATACTGTTTCCTCAACTTTTAATAGGGAATAATCCTGAAAATATTGTCAAAATTTTAACTAAAATCAAAAACCTGTGTCATCTGCCTTAACGCGCTTAACGCCACAGGTCGCAGGTTCGGCTTCCGCTGGGCGCATATGTTTGTATTGACCATACAGTCATGTGTTTTGGTCTGAGTTTGTCCTTGTGTGTGTTTCCAGACCCCCGACAAAGGATATCAGGAGAGTTTGTAGCGTTTATTTTTCTTTTTTTTTTCTATTATGACGTATTTTTCGCACTAAATCAAGTCTACAGGCTTCAGTACATTTGTAATAGCAAGATATTGATTTATATTTTGTTTAACTAGTACTTTACATGTTTTATTATTATTATTTTTTTATGTTAGAAATTGGCAAACAAGCATACGGCCCACCTGATGGTAAGTGGCTGCCGCAGCCTATGAGCGCTTGCTGCACCATTAGTAGGTGCCACTCGCGCGTTGCCAACCTCGAGATATTAGTTCTTAAATCTCGTTCGCCCAGTAATTTCACTAGCGTACAATGCCCTTCAAACCGGAACACAGTAGTGCCTAAGCACTACTATTTGGCGGCAGAATATTGGACACTGCGGTGGTACCTACCTAGCCAGCCTCTTGCAACAAAGACCTACCACCAGTGTGACTGATTGCACTGGTGGAATAATCTCTGTTGTGACAGAGGTTATCCCAACAGCGGGCGATGGGGTCGTCACATCCCGACGCCTGAAAAAACATTAGTTTGCTATATAATACCTATTATCATAACAATGCATATGAAGCCTCGTGGTAGCATGCAAATCGACCCCTCCTATGTAACGATAGGATAGTGTGGCTGTAGCATAATGAAAATGGTACGACATTCGTTGTATAAAATATTACAATCATTGTTTGTATAATCTTAATGATATTTACATATGATTTCCAGGATTTTTATTAATATAATTATATTATTATTTAATTTGTTTTACTCTTTTATAAGAAATTTTAATCATCTCACTAAAAGTCCATCATTTGAAGTAAAACTTACTTTTTTTTTTAAATTTACTGTACTGAAACGTAATCTGTGCGTGATTTTAAAGTGCATAGTTGCAATGTTAACAATAGTTCTAAAAATAATTGCTTCATTTCAGAGATATATAAATAGTCTACATTGTATTTCTATTCTAAACGCTCGGAGCGTTTCCTTTATTCCCGGCGACTTCCTTAGGAGTGGCTTGGCCTCGCAGGAGGCACCGTAAGGACGGAATCTTTGAGCCATCTCAAGTGCTGTCTCTTTTTCACGGCTGGGTCTCAGTACTCGGCTCCTCCACCCGGTGACGCTGTCAAGGCCAGTAGAGCCATCAGCAATACACAAAAAAAAATCCATTAGCGGTTTCGTCCACTTTCAGCTACGATGGTGCTTGCCTGTATTCGGGTACTTGCCAGTTGAATGACATTTATAGATACTGGACTACACTTAAAGGGTCATATAACGATATTAAGTGGTCTTTAACCTTTCTAAACAAACAAGTTATCTAATTGAAACATCTTTTTTCAGAGTATATAGGTAATTTCCGTCGTAAGACAAAGACATATTCTTCTGTATAGTATTGGTTCAGATATATAATATGTCAAAGTCAATATAGCTACATTCATTGCAACTGTTTAAAGGCATTCCTTATAATAAGGCCACTAGATTCGCTTAATCGAATTAGCGTATGATCAATAGTCATACTTTATGTTAAGAATTATTTCATGTATTTGTTTTTGTTATAATATAATTAAATCATCTTCTTCGTCGTTCAGGGTCTGCTTATTATTCTTACCCGGATTTCACAGGTTACTAGTTTTTACACAGAGCGATTGCCATCTGACCTTCGCAACCCTAAGGGCCAATCAGTAACTCACTGGGTAAGAGCAAATTACCTATCAAGAGTTAACGATTATTATCAGATATGATAACAATCGGGACCGACAGTTTAACGTGCTCTCCGAGGTATGGTGGGGAGACCCACAAGGACAAACGCCCAGACAGAGACAAATATTTATAACATCAATACAAATATCTGCCCTGAGCGGGAATCAAACCCGTGACCGGCGAGGCTAACGCCACAAAGTCTTCAATATAAATAAATATTGGTCATATCAAATGAATATATCATAGCAATTTTTATTGTGTGAAATGAGATACTGAATTAATCAATCGGTCTTTTATACAGTAAATCGGATTCCGTTATGGTTTTCGATACCATTTTATTTCGCAAAGAATCTTTTAATTTATTAATGCAAATATATTTTTCTTTTAAAACAAAAAGTGATCGCGTTGTTGTTAAATTGTCTAAGATCGCGTTACAAAACGTTTTGTTCTTTGACATTTTCACATTTAACGTGCATAAATCACTACATAGTATAAAACAAAGTCGCTTTCTCTGTCCCTATGTATGCTTAAATCTTTAAAACTACGCAACGGATTTTGATGCGGTTTTTTGAATAGATAGAGTGATTGAAGAGGAAGGTTTATATGTATAATAACATCCATTAAATAGTGGAGAAAAAAAATTTTTTTGAGGTGTCTAATGTGATTTCGTAAATAATTAAATTTAACGCGTGCGGGCCACGGGCAGTAATGAATAAATCAAAACTACTGGATCGATTTTAATCATTTTTTCAGTGAATGATATAGGCTATATATTTTATACCCCTGCGAAGCCGGAGCGGGCCGCTAGTATTATAATAATTAATAAATATTAAATCTTATAGATTGTTAAATATTCAACAAAACGTCAATAATATATTTTTTAATTTAATCAATTTGTTTCATAAAATACTTTAATGACTTCACCACAATATAATTAATTTCACACTTTATTGAATTAAGTAAGTACATACCTGGAGATTTGTATGTACATGAAACTAATTTTGTATAGATTTCAACGATTTGTGTTTAAAATTATTAATTACTTATTAAAATACAAATAGACAATATAATATAAATTTAAATTGTCGATATAAAAGAACATATCTATTTGATTTAGTTCTAAACATTCACTCATCATAAATCATTATAATATAATCATATATATTATTTCTTTTATTCCGATTCATTGAATGACAAGACACAATCCCACGCTCAAGAACTGTGTGGGAATCTGAAGCTCTACAAGAAACTGGGTTAATCCAGAACAACTACTATTTCTGAGAAGATAACCCGCGCTGGTTTCATAAGAAATACAGGTTATCGAACATCGGTTTTCTTTGGTTTCTAAACTTAGCCAAAACCTTATATTAAATTTTGATAACGTATTCATAGCGTTTTTGTAATATCCCGCGGCATTTTTTCCGTGGAGTGATTGTTTTTATATTTTTTTATTTTCGTAAAAATACCGCCAAACTTCGACTATTGTGTTCAAAACACACCTTTTTAGTGTAAGTTAATACACAGGCCGCTGATGAAACAAAGATAACTATCACATTTATAATATAGTTAGTTCTGTTTTATCTAAAAAATAATAGTGCCTGAGGCATCGAGCTTTCCAGACAAACTGCCCATAAAGATTCATTATATTTGTATTTAAACGAGCAATTCGTGTATATATTTATAATCTGAATCCCCGAAACAGCAATGATTTTCATGAAATTTAGTATGCAGGGGGCTTCGGGGCGATAAATCGCTCTAGCTAGGATTCATTTTATTCGTGGTTTCAAAGAAAACCTCGGTGCGAGTCCAAATGTCTTCAGTCCGATTATTTTTTCCTTTATTTTCAAGGTTCTTCTTTTGTGAGAAAAACCATTATTCTCCAAAAAAAAACACGATTTACAATAAAAAATATCTCCATTCAGGTCACTATATTTAATAATATCCATCATCTAAACATTTTTAATAACCTATTCAGTCTTAAAAATTATACGTAAGTACTCTAAATGAATGACATCATTTCGTTCATTCGAAACACTTAAAGCATGTCATAATTCATCATTCACCATTCGTCTGATACAAAAGGTAGTCAAAGATTACTAATAATAAATGTACGCTTACGTTGATCACAACACGATGCAAAACTTATTTCATTATCATAACTGATTTTAAAAAAGGAGATTATTTAATGTATTGGTATTTTAGACATAACAATTATTACTCTAAACAGTCGGTTTTTTCGTATTACTTTAATTGTCGCAGGAGATAGCGATGGTGCTCTCGCTATCCCTTAACATCAAGTGGACATGTGAGTCGTCAGGAAGGCCATGTTGCAGGAGGTGCTACTAAGCTGACTGCCAATTGGATGTTAAACGAGCTTCTAATTAATAATGTTACTGATAATTGTTTATTTTAAATCTTAAATTATGAGTTTTGAATTATAATGTATTTCAAAAAACTTATACACACATCTGCTCCGAACGGGAGTCTAGCTCCTATTTCTGCAAGATCTTTGCTGGATAGCGGTCAAATTAACTTGACATCGTTTTTATTTTTTATGCATTTGTATGTGTGAATAAGGTTCTGCATTATAATTAGTTCATAAATCAGGCTTAAATCACTCATAGCATAATCAACCAGGATGTTCTTTGAGTCTTATGTGCTAAGATGTATCTTATTACCGTCGGTAACCGATATCTATGAAGCGTTTACCACTTCCTTCAACTGTGAGAGGCCATTGTAAGCAATGTAATTATATTTACTTCTATAATTATGTTATGTTCATATTAGAAATGCTGAATCAGTTTTTGAAAATTGCTGAACAAAGTAGATGATGTCGCATTTGATTGAAGGGCGACGCGACTTTTTACTTTCTGAATTGTTAACGCACAGTATAATATTAAAGAAATTCCAAAATAATTTACAAATCATTTTTTCCCATTTTTATTTTTAATAAAAAAAAATATATTTCTTCATAAAACAAAATAAAAATTTAACGAAACCGGTACATATTTCTTTGTCCATCATCATTATACATACTTACTAGAAAACATATATAAAAATTCTAACTAAAGCTAAGTATAGTAAAATTACATCCTATATCTACATATTCTTATCTTATTATATCATAATATTTGGTACATGATGACTAATTGTTCTAGATTTTAACGTCTTTATCTTCTCGTACATACATAGCTTGATAACCTTTTCGTCACTTGTACTTTTGCCTCACTATATTATAATATTTAATGCTTATTTTATACTGACATGTGAGTAATAATAACAATAATATTATATGAAGCAATAGCATTATACAATCAACATTCAAGACTCCTAGATCTAGAGATGCAAAATAGTCTCAAAGGTATAAACAAAATTAAAGGCGTGAGTTAGGTTTGTAAGGTTTTTATGGTGGCTGAATTAAATATTATTATTATCCTATCCTATAATCTTGTTAAGCTACTTAATTAGTAGAATAAAAATTATTAAACATCCTATAAAACGTATTATTGTAATATGTTCTTGACACCAAGTCCCAAAAACAGCGGGCTTACCATTAACTTGTAAAAATTCTATTTTGATCCAATTCAAATTTTATAGTAAATTGATTAATTTATATGAGCAAGAAGTATAAATATTTATTACGATGTAGTTTAGTTTTTTGTCATCATTTGAATCGCAATAAGAGTTAATGGTAAGACCCCAGGCTAGCTTAGAGAAAACTTCTTTATGTTTATTAAAAGAGTTGAATACTATAATTAATCGTATTCAACTCAGCCTTCAATTAAGTTTTTTCAAGAAATACAAAATCACTTATCAATAAATTTTTGCTTATATGCAATATAAAGAGATAAACTATGTAAGCTGTACTTGCAGAAGTAATAATGGAATAGAAAAATAACTTTTAGACAGTCGCTAGCCGTCCAGTATTAGTCGTAAAGAATTTCCTGACAAGAGCCATCAACAGCCCTTCCATATCCAGGTAAACAACCTCCCACGAAATTAGCTCGTCTTGATCCTTTCTCCTTAGGAGGTAATTTATCTGTGCAGACTCCATCGAGGGACAGATATTCTCCTTCGGGACATTTGATTGTGACAACAGTTTCACCGCTCTCTTTCAAAGAAATCATATCGAAGATAGAAATTGACTCTTCCGATGATTCTTTCTTTGTATCATTCTTTTCACTATCAGTGTTTTTTGATATTTCATGACTTACGTTTTTCGATTCAGTATCTCTAGCGATTCTCGGCGATATTACTCCTTCACCGTAATAATAATCATTATCATTTGCTAAATCGTTTAAATTATTAGAGTCTCTTAAATGCTTTGATATATCTGGTTGTTTTTTGTTGTTTTCTTCTGTTATTTCAAGCAAATTATCCTTTTGATTCTTATTAAATCCATTTTGTTGGTCTCCAATATCATTTACTATAGTTTGAGGTGTCGTCGCAACATTGTCATAACTTGTTTGTTTGAAATCTTTATCAGTTGCAAGATCTTCATGTTTATCCTTTTTATTATTTTTTCTAATATGTAATATGTTACCTACATCATTAATGATTTCTTTTGTATCATTATGCAGTGATTGAACAACATTTTTAAGAATATTTCCGTCACTTAACTTATGTACTTCGTCAGTTACAGCACCGAGTATATTTTTTATCATTCCACATTTAATACCAAAAAATAAACTAATAAAACAAAACACAAATGAAAGCTTCATTTTAAATATATAAATGCGTTCACTTAGTTAGGATGCTTGCTTGTAACTGGAGTTGTCGCAAGTTTATAATACAATATTGGTATCAAAAGAGGCAGTAGGGGAAGATGAGATGTATAATATTTATAAATTATATTATTATTTTGATCCCTTATTTACATAAACTTTTGATTGTTGAAGAAATGAGGTGGTGTAATTAGTTATTCGACAGACTGGTATTTGTGTGTTTATATGTTTAAATACTTAAGTACACAATTATATGCAAGTTTGATCGGTATTTCTAAATCACTACTATTTCCGAGAGTGCTATAAAAATTATTATTTTAATTTTATTTTCCAATATTGAAAATCTTAGTGCAATTTCAATCCATAACCTCACATATTTTCGGTTACAACAAACCCAATAGGTTCCGTGTAATCTCTCATAGAAATAAACCTTGAAAATAAATATTAGTTGTTTCTTTTTTCCGGATTGCTGTTGGCCCTACTGGTCTTCACAGCGTTACCGGGCGGGGTGGCCGCATACTGAGTGACCCGATCGTAAAAATAGGACGGTACTCACGGGGCTTCTAAAATTTGTAGGAAACGAAAAATACAGAATAAAAATGGAGAGTTTGGGCCTCCAGTGTCTCCACTCGTCAAACCAAACGCAACGGATACTGCTACTTCGCGTTGATACTCTGTTGGAACCCATCTAGTGTTCTTTGTAAACGAAATCTATGATAGCTTGGAGGATTCAAGCAGGGCGTGTTTTTGTCTGTCACCTTTTTTTTTATCGGATCAATTTCTTACAATCTCATTTTGCCCCAACTCCCTCTTAGCAGTTCCAATGCGAATATGGGTCCGATTACACTCTTATCAATTTTATTACCTCATTTATAATAAATCATACAATTAATATGTTTTAATAACAGTGCTAACAGTAAAATAAGATATAAAATACTATTAACGATAAAGGCAAACATACTAATTAACAAGTAACTTTTCTCGCGACTTCGCATCCATGCATTTAGAAACTTTCTCAGACAAAATTATTTTCCTTCTGGGATTATTCAGAGATTATGCTGCACGCGGTTTCGCCTTAATTACTTTTAAATATTTTATATGTAAACATATGCCTACTACATTCCTCAAACCACTGAATATTGCTATAGTTTGCCTGTAGTTTGTTAATTTAAGCAGGATACATATGACTTATTATGTAATGTCACTAAGTTGGAGAGTACTTTTAAGAACTTAATACACCAGGCTCTATTACACATCAGGGGATATATCTCAAACTATCTACTCAAACATGCGATACTTTTCTTCATCAAAGCACCAGATGTATGCTAGCCCTGGTTATTCGACGTTTTCTAGTCACTTGGTCATTTTTTACCAAACAGTAAGAGACTGTCATAGACAGGTGCGTTCACTGACCGGTGGACTCAATGATCGGTGCGTTAACCAACTTTAGGCGCTTTAGGTATTTCGTCTCGTGCTTCGTGTTCGTAGTCGAGGGCACGTTAAAACTCTTTCCCGGCTGTTATCAATTTGGCAATAGTAGAAAACACACAGAGACACACTGACACTAGTTTAGCTACAAACCACTCGATAAGAAGAAGGCCAAAAAAGTACACAACTTCAATTATTATTTCTAAAGTAAATAAGGCCACCAAAACCGCATTATATTGGTGTACTGTGTATGTAAGTTCATCAAACTTTAGTCTGGAGTTAAACCGCCATGTATAAACAAACAGTTAAACGAGCTTTACTTTATGTATCTGCATTTGAACATGTGTTTTAAACTTTTCATACTTGTATCGAACTGAAATATTTTTAAAACGATTTTATTACAAGAAGGGAACATACCTATACGTAATATTACCTGTATTCCTGTTAAAATGTACATTTTAACATATTTATGAAGCAAACCTCGTATACTTTCTTTTGCAATGTATAATTGACATAAATTTGAAAAGTTGTCAATGTATACATTTCATTGCTCGTGACTGTACCCAGAATTATTTAACAATCAAAAATATTACGCATTTCAATATAGAATACTAGCATCTGCTCTCGGCTTCGTCTGCTTAATTTCAGAAGTATTTTTCGTTCAGCCGTTTGATGCGAATTTTCTGTACGGTTGCGTGTTGCAATTTATGTATGTCAGGAGGGTAAAAGTAATCTTAATCTGGATGAAAGATACCCTAGTAGCTCCTCCCAGCAGAAATGGGCGGGCTCGATCGGGGGAGTACTACCCTCGGCGTAAAGAAAATGTACTTTTCCGTTTCGTGCGGACTAGGAGACCCTATGTTTGCTTGCCAACCATAATGGCAAGCCTATAAACCTAACCTTTTACTTTAGCCTTGACGATGATGTCTGATGGGCGGTATAGTAGTTAAACGTGAAACGTTATAAACAAACAAACGAAACTCACATTCGCATTTATATTATACATTAAGACTGGTAATTTTAATATTTTTTTGCCATAGGAAGTACTCACCAAATGTATTGACATCGTGTATCTAATCAAGTTTGTTGTTAGAATCTTTGAAGTATTAAATTCTCGATAATTGCGTCTTAAAGATTTATACGTTGTATATTAAACGTGTTTAAATATCAAGTTAATCCAGTTTTAAATATTAAATGGTCCCATTAGTAAAATGTTTCCTTAAACTTATTTATAGCTGTTTATATAATTATTCAACCAATTGTACAATTTTTTTAAAGATTTCGTTAAAAACCGAAAGTTATTACGATGTTGTAAAACAACAATTATTTCCCATTCAACTAGGAAACCGCTGACTTATTTATTAGCTACAGTTTTATTTTTAATGATTTATTTATTAGCTGCAAATTCGCCAACTAATTAGCATTAAATTCGTGTAGTGTTTTTTAGTTGTTTTTAATAAACTATCCAATTGCCAACATTTTTACTAAACTATTTACAAAATACCATTTCATTTTGATTGGCTGTAACAGTTTTAAAATACTAAAATACCGTTAAACAAACAAATTACCAATCCTTTTGTATCGTTATAACTTTTAAACCATCAAGTTTTGTGTGCCAAATATGGCATCCTAAATACACTAAGTAACACTTCATTAGCTTTCTAGCAATTGTAAAACATCTAAGTTATGTTAAGTGTATGTTCACTTCATGCTCAACGCTCATTAAAGTCACAACAAAACTATACTTAGTACACAATGCATAGAATTGACGTTTTCCCAAATGTACGCTAATTGGGACATGTGTGTACTAAGCACTACTCAAAATTATTGATTTTCTAAATTGTAAATTGTGCCTTTTGTGGTGGCAATGACTACGTAAGTAAGAAGTCAACAGTAGCTATAGAAAAAGAACTCAATCTCACACAATCACCTCAGCCAAAATAAATGTTTTTATGACCAATACAAAGATCTAACCCAAGTATGCAAAACTACAACTAGCGGAGTTAAAAACTGTTTTTTCTAAGCATCCAAAAAGTGGTGTAGAAAATACACTATTTTAGAACGACTTATTTCATGAAACCGTTCGTCTCCTGTCGCCACGGTTGAGAGCCGAAGAGCTGGTTTATTTTTCGCCAAAAAAAATGGCATTTTGATTGAACGGGAAATGCTCTACTTGGTCATTAATAATTTGTTTTAATATAGGTAGTGTTTTGAATCGTAAACATTAACATATTTTAGATATGTAAATTTAAAGTCCACTTTTATATAGTATAGTAAGGTTATTACTATTAGGTGTATCTAGTTACATTTATTATACGAACTTTATTTTTAATAAATAAACAAAAACGTGTTAATATTGAAATGGCGTACCAAATCGATTTGTTTTTATATTTTATGTAAAATAGTGCAGTCTTTGCTATACAACCTTGGATTGAACATTTACAATTTTAATACGAGACTTTCAAAAACGCAGATATTGCTTAAAGTACTTAAAATACAGCTTTTCATTTTTGTTTAAAAAATGTGTAACATCTTTCTCTTTGTGACTCCACTGCTGAATATGTCGTCTTCCATCATCGTCGTCCATCTTATCTATTTTAGCAAAACCCAATATTGTATTGTCAATTTATGTTGTTCTTATTCTTTCATATACATAAATATCTAAATCATTTTCGTGAATTTTGATATAGAAAAAGATAAAGGGAGCTTAATACGGTATGAATTTTTGTATGGGAATCCGTCTGTTATAATAAAGGTGTCACATTAACAATAGTTATTTTACGAGTAGAGGCAGATAAAAGCCAGTAAAAGACAACTAATAACTATGAGTGAAGCAGGGACGTCTATCATTAGCTGTGGCAGAAGCGAATATTATTGTAAAATTATTAACAATTCAAATAGCTTCAGCCGCACTTCCGGAAAAAAGGATGATGTTCTTAATTCTGTTAACTTACTTTTACTTCGTTGGCTCTTCACCGGTTTTGAAAATTTTTATTTTCGTTAGAAAAAGTATGCTCATACATATATATTATCTATATCTATCTTATCCATTAAATATTTATGAATTGAAACTAATTTTAACTAATTAACAATTTGTATATTTAATTCACAAAACCGACAATGTTTCAGATGGATAATTTATTTTGAAGAATCAATTTTTGTTTAAAATAAATGAAATCAAAACCAATACCTATTGTGTTCTTGTAATAAAAACTTAACTACAAATGACCGTGAACATTTTACGAGGCATTGTGTAAATTATTAAACAGTTCGACTTGACTAAATTACTCTCGGATTTACTGGACAAGTGACGTTTTTAACCAACTTACTTACGCTGTAAAGAATTTTAAACAATATTTAATTTTCTTATATGATAGATGCGTGAAGCGTGAATACCACCAGTATTTCAACTTAGCGTACGTGCTTTGGTGGTCATGTAAAATGCTGACCCCGGTTATTATCAACTCGATAACAGTCTATAAGTAATTTTTTTTTCCGAATCGATACGACCTGGAAACCTCCAAGAGAAGAGCGTATTTTTTCCTTAAAGGTCGGCACACCTGCATGAACTCAGGTGTTGTAGATGTTCATGGGCGGCAGTGATCACTTACATAAAACAAAAATTAATAAATAAAAAAAACTTGAGAGGTGTCTAGGGACACCCGGATGGAACGAAGTTCCTTTCGATTAATTAGTAAAGGAATTGTAATATATTTTTTTAAAGTTATAATAATATTTTTTTAATTTATTATTTATTATGTACAAAAACAAATCAACAAAAATAATCGTCGCGACACCACACTGTTCAAAACAAATAGAAAGACGAAACGAAAATAACTGGCTTGCTTTCTATGAGAGAGAGAGACAGACAGAGAAACACGCGCACGCCGCACGGCTTACAACTATAGCAAAAGTGTCGTGACAACTTTTCGTAAGAATTTTTTCCGTCTAGCCCCTTTCACAACGCGCGATAAGGAACTTCGTTCCAAAAACAGGATTAAATGAGTGACCTGAAAAATTGTGACACTAGGTTGGACACTAATCACACGATAGAATATAGAAGAAGGAGCCTATTATACTAAACGCTTATCCTAGGATAAGCGTCACGCTTGTTTGATTACGAATCTTTATACAGAATCTATAAGTAATTTTCTAAACAAAAATATATACATATAATAGTAGCTACGCAAAAAAAATTAAAGTATCAATCAATGAGCAATTTAGCTCGTGATATTGAATAAAAATCCGTGTATTCATAATATGTAAGTAATATCACTACTCAGTAGTGATAATACAAATACAGAGGATTTTCTAATAACCTTGTGTCATATGGGTATCGTAATAAGATAGTGTAAACAAAATAATAACTAAATGTTTAAAAAGCATTGATGAACTTAAAGACTGATGTGACAAAAATATTCGAAGTTCATAATATTATACTCACTTTCCTAACATTATTTCAAGTATTTTACTCAGGGTCTGCCATTTATTCCTATCTAGATTTTAAAGGTTGATAGTTTTTACACAGAGAGAACGCCATCTGTTCTATACAACCCTAAGAGCGAACCAATAACTCATTGGATAAAGAGCAAATTACAGTTATCAAGAGTTACCATTATTGTCGAATAATAATCGGGACTGGCACGAGAAAGGTTAACGTGCTCTCCAAGGTACGGTGGGCGATCCGTACCCTGACTGAAACAAATATTCATAAGACCATCAGTTCTGAGCGGGAACCTAACTAACATTCATAATATTATGAATATTTATACTTTACTAGCGGGCCCGGCAGACGTTGTCCTGCCCCGAAAAAAATCTGGAACCCAATAGCAGCGCCCTCTACCCGGTGAAAGTTTGTGATTGACTAATAAGGCTATTAAAAAGCAGGGGTTGGTGATAAATTAGTGAAAATTTAG
Source organism: Hestina assimilis (assembly GCA_023373885.1). Classification (NCBI taxonomy): domain Eukaryota; kingdom Metazoa; phylum Arthropoda; class Insecta; order Lepidoptera; family Nymphalidae; genus Hestina; species Hestina assimilis. The sequence goes on along the minus strand of CM041760.1, from coordinate 4,208,493 downwards.
GGTCGTATGTATTTTTCGATGCCACATAATAAAAAAACAAAAATAAAAATTTTATCCAAAAATAAAAACAAAAACAAAATTTTGGGGTGGACACCCCTTATCACTGAGGGGTTTGAAAAATAAATAGTAGCCGATTCTCAGACTTACTGAATATGCATAAAAAATCATAAGAATCGGTCAAGCCGTTTCGGAGGAGTATGGGAACGAACATTGTGACACGAGAATTTTATATATTGGATTATACTGTCATTTATTATGTCCTTTTTATCTTGTAAATTGTTTTATTTTTAAGTAAAAACCTTGTAATACTTCAAGTTTCCGTTTAAATCTGACGAAAACAGGTTCATTGACCTTCCTCTACTTATCACTTAACTAACACTAACACTTTTATTACTTGCTCTTGATATCGCATTATCTACTATATTTTAAATACTATATAAGATAGAGGCTTTCTAGCATTAATATAAAATTGTACTTATACTATAATAATAAGAAAAGTTGATTTTATTAAAGAAACATCGAAGTGATTCGCCATGATTTCGCATTTTATTTTACATATTATATACATACATAAGTTTCTTAACATATTTATTTTAATAAATTTAGAAAACATTACTAACTTTTTTATCGAAACATGGAAAACTACGAGAACTACGTTTTTAAATATAGGTAATATGTAGTTATCTCTCCATACAAAATTAACTGAAGTTGTCAAATCGTTACAGATAAAACGGCATCAGTAAACGCATTTTCTTCAATTGCTTCATTAATTGTTGTATTATTTTGGTATTATTATATAACACACAGAAATATATAATAGTTTAGCGATTGGTCATGGACTAGGTTTCCGTTTCACTGCACGACAGACTTTACACACGACTCACGTAACAACGTTATGCCGTCCGTACACTGCCGTCGAATCAAAATGAAATTGTTTTAGCGTTCTGTCTAACTTTAAATTTGCCGCCAAATAGTAGTGCTTAGGCCTTACTG